>CM046884.1:1270717-1696382 GCA_025688845.1 Cucumis hystrix
GTTTGTTCTTGGATTTCGGATCTAAATCCATCGGAGAGTCGTCCATCGCCTTTTCTTTGTCATAGTAACGACTAAATTCGAAGGCGTTAATCATATTGATTGTTTCCAACTTCATCATTTGCAGTTTTCGTCTCAATATTTAAAGAGAAATTTGGAACTAACTGATTCCACAAAGTCAATATGCCTTATCAAGAATTATGAAAATAAATTAACATTTACCAATCAAATAATTTATTTTTAAATATTATGTTTAGTAAATTGATGAATTTCATAAACTTACAATTAAATTGCTACCCTTTGAAAGTAGCAAATTAAATCGATACAAATTTAATGATTTGATACTAATTAAGTTGCGGTAAGAATGGGAATCCAATCTTTAAAAAAAAATACATGACAATTATTTTACTAAGCTCCCAGTAGCACAAACGTTACATATTTTTATATTTTCGATGTATATTGAGGTTTGAAATGACATTTTTATTATATAGAAGAAAATCTACTAAATGTAAAAATAAACAATAAATTGTCATTATTGTAATAATAAATAATAAACTTGTTAACTTATCTAATAATTTATTTAATGAGACATTAGCTTTATGGTAAATAAGTCTTCAAGCTATCATAGAATTTTAGTCAACTAGTTACAAATTTGAAGTTTAATATTATCACATTACATACAATAGTCCAATAGATAGATTAATATTTTTTCGGTTATGTTAAAAGATTTATTAATTACAAAATTGAGAGCTTAATTTTTTTCTTACAACATTTTTAGATATAATTTTCCAATGAATTATAAAATTAAACTTTTCACAATATCTTTCTCCAATGCTTAGATAAGCAATCCAAACCATTCCCAAAATCAAACCTTTCACAAGTTTAATTACAAAACCCATCATATTCAACTCAATAAACATCTCAACTAAAAATGGACAGAGACTACTAATTTCCAAGGAATTGGGGTTTTCTGATGGAAAGAAGGTAAAATTTATAATGAAATCAGCGGAAAAGAGAAGGATTGTACAGAGATTTCACCTATCAACAAACTAAAACAATTTTGAAAGATCAAATCGTAGAAAAGTTGCAAAAAAATTGTGCTACCATTACTTACTGATCTGTTTCTGCATCAAGTTCTGTACCCATTTCTTTCGCAATTCATTAATTTTTTGAAGCGCATCAACTCCTATTTCTTCCTCTTCTCCATCTTCTACAGCTTCATCATCTTGTAAATCTAATTCCTTGAGTTCTTGGATTACTTCAACCATTTCAGCCAATTCTTCCTTGGATGTTTCAAGTTCATCTAAACACATTTTTAACACTTCATCCCTTTTCTTCATGTCTGAAACAACTTTGAAATTAGGTGATGATTCTATACGCTCATTTATGTCTCGAAGTAAAGCTACTAGATCAGGAACATGGGTTTTTCTTATAGAATATTCTCTATGTAATTCATCTATGGATTTCATCCATTCCATTTCTATTTCCACTGTTTTCAAACTTCCATTCAGATCCTCAACCATCAGATTTCCTTTGTCAAGAATATCTCGCCATTTCTGCCATTGAATTTTTACTTTCTTATGTTCATCTGTCTGTTCATCTTTCTGCTCATCTTTCTGTTCATCTTTCTGTTCATCTTTCTGTTCATCTTTCTGTTTATCTTTCTGTTCATCTTTCAACATTTGATAGATTTCGTTAATGAGGTCGTGGTATTTCAATATGATTTCCTCCATTACTTCAAGAGGATCGATTCCCAATTCAAGTTGATTTACCTCCAAATTCGCAGCATTCTTTATCGATGATGATTCTACTTCGTCGGGTTTTGCGGTTCTTATTCGTTTCGTTGACCTCTCCGATTCTTCGGCATCTTCCTCCTTCTCAATCTCTATTTGAGGTTGACCATCATAGAAATAAGCATCCTTCCACGCTAGGTTCAACAGACCGTCCATATCTTCTTGTTCTGGTTCTGGTTCAAATTCTACTGGTTCGTTCTTGATTTCTACAATATTCGTGTTGGATGAATTGCCTTCGTCTTCTCTCTCTGTAGCTGTCATCTTGCGAATTTCTAGGGTTTAATTCAAAATGAAATCTGATTTAGGATCTTTCAGTTCACTGGATTCTTTCACTGTTTTTCTTCGAGATTCATCTGTTGATATATAGCTTTGTAACCAATAAAACAGAAAAGGCGTTTAAAAACTATATCTAAAATTCAAATTATCATTTCTCATTTATTTATTATTATTCTTATAATATATATATATATAACACATATAAGCCCCATTTAGTTTTTCGCTTTTAAATATTAAGCATAATTGATTACCATTTGATTTGAAATCTTACATAAATTTCTAAAACAAAAAAGAGTTTATAAACTAAATAGTTTTTAAAAATTGGCTTAGTTTGGTAGAAAGTAGAACATATTCTCTCTATTTTCTTCAATTAATGTTTTAAGAAATGTAAAATTTGTTATTGTTTTTTTGAATTTGAGTAAGAAATTAATACTTAAAAAATATGCAAATGATTTTAGACTTAATTTTTGAAAAACAAGAAGCTAAATAGTTACCAATACACAACTATGATGAACAAACAAGAACTACCTGTTTCGATCACTTCGGAAGGCCAAAAACTCTCCTTTTTGAGTGCTTGAAGGTTCTAGTTTCTTGTACTACTTCATGAGGATATACTCTCAAAGTGGTTGATATAATTGATTATTTTGTTTTCTTCCTCTTCATGTGACCATGATCTTTTGAGCATTATGGAATTCATTATCTAAACATGTTTTGAAACACCCCAATTGCTACCAGTAATCTCCACAAGAGCAGGTTCCATTACGAAAGTGATGAAAGCGGCTCGTGTCTCTTACGACGATTTCGCGACCAACAACTTTTGATGTAAGCTTGACAGCATTATGGCAATCCCCACAGATACGGAGGTTTTTCATTACTGTTATTGTACTACCCTCAACTGTACTGATTAATCCAAACCCAATAGCAAGTCTCTCACTATGATAAGACAGCATCTCTTCCTTTTGCTCCGTCTCGACGTCGTGAAACGAGAATTTAGGATCAGGCACATAACCCAGTTCCTTCAACTTTCCGCCAAGCCATTCCAGCTTTTGGTATATCTTTCTGCTCAATGGATGCGATTGATCTCCCGAAATGAAATTGTGCTTGATTCCTTTGATTGTAATCCAGCTACTCCCAGGTTGTTTTAAAATCCCTTCATCTTTCATCTTTTTCCTTATTTTGGAAACTTCAGTCCATTTGCCAGTAGAAGCATACAAATTTGAGAGTAATGTATAAGCAGCACTACAGTTTGGTTGTAGATCCAACACACATTTTGCTGCTCTTTCAGCTACATGCACATTTGAATGGTTGATGGAACTGCTAAGCAATGCAAGCCACACCATGTAGTTTGCTTTACCAGGCATGATATGAATTAACGCTTCTGCTTCTTCCAATTGGCCACATCGGCCTAAGAGGTCGACCATAGAAGAGTAGTGCTCATTCGTCATCTCAATACAAAAGTTTTTGCCAAAATGCTTGAAAAAGCATCTACCTTTTGTTAACATCCCAGAATGGCCACAGGCAGAAAGTAGTCCTGCAAGCGTAATCTCGTCTGGATCCACCCTCGTACGAATCATTTGAGCAAATAGAGTCAAAGCCCACCTCCCGAAACCATGTTGAGCACATCCAACAATAATTGAATTCCAAGACACAACATTCTTTCTAGACATTCTTGTGAAGACAGCAATCCCATCATTAATGTGTCCACATTTAGTATACATGACAACAAGAGAGTTACTGACAAAGATATCACTTTCCAAACCTAGCTTATGCGCTACAGCATGAACTTCCCTGCCTCTATCAACAGCCTCTAAACCACAACATGAATTGAGAGCACTAGTAAGAGAAGACTGATTAGGAAGTACACTCATTCTCATCATGCCCTTGAAAACCTGTAACGCATCTGTGTGCCTACAGTTCAATCCATATCCTGTCAAAAGAGCTGTCCAGACCACAACATTTCTACTCACGTTATCATTGAAAATGCTAGAAGCATTATCTATAAGCTTGCAGTTAGCATAAAATGATATAAGGGAAGCAGATACATACTCATTAAAGCAATAACCAGTCTTAACAATCAGACCATGAATCTGTACACCTATGAAGGGAGCACATACGTTTGCACAAGCTGTTAATGCACAGGCCAACGTGCTTGAAGTGGCTTTGAAGGAAGCCAACATTTTGTGGAAAACAACTAGAGCTTCAAAACTCCTTCCATTATGGTCAAGCCCACCAATGACCGAAGTCCATGAAATCACATTCCTATAAGGCATTTTCTCAAACAACTCTTTAGCATCTTCAACTCTACCATTACTAAAAAATCCATGAACCATTGAATTCCAGGCAGTTACATCCTTAGTGGGCATAACCCTGAACAAGCATTCAGCAATCTCAACTCTCCCAAACTCCAGCAACCCATTAACAATCGTCGTCCAAGAAACAACATTCCTTTCAGACATTTTGTCGAACATGTTACAAGCCATAGTTAAATCCCCGCATTTGAGACACCCTTTGAGCATAGAATTCCATGAAACCAAATCCTTCACAGGCATTTCATAGAAAAGTTTCAGGGCATCCTCAAGCCTACCTTTATCTGCATAACCCCCAATCATCATAGTGTATAAGTTAACACCAGGAGACGACATCTTATTAAATAACGATCGAGCTTCATCGATTCTTCCGTTTCTTAGATGGAAAGAGAGCAAATAATTGGAAGGGGGCGTGGTCAAAATAGATAAATTTTTTGTTCCAAACAAACAAATATAGGAAATCAAAGAACTGGTAGTACGTACAATGGAGAGCGAGAGTTTGAATGAGAATGGTAAAATTTTGGTGGTTGATAATTTGGCGCTAACGATTGGCATTGCCATTGGCACTCGCTTCGCTTAGCATTTGAGAGGGACGAGAAATCAAGCGCATAAAAAGCGCACCATCTCTTGACTTTGATGCAAGCAAGTGAGCCAGCACACAGTGACCAGGGTTCGAGCTACGTAGGGGTGGAGCGCATGCACCCTAAATTGGTTCAAATGATATATACATATAGACAACGTATACATATTTTTTCTTGTTTTCTTAACGGCACTTAGTTCTTTTTTTCTCCTTATTTTCTTAACCTTTCATTTTTCAATTCGTATATTCATATTAATCTTTGTTAAAAAGTACTTTAAATAAACTTAGTATTTAAAAATTAATTTTAATTTTAATTATTCTCACAAAATAAACATACAAGTCTATAGAAAAAAAATTAATCTTTAATAAATACTTTCCTTATTATTTTCATTTTTAGGGCAATAATTGTGGTGTTGAGATCATGTTTGTTCTACTAAGTTAAACTCACCTTGAAATCATTATTTACTTATATATTTCAACCTTTTATAATTATGTAAATGATAATACTTCATATTTTTTAGTATAACACAACCAATGTGATCATCAATCACCCACCCCAACCCACTGGGCTTCAGGCCCAATTAGTTTTATTTATTTCATTAAATTAGAATAGCTTCTTAGAAAATCATTTGAAAGTTGATAGATTAATATATTGGGATCAATGAAATTGGGAAAGAATATAACTCTCTCCAAAGAAAAGCAAAAAAAAAAAAAAAAAAAAAAATGGTAATAACTTTTATATTGGAAAAAGAAGCATAAATTTCCTCTGAAAACTGAGCCAAGCAAGAATAATTCACATCTCCTTTCCAACCAATTCTGACCCCTTTTAGCAAGCAAAGAACCTGACATTCTCCATTAAAATGCTTTCAACAATATCCAAACTCTCCACATAATGAACATTCAAGTTTAATTCATTCTCCTCCCTACTTCATTTTCATCTCAAAAACCTTCTTTCTTCCATATATACTACTGGAAGACATGAAGGCGATTGCAGCACCGATTTTGTTCTTTAATTTCTGCATATGCGTCGTCATTTTCGGAATCGGTGGCTGGGTGATGAATCATACCATTGATAATGGATTTGTTATTGGTTTGAATCATAACTCTGCTTCCTCATCTTTCTGTTAATCTTCTTTCGACTTTAATGGTAATGTAATGTTGTGCAATATGTTTCATTTTCAGGTGCTGGATTTGATGTTCCCAACTATTTTTCTCCAATTTTCTTCCAAATTGGGAACTCTGCCACTGGGTTCTTTATTATTTTTGCTTTGATTGCTGCTGTGGCTGTTGTTGCATCTGCCATAACCGGCAGCTTTTATTTTCGGTTGCCGGAAACTGCCAACCTGCCCCCCGCCGCTTCGACAGCACTCGTCGCCTGCTTCCTAACTTTTCTCGCTATGGGGTATGCAAGTTTAAATCTTGTTTTGGCTATAGAATCTTCAGCTATTTAGTTGGTATTCCTCAATCGTTCACGAATCATTTAACAAATCTAAACCCATGCAAAAGTAACATTCTGAAATTTCATGCTACAATGTAACCATTGAATCTCACTTACCATCACCCACATAAGCATTCAATGTTAGGACAGTTGAAATATAGTTGTGTCAAAAGAAACATGATCCAAACATCTGGGAACTGTAAACCTATCTAAAAGTTTTAATCTTTTCAAAATGGATTATAACTAGAATAAATGTCATTGATGCAGGTTTGCTTGGAAAGAGATTGCCATGACAGTCACTAGTGGCCACTTGGTGAGGAACCTAAAAGCTTCTGTTGTTTCTCTCTCTCTTATTTTTCCCTTCTAGCAAATTTTGTTTCAGTTCTTCAAAAGTGCTTCACAGAGTAATGTAAACTTCAAAGCCAAGGTTTGAGTCTTTTTGTGTGTTTTTTTAAATGCAGATTGCATTGGAGGCTTTCCTGATTGTCCTTTCAGTTACGCAATTTGTTTATACAGCAATCATTGTGTGGACATCAACCAGCTAGTAGATTCTAGAAATAGCGTTCACCGAATGTTTGTTTGTGGGTTTGTTTTCAATTTTTATTTTTTTTATATGATTTGTTTTTCTTAAATCAATCTTGGTCGAATCATGTAAAATAGGAGAAACTTGCAATGTATTGGCAGATGAAGTACAGAAGATAATATGAGAATTGGTGTGCAAAAAAAAAAAAAAAGAATTAAGATTTCAGTGACTTTGATGACTTCATTTCCTCCATAACAGTTTCAACAGCATGCACATAAAAATTTCAAGACCAAGTACCATGTAAACTAACAGAAAATGGTAAAAAAAAGTATGCCAATATCAGTAGAAAACGAAGTTTATGTCCAAGGTTTTCACCAAAAGAATAAACCATGTACGAGGGATGGGAAAACATTGCATAAGTTGAGACAGAGAACTCATTCAGCCAAGCAATAGCAGATGTCATCATATGAATATGAAAGTAAAAAGTGATAACTGATTATCGACACAATCAAAACATTTATGATAATATAATTGTAAAATGTAAGACTAATACAAAATCGAGAACATCATGCTCCAAAGAACAAAAACTCACTGTAGGACAAAAGACATGTAGTAAGGGAATATCTTCATGTTTGCTAGCTTCTAAATCCAAGAATATGATCTACCTTAGGCTGGGCTCATCAAGTTCGATGACTATCCTATCATGTGCTCGTACAGACACTTGCTGTTTAAACCTTCACCCCTCCTGTGAAGAATTTTCATTCCTGCCTCAACATAAAACACATGATCTCAGTGCCAGTGCCAACTGCCAACTAGATTTTGGATTATATTGTTCTAGAAAAGAAGCCATTGACATAGTGTGTATATAAATTCAAATGCAAATTTGACAATGTAGGGGGAAAAGGATTTGTCATAAAGGAACCACAAAGACCTAAAAGGCAGTGCTGTAAAGTTCAATAACTCTTTTAGGGGGAAAAGGAAAAAAGTATATGATCGGAGACTTGGGATGAATGAAGTTTAAGAATAGTTGATCTTTACAATACTTTTCTTATCAAAAACACAAACCATATCTCATGAAAGAGGAATAATTGTTCATCAAGGATAGAATGTGAAATATGAATACCGAGTCTCCATTTAGATATATAAAGATGAATCTCACACAACCCCTTGTACACATACACATATTAGTAAATGGGAATATTCTGTAGATTATGGGCTTCGACAAGCTAAACACATTAAAAAAAATTTCTTCTTTCACAACAATTAAATTTTCATCTGCAAGCAACTTTATGATATGAGCAGCACCAAATATTGAACACGGTAAAAGTTGATAAACAAAATGGTTAGGTTCTAACCCTATATATAGAAACTGTAGTTATCGGTCCGAGCTGGTAAATACATCACATAATCCACAGCAACTTAACCATGAGGACCTTTGTGGCACTGGTGGTCTTGACCCAATCAACGGCTGCACAGAAATTGGAAAACAAAAGCCTCGTTTCTCAAGGAAGAATAAACATATGATATGCAAGTATGTTCATCAATAACAAGACATTGGAAAAAAACCTGATCTTCAGATTCAGGTTTGGAGTTTTCTGCACATTCAGAATTTTCGACATGTGCTGCAAAATTATTAGTTCCAGTCATACCAATTACCAACACTGGCAGTAATATTTTCCAGATGTGAATTCAAAGACATCAGAAGAAGAAGAGCCCTTATTCAACAGATTCACCTGATAAGTGTAAATTTCTATCCTCATTTGGTTTTGATGATAGATCCCTTGGAGCTGCCACTGGCACATTTGTAACTCCATCTGCTGAATGGAAGGGGGTTGTCTCTAACTTTTTCGAAACAATCATATCAGGTATGGCAGTATTTTCAACAGATGCACTTTCAGCAATGCTGATAGTTTCCTCAGATGCGGAGAGACCTGTTGTAATCGAGTTAAGAATAGAGGCAGCAGTTGGCACAACCAAATCATCGGTCTTCCCATCCAGTACCTATCCATCCACCTTGTAAATTTTCAGAGTTGCAAATTAATCTTGCTGACAAAAAGATGTCGCAATTTCACTTTAGAAACTGGATGACATACCTCTGGTTTCTTTGTTGTATCTACAGACTCATCATCTGAACTACTACTGCTATGGTCATCATCACGTGATCCTTTCACAGACTCATTCTCAACATTTCCATTTTTTCTCTCAGAAGAAAGTTTAACTTTCTGATTAGTCCCTACATTGCTCGGGACCCCAGCGTCTGACGAGCTGCTCTCTTGTATTTCTTTATTTCCCTCACCAAATGGATTGCTGTGGCTTGGGTGATTCTGAGAAGCTGGGGAATCGATCTCACCACTATCACTTCCCTTATCATCTTGGTTCTTAGCATCATCATTTCCTGTCATGGAAAATTATAATCAGAAGAACTCAAAAGAGAAATATGTAATTCCCACTCCCCAGATGGAAAAAGGGTAAAGTTATCTCTAAATTGTAATGAAACAACTCATGCAATCTATCTCAAGTCAAATCATTCTCTCTAAAACAATCAAAGAACCGAAAGTTAAAAATACCCCAAGAATCAGCTTGCTAAACGAATCAGTAACAGAAACTCGAACCCAAAAGTAAAAGACAGCTGATGAAGGTGGATGAGTAGGGTGAGACTTGACCCACCAATTTCAACCAGAATCCAAAACAGACGAATTTTTTTTTTAAAATCGCGATTGATCAACAGAGAAGCGAGATTAATTCAATTAAACAATTAAAAAAGACTCTTACTTTGGACTGAAGCGTCCCAAGGGGGGAAAATTAAAATTAAAAACAGGTTCGCAAAAAAGAACAGCTGAAATTTAAATCTACCGACAAAGCTAATTTGGTTAACACAATAACAAACTAGAAATAACAGGTGCACAGATTCTAATCACAAGGATTCAAAACAAAACCAAATCAGATCTCAAAAGCAAGAAGAAGACATAAGTGGC
Organism: Cucumis hystrix; assembly: GCA_025688845.1. Classification (NCBI taxonomy): domain Eukaryota; kingdom Viridiplantae; phylum Streptophyta; class Magnoliopsida; order Cucurbitales; family Cucurbitaceae; genus Cucumis; species Cucumis hystrix. The sequence continues at coordinate 1,280,606 of CM046884.1, forward strand.
AAAACCCACTTGAGAAATTACATTACATTTACATACACAGCAACTGAAAGAGGGATTGAATCAGAAGCAGAAGAAGGGACCCATATGAAACAAATGAAAACATGGGGTTAAAAATTTGAAAAAGGGGGTACGAATATGAGAATTGTACCTTGAGAAGGGTTGATATGAGCTTCCAATTCCTTCTTTTTCTTGGCAGCTTTACGCTTCTTAGCGCCTGAGGGCATGATGAACAAAAAGGAATGGAAGGGAACAGAAACTTGGAGGCTCCGCAGCCTCAGAATCCTTTGAATGAGAGAAAAAAAAAATTGTGATGTGGTGCGTATAAGAATAAAAAGAAGAAAAAAAAGGAAAAAGAAAAAGGATATGGCAGAGGAAAGGACAGGTGGGGATGACGATTGGAGGTTCACTCACTCACTAAATTTGCTGAGGCGCCAATTGAGATTCCCAATCCCTATGCTATTAGTATTATATTAGCCCTTTCTCATCTCATTTCTCCCAATATTAAATATCACAAACAGAAAAAAGATTCGATCTTTACCCCTATGCTTTGGTTGGGTAGGTGAGCTTTACATCATTTAAATCAAATCAAAATAATCAAAATAATCAAAATGAAAACTTTGTATTCATTTTCATTCATTCATTCATTCCCTCCCATGAATTTATGTATTTTAAAGAGAAAAGTTTCTCATTTGTAATTTTTGAGTTAGCCCAAAATGAGATGTATCTTTTTGCCTATGAACATTTGTTAAGATATTGTATAATCATGTTATATGATATGGGTCTAATTAATTATTTTGTTTAGATTTTGTTTAAAAGTATTTTTTATTTGAAACGTCAATCTAAACAAGCTAATCTTAATTAGTTAGGGGTTTCAAAATTCTTCACTTCAAATTTAAATCTAACATAACCTTTAAAGTATCTTTTCACTTGAAAAAAAAACCCATTAAAGTATCTTTACTTAGTCCTAGGTTTGGATCATCACATTGACATTTGATATATTCTCTCTACTAAAAATTGAGATATCAAATAATATTAGTTATTCCCATAGTTTAAACAAAGGGGGAGATAGCCCATAATTACAAAAAAAAAAAAAAGGTGTTTGAGAATGCAATTTTCTTTAAAAAAAAAACTATGTGTTTACAAAATGGTGAGTTCAGATTATATATACATTATGAAACAAAGCTTTAATTTTAGAGTCTATGGTAAAAACATAGGTGAATTGAGTTGTGCATTTAATGTCAAATCTCATATGTTTGTTTAATTTAATTTGGACAACTCAAGTGATTAAGATATGTACGTTTTGAATCAAATAATTAAAAATTTAAACTTAAAAGCCAAACTAGAAAGGGAGATTAAGATTAATATCATATAGGAAGAAGAATGTGGATATGGGGAAGTTGGAAGAATCTGTGTGGGACATTTTAAGAAATGAAAGAACATTATATTCTGAATTTATTTGTTTATTTTAAAAGAATGAACAAATAAAAAAGAGAAATTGGTCCCCAAATTTAATGAAAGAAAACCAAGAAAAAAGGGAAGGGGAAGTTGAGTGATTGGGAAATGGCTATGTTTCACTATCACTGATTTTGTCAACCACACCCTTTTTTTTCTTCTTTTAATTCTTGAGAAAAATGAAATTCCAAAGTAATGCTTCAACTGCTTTTGTTAATGAATTTTGACTTCATTTAATGTATGAAGAACTTCTTTGGCAGAATCACTTTTTAAAGAAATGGTTTAAAAAAAAACATAAAAGTAACTTGTTCAATGAAGTTTATAATTTATTATTCAAGATATCATAAGAAACTTTTAAATTTTAAAATACATTAAGACACAATCATAGAAGTTAAAGGCTCTTTACCTAATGATTTCGGTTTTACTTTCTTCTTTTTGTAATTTATGTTTATTTTGTTCAAATTTTTAATTCTAAATCATAAATACAAAACTACATTTTTTTAGTTTCAAAATAAAATTGGATTTGAAAGACTTAATAAAGAGCAAATTACACCCTCATAAATTTATAGGTAAAAACAATATTTGTAGACTTAATTTTAAAAAACAAAAGATGACAATTTATCAAAATTAAACTAAAAATGTTATTTAGCTTAAATTGTTTTGAGGTTGGAAAGATAATTGGATTTAAATGTAGTATATATATATATATATTTGAATCAATAGAAGAAAACTTTTTAATAAAAAGTGGTTACTTTTGTAATATACAATAATACAACATGGATTAATCAAATGATAGGAATTTAAGAAATAATTATAATGCTTCAAATATGAACTTTTTGAGGCTTATAAGTACGAAGTACAATTATAATTAGTTCACTATTCTCATAAGGGAAAAATAAAAGAAGGAAAGATGAGAAAGAAAAGTACAAAAATCCAACTAAGAGTTTGAATTTGAGAAGAAGCATTTTGGATGGATTAATTGATTAAATTATGAAACTTTACTTTGCCGACATCTGTCAATGTCATGCATTATTCAAATAACGGCTAAATGCTATAGACATAAATAAGTTGCTAAATTAATTAAACTACAAACAAACTACACCTAACCAAATTTTATCAAGTTAATAATAATAATAATTTTATTTGATAAGTCTCTACCAATAATAATAATAATTTGAATTCTAATCCTTTTTTTTCTTCTAAATCATAAAGATTAAATTTACAATTTTTATATGATCTAATACTTTGCACATATTAGACACTAAATTCATCTCTTTCCTGTTTTTTTAATACAATAATTCGAGTTAAAGTATTCCTATCATTCTATTACTAATATGATATCATTATAAACTATGAAAACTAGATCTAAAATTTTGTTGTATTTGCAATTATCACTATATTTTGGGACCAAGTCAAATAATCTGTTTTCATTTTTAAAAGTTGTTAAATTTTAAGATTATCGTGAATCTACACATTTAAAAAGATTTGTAAACTACTTAATAATATTAAACAAAACTACAAAATAATTACTTAAGAGAGTTAATTATAAACCAAATTTCGAAAATAAAAAAAACAGCATTATAACTATAATATTTAATACATATAATATTATTAATTCAGATTTTCAACCCAATTCGAAAAAAACAAACAAACTCAATCCAATTCTTATAATACGAATTGGATAGTTAGATTATTTTTACACCTTTAATCCGTTGGATCCTAAACCTACGATGCAATCTATATTGTAATTATTTTTTTTATACTGTTGTTAATCTAAACAAACAACGAAAAAAAGAAAAGAAAGAAAACATAATTTTGGATTCTATACTATTACTAAATGGGGTAAAAAAAATGATTAATAGGATAATCAAAATTATTTTCTTGAGTTTGTAATCTTGGTTTGCTAAACACTTGAAGAAGTTGAATGAAGTGCCACTAACGATGCATAAGCTCCATCACTGATCTTCATCAGCTCCTCATGGCTTCCTTTCTCAGCAATCACACCATTTTTCACCACAGCAATAATGTCAGCCCCTCTAATAGTGGTAAGCCGATGAGCAACAACGACTGTCGTTCTATTAACCATCACTCTATCTAACGCATCTTGTACAACTCGCTCTGACTCGGCGTCCAACGCACTCGTTGCTTCATCCAACAAAAGAATTTTTGGGTTCTTTAGAATGGCTCTAGCAATGGCTATTCTCTGTTTTTGGCCTCCTGATAATTGAACTCCTCTTTCTCCTACCGAGGTTTCGTAGCCTTCAGGTAATGAAGATATGAAATTGTGGGCATTTGCTGCTTTTGCTGCTCCTATTATCTCTTCTTCACTTGCTGCATTTTCTGGTTTTCCATAAGCTATGTTGGATCGAATTGTTTCATTGAATAATATTGGTTCTTGACTCACTAATCCCATTTGTTGCCTTAGCCAACTCAGTTTGAATTTGTGAATTTCTACTCCGTCCAGAAGAGTTCGTCCCGAGTCTGGATCGTAAAATCTTTCTATCAGACTTATTACTGTCGATTTTCCACTGCCACTCTCTCCAACCAATGCCACTGTCTGCAGAGGACAATACATTCTCAATCTTAGAGAAACAACATTTCAGGATTGTAAGTTGAAAAATACTTTTTGGTTTTTTGAACTTTCACGAAAATTTAGTTTCTGAACTTTAACGTGTAACGATTGAGTTCCTGTACTTGAATGTGCTATAATTTGATCTCTCTATCGTAAAAGAATTTAGTATGGTTTAGCGGAAAACTGAATCAAATTGTAAATTGTAAAATGTAGGAACTACTAAATAAATTGTTAATTTACTTTCATGAAAGTTAAAAGGGGTTGTCAAAGAGACAATTTTACCTTTCCAGACGGGATTCTTAAGCATAAATCTCGGAAAATTTGAATATCTGGTCTTGTTGGATACTTGAAACTAACATGATCAAACTCAATATTGCCGATTACAGAGGTGAGTGTCACACCTTCACTGCTACTTGAATCAATCTTAGGCTTGCTGTCGAGTATTTCAAATATAGAGGCCGCGGAATCCTTGGCTTTGCTGCTATCAGGAGCCAAGGCGCTGGTTTGGGAAACACCCATAGCAGAAATTGTAAGAGCAAAAAAGACCTGTTGGCAGCAATAAATAGAGAAAATAACTTATTCATTCATATCAGGAAATCATTAGCTAGCAAAACCATGTTGTTTCACAATCTTTAGAATCTTAACCTTGAAGACTTCAGGAAATGTTGCCTTGCCATGATTCACAAGAATGGATCCAATGTAGAAGCAAAAGGCATTTGTGCAGAAGAGAGCAAAGAAAGAAAAGCCAAATCCGGCACCACTGACGAGTCCTAGACGAACTCCATTTTTGACAGGGTCCTCGCATTTCTTTTCATATAAATCCATCACCTTCTTTTCAGAGCAAAATGATGCAACCGTTCTGATGCTGCCGACCGCGTCGTTCGCGACTTGACTCGCTTCTTCATACATGACCTGTAGAGTTTGTGGTGTGAATCGCCAAGAGCTCAAAATTATCATTTGTATTTTCTTTAATAATTTAAATGTAGTGTTCTTGTTTCCAATTAAATCCCTTTTACATATGAATATTTTAGTAGCAACGTTTTGGGAAGTAAAGCGTAACCATTGGGTTTTGTGTAGTTTTTAGCTTTTAGGTTTTTTTTATTGAAATCCTCCAAAGATAATACAGAATCTCCACCCCTTTGCAATTTTCAGCCCGAATTGGATGTCAAGAACAATCTAATCAACTTGCATTGTTTGCGAAGTATTTGAACTTAGAATGAGGAATTGGTTCTTTTTTATCTCTTAATTCTCAATCAAAAGGTAATCTAATCATTTTCTTTGAATTGATTTGAGAGTTTCAGAATTTGCTGTTAAGGGTCCAACTAAAAAGGGTTTCGGATTTACAAACGGCCAGAGCTTTCATATCAATTTGCATTAGCTTAAGAAGAAACTGCATTTAATCATTGGATAAAGAATTGGTGGAATAGACAAACCTTGGCATCAGCACTGAACCCTTTTGTGAACTTGGTCTGGAGGTAGCCTTGTACAAGTAGCAAAGGAGACACTCCTAGAATGACCAAAGCTAATATCCAGTTAGCTGTGAATGCTATGATTAGCCCAGCTGTGATGGTTGCAATGTTTTGGACTACTAAAGCCAATGCATCCCCTACAAGCCCTCTTACTGTGGCAGCATCAGTTGACAACCTTGCTCCAATTGCGCCGCTGAAATATAGGAAGGAGTTTTAGCTTCTAATTAAAGATGTTAATGCAATAAATTCAAATGCTTAAACTAACCTTGTGTTTGCAGGGTCATCAAAATAACTAATCTGTTGGTGGACAATCTTTTTAAATGTCAAAGACCGAATCCGTTCGATTAACTTTCCGCCTGCAATCCCGAAAAAGTAATTCTGCGTAGGCGAAGCAAAGAATGTGAGACATCCTAGACCTAGATAAATAAGCGCCCAAAATTTGGATTCTTTCTCAAGCTGGCTTGCAGGCTTATAAAACATTCCAATGGCACTTGAGAGTAAGAGGCCAAATATAGGAAAGACCATGCCACTCATAACTGCTGCAATGCATCCAAGGAGCAACACTGGCATCTCAGGCTTATTCAAAGTTGCCAATCTTTTCATTGAAACCTGTTTAGGTTTTTTCTTATCCATGTCATTTCTTTTTGGTCCATCGTCGTCAATTTCTTGATCATGGATATGAACTGAACCTGGAATGGCAAAGTTGATCGTGAATGAACGTCGACTACCTGATGATCCCCTGCTTATAGATCTTATCACTGATGTTCTCTTGCTGGCAGAACTTCCCATTGTTTTGTCTAGATCAATGGCATCGTTGATCGGTTTAGTTTCTGTTTCTGTTTCTGTTGTTCCTTCTTGCAGACGAACTAGTTGAGAATAAGCTCCATCAGGATTTTTTATTAGCTCATCATGCGTTCCTAAATTTCAAATTTTATTAGCTAACTAGATTGGTACAATGTTTGGAAAGGGAAATCTCAAATGACTTGATTCTACAACAAACCTTGCTCTAGCAGTTTCCCTTGATGCACCACTGCTATATTGTCAGAATTCCTTATAGTTGTCAAGCGATGAGCAACAACCACGGTTGTCCGGTTTGCCATCACTCTTACTAGTGCTTCTTGAACAATACGCTCGGATTCTGAATCTAAAGCACTAGTTGCTTCATCAAGGAGTAGAATTCTGGGATTTTTCAAAATGGCTCTTGAAATGGCAATTCTTTGCTTCTGTCCACCTGATAGCTGAGTCCCGTGCTCGCCTACCATTGTATCAAGCCCCTTTAAAATAAAATGAAGACTTGAAACTTTAGTAACAGAACTTTGAGATTGTTACTGAAACTTGCAATCTCAAACACTATTGCATAAACAATAAAGTGGTAAGAGACTAGAGTTTTAAGTTTACCTTAGGCAGCTTGTCAATGAACTTTGCAGCATTTGCAAGCTCAATTGCTGCTCTTAGCTCTTCTTCTGTTGCATTTTCTTTTCCATACAATATATTCTCCCTTATAGTAGTTGTAAAGAGTATAGGTTCTTGACTAACAAGACCGATTTTTTCTCTGATCCATCTAAGTTTGTACTGCTTCAAATTCACTCCATCTATAAGTACTTCACCAGAATCAGGATCATAGAATCTTTCTAGCAAACTGATAACTGTCGACTTTCCACTTCCGCTATGTCCAACGAGCGCAGCAGTTGTTCCACTGGGAACAAACAACGAGAATCCTGAAAAAATCTGCACATCTGGCCGAGCAGGATATCTGAAGTAGATATCTTTAAGTTCAATATCACCCTGTATGTCTTCTGGTGCTATACCACTGGCATCATAGGAATCAATTTTTGGTTTTCGTTTGATCGTCTCGAACATTTTGTACGCTGCAGCCTGCCCTGAAGCAAATGCATTCACCACAGGTGATGTCTGGCCCAATGACCTATCGAACATAAATCAAAATGTTAATGAATTTCCCATAGAAAACTTAGATCATGTAACATGAAAAATGAAAATTTAAACTTACATTCCCCCAGTCATAATTGCAAATATAACATTGATAACTTGTCCACCATTGTACCCCTTCTGAATGATAAGCTTAGATCCATACCATACTGCAAGCCCATAAGTTCCAAAGACAATTAACAAGATTAGGCCAAGTCCTAAACCTGAGGCAAGTCCTTGTTGAACAGTAGACTTATAAGCTATTTTCAGCTTCTCGTTGTACTTCTCGATAGCTTGTTTCTCTCCTGTGAATGACACTACCTTGAATCATTCAAAAGAAAGTCAACTACAAATTGATAAGTTTTGTTGAGAATCCCATATAAAAAAGATGCAAAAAACCCTCTCATGTAACAAGTTTAATCCGATCCAATCCTTACCGTTCTAATCGCTCCTACGGTTTGTTCAACCACATTCCCTGCTTCTGCATAAGCAATCTGTCCACGGCTTGACATTTTAGACATGATGAGTGAAGTGGTGCCACCAGCAATAACAATTGCAGGAATGCAAGAGAGTAAAACCACAGCAAGAAGCCATCCCCTCGCGAAGGCAACCACAAAACCACCAAAGAAAGTTGACATCAACTGTATGAACTTTCCCACCTGGATCAATCAAACAATCGAACAAACTATTTTAGATATTCAACTAGCAAATGAAAAGATCAAAGCATCTATCTATATATATACACCTTTTCTCCCATGGCATCTTGTATAAGAATGGTATCACCAGACATTCGACCAATAACTTCTCCAGTTGTAGTTTCAGTGTCAAAATATGTGATGTCTTGCCTTAGTATTGTTTTCAAATACAATGCTCTAATACGTGCTGCCTGTCTTTCTCCTGTTACCATCCAACAAGCAACCTCTGCCATGGATTATTAAAAAAAAAAGCTTAATTTAGTATATTCTTTAAACTCCTAAAAACAAATTAAACTTAAACTACATGAATAAATGAGTATTTTAAAATTTTCTCTAAGGTATTTGGTCCACCCACTCGATGTTAAATAACTCCACACCAACTTCAAGAGTATTTTCTTTCACATGAACTAAACCGCTTTTAATTCCAAACACATACTTCGTGACAACAACTTAATAATTTCTGACTCAACACCTCAAACACTCTCCTTGAATAATATTCTTATCTCCAGACATCATAAAGCTTGAATATACACTGGGGTTAAAAAGGTTTGGTCCTATAAAGCCCACATATATGTCAGCAAGTCCAAAGCAGGGGTCTGTTATTGATAGTGAAAGGTGATACATAACTACAACAACAGTTTGCATTTGAAAACCAAAATAATATTACCAATTAATAATACCATGGTAAAAATTTTAGATTTAGGTGACATTTTAATGAATTTAATATAACATTGATACCTTAGACTAAAAGAGAAAATTACAGTAAATCCAATAATGAGGAAATATAAGTTGGAACACTTACGTAGGAACGAAGCAATTCCAGTACCAATGCCTAGGTACACAAAGTCTATGGAAATCTGAAACCAAAACAAACAGCTTAATTAATTAAAAAAGTGTACATACAATAATATATATAAATATAAAATATAGATTCAGCTTCTAGACAGCATATATTATTAAATCGCTTCATCAAATTTTGAAATTCGTGTTTGTTTCATTCCAATCATTCAAATCATGGTTTTTTCCGTATTAAAAAAAAACATTCTCGACATGTTTGGCCTTGGAGTTGGTAAGTAAGGGTTGAGTGATAAGTGAAATATCAAACTATACTCGTTGTTTAATTCTTTACACCGAGGGCTAGTTTATAACTGCTAGAGTTTACTAGCGCCAAACACTCCATTAAAATATTCAAAAACTGTCTTAATTAGAGATTGAATTAAAAAATTGTGGGTATAGTAGAAGTAAGTAAGATATAAAAATCAAAGATGGTTATCCAATTGTGTCAAAGTACTTTTTTGACTTTGAGAAACAAGAATCACGAGACACAAGAGTTTACAATTAAACCGAAAGAAATAAAATCTACTTTTCTTTTTTGTTTATTTTTTTCTTATCTTGTTTTGAGTTAACATTTCTTGTATAAGATTTAAACATCTGTTCTCACAAACAATGACAAGATTAACCTCATATATACAAACTACAATTTAAAAATTTTCATGCAAAAATAACATAAATACTAATTTTGTGACAAAAACAAATCATGAATATAAGATTAAAAAGTAATACTTCAAAAGATATATATATATATATATAGATATATAGATACACTAGTAATAAATTAAAGAAAAAAAAGAACGTGCATTATTCATGAAAAAAGAAAATGTAGGGTAGATATATATGAAAACCTTGGAAACTTGAGTAACGACATTAGACTGATCAGAGGAGCCAAAGGAATCGATCATCTTGCCGAAAATAAGCGTCATGATTGGCTGAGAGAGGCCGTTAGCAACAGCGCAGACAGAGCCGAGGGCCATCAATATATTATCGGAGCGATCAGCGAATGTGAATAGTTTATAAAATGGAACTTTCTGATCGGTTCGTGCATTATTCGGCGGAGAAGGTGTGTGGTCGTCGCCACGGGCACCGCCCATGACGGTGAGATATTAAAAGTGAAGAAAAAGGAATGAGAATATAATATGGAAACGTAACGTGAAAGAGGATTCGCGTGAGAGTTGTTGATTGGTGATCAAGAAAAGAGAAGGGAATTAAAGAGTAAAAATTGAAATTGAATATTGTTAGCATATAAAGAGAGGAGGGATTTAATGTGAACGATAAAAAGGGATGGAAACGGGGGGGTTTATATAGAAGGAAAAGAAGGAATGCTTGGGGGAAACCATAATGATTGTAATTTTTGATGAAGAGAAAGAAGAAAATATGAAAATCACACGTAGCCTTCCTCTTCTAGAAACTTTATATTTGGTAAATACACAATCACAATCTGTTTCTTCCTTCTTTTTCTCATACATTTATATTAATTCCTTTGCTAATTTGTATTTAGGAAGTTCATACGTGGGTTTTTGACGTAATCATGTAGATCTTAAAACAAAAATTGATTTGAAAATTCATTCATTAAAGAATTAAAGAATGATTCAATTTTTACTTAAATTATAGAAACAAAACAAGTTTAAAAATAATATAATTATCTTGTTATTTTTTTGTTTTAAAACTTGAATATTGTTATTGTTTTTAGAAGAGAAACATAATTTCCCTAAAATTAAAATACACACCTTATTGAATACTGAATTTCAAATTTGATAATGTGATAAAATTAAGAAATTGTAAATATAAAATAATCTTGATAATTGTGGATTCATGAATTATAATGAATTTGAATACTAAGAGATAAAATTGTAATTTAATTACTTTAGTACATATTTTTTTAGGGTAATAAAAGTTTATTAAAAAAAACGTTGGAAACAGCGTAGAACACAGTGTAGTGTTAAAGGGCTTTCGCTGATTTTATTATTTATTCTATTCTTCTTTTCTATTTCCTTATTTTGTTCCATGAAGATTGGAAAATTAGCAAAAACAACACTCTTTTGATTTTCGTTTTTAAAAACAGCACGGTTTTTTTTTAATTTGTAAAATTGTTTTTACGGTCCATCTCGGACGAAACCAATCGCAGTGATTTTCCTAAAATATTAAATTTTTAACTTAGATTGTTTTTTTTTTTTTTTTTTATCTTGGGAGACAATTTTGGCCAAGATGAACGGATATTCTTAATTTTTTTGAAAAGATAAAAATAATTAATTAAGATTTGGGGTAAGATTTGAATATTTTTTTGAAATGATAAAAAGATTAAATAAGATTTGGAGAGATTTGAAAAATATATAATCTCGTTCTAATGTCCACTCGAAAACCAAAACAGTGGACAAGTAGAAAATGTTTAATATTTTAGGAAAATATCGATCGTCGATTTTGTCGAGATGGACCAAGAAAAACAGTTTTATGTTAATTTTAAAAATAAAAATCAAAAGTGTGCTAAGTTTTTCAATTTCCCATCAAGTTTATTAGTTTAAATACTCCCCAAGTATTTTTTTTTTTTTTAATTTTGATTGATGTACTTTTAAATTTTATTCATTTGAATCCTTATATTTTAAATTTTAATTTATTTAAATATTTATATTTTAAAAGTATCTATCTTTGTCTTTTGTTATTTTTATAATTTTAGTCCTAAAAGTAAAATGAACAAAAAATTAAAAGTATAGAGATTAAAATCAAAGTGGTGAAATTATCCGACTCAAAATAAATCGAAGAGACTAAAATAATATTTAACCCAAGATTGCTTAAAGAAAACATTATTTAATTAAGTTACATTAAATTCCAATTTGTATCATTATTTAATTTGTATTTTACTTTGGACTAAGATCATTGTTAGCTAATGTTATATGTTTTAGGAGCTGGAAGGAATGTTTAAAATGTTGAGTAATTAGAAACAAATTAAAAAATACCATTTTAATCTCGTTGGTTCAGTTCTTAGTTTCTATACTTTGAATCATACAATTATATTTCTTGCCTTTTCAACAAATCTTGAGTCTACTCGTCCAAAAGTTAATATTAACAACAATTTATTAAATAATAATTATAATTTTAATAGAAGAAAAATAAATATACGTACATATGTAAAAATAAATATATGTACATATGTTTTAAGAACCTACATAACAAATGCCTAACCCGATCTTGACTTCGACCTCAATTATATGTGTGTGAAGTTATTCATGCCTAACCCCTAATTTATATAAAATTTACAATAGTATATATCAATGCACTAATTTATACATGTTTTAATAAACTCTAATTGTATAGAACATATATTAATGCATGACGTGAATTTATTTCGTAAACTCGTTAAAGTTGACATTATTTAATAGTTTAATTAAATCTATCACATGTTACATAAGAAAATATTGTGTGTGTGTTTTCATTATTATCAAAGTTGACGTTATTGTGTGTTTTATTGTTATTTATTTTGAAATTACTTTTCTTTTATATTTGGGCTACCATCTTTTAAAAAGTCCATGCAATCAACCAAAAATCACATGGAAATCACCTTGGCCTAAAATTACTTAAATTAAATGTACCCATACAATATCAAATATTACTATGTCATTAATTTGTTTAAAAACGATTTTGTATAGGCCTTTTTTTCTATCAGTTATTTCAAACAACTTCATTTTGATGGTTGCAAGATGAAGACGTCACTTGAAAATTTAGAGTAATAGAATCATATAAAGAAATAATGTGTAACAGTAATTTTCAACTATCTCCCTTTTTATTGGACTTTTGATTATATGACTAATGATTTAACTTTTTTAAAGATAACATTAGTTAATGGCATTATTAAAATTCATCTATCCCCTCCTAACAATGAGAACTTGATAACTTGCTCCTCTGATACATTACTTGGTTTAGACCATACTTACTCTGATACCAATATTGGAATTGGCAAAAAATATTATCTACCTTATCTTCATGTTGACATGGTGTTTTGTTTGTTTTCACACTGACTTTATTTCTATTCAATCATCCATTGATGGGAAAATATTGTTTTCAAATTTTCTAAGAGGGGGTATGGACCATATAGCAGTAATTGTTCTTCAAAAACTGAACTGGGATTTGATCAAAATGGGAAAATACGTACCAACTCACACACTTGATTCTTTCCCCCAATTCGTATTGGGGTTTGCATTTGATCATAACAGTTGAAAACCCACAGTCACCCACTTGAATTTTTTTCAGATTTAGAAATAGTTTTGATTAAAACTGGAAAAGAAAGGGGAAACTCCACTGCTTATATTGCATTTACTTTATAATTTGAATTGGCTATGGATCTAAACAGCAAAAAGAAACCCACTAACCCACTCAGATTTACTTCAAAATCTGAACAAAAGATCCAACTTTTCAAAAGCTTTTACCAATTCAAATTTGCTTCAAACGGCTTTTGTCAACAAAAGAACTTCGGGAAGCAAGCTGCAAACAGGTAAGTGGTGGGGCATTTAAGTAATAAAATGTTGACTAGATTCAGGGTATAATGAGAGTGCTAGGATCTGTCAATGTAGTTTAGATATACCCATCCCCTGGGGTTGTAAAAAGAGAAAGAACTTGACAAGAAAATTAGTCTGTGTGGTCTGAAAATCAACAAGAGCAAACGCCTGTTTTTAGTCTTATTCCTCTTGGATCCTCATAACATCAAGATATGACCTTCCATTCAGTTCTCTTTTGAAGAATTCATTGAGGAAATCTGCGACTCCAATTCTTTTAAACAAACAAGGTCTTTCTGAAGTGACCAAGCTTGGGGCAGGACCTATCTCCCCATCCAACCTTGGAGTGAAAAACATGGCCACTGAAAGCCTCTCCTTCGTTGAGTTCACTGTCGCCCGATGCTCGATGCTGCGATATATTCCATTTGTGATGATCTGAAAGTTAATATTCAATATCGAAACACAATCAGTTTTATGGGGTTGGTTCAAAATATGTAGAGGGGAAAATTAGAAGTTTTTACCTCCAAAATATCTCCAATATTGACAACAAAAGCATTTGGGAGAGGCTTAACAGGAGTCCACCTCCCATCCTTCCTTATCTGGAGGCCTTCCATTTCATTGACTTGAAGAAGAATGGTAATGGCTGAAGCGTCAGAATGGTTATTGAGTCCCATGACAAGTTCTGGTTGAGGACATGGAGGATAGTAATTCATTCTTGTTGAGAGTACTCCTTCCTCATACAGCTCTCTCATTTCGCTACTGTCCATTTCCAGAGCTTTCGCCATTAAGTCAAACAGTTTCATGCCTAGATTTTTCATCTCCAATGTATAGGCATCCAAATCATCTCTAAAAGGACCAAAAAGAGAAGAATCTTTTATCCATTTTCATAATGTTTTATACTAGAATTTGATTGCAAATGCATATTCCTGAAAAATATAGGAAATAGTACTACCTGAATGGAAGAGGGAGGTTGGGGAACAAGTGAGGTTTTCTCAAACAAGTGGGGAGGAGAAATATTCCAAAGAGATCTCCCCAATTAAGCTTCTGCTCCTCAGAGACAACAAAGCTCTGTCCAAATCCTTCAACATCTCCTGGTCTTTGCCACAACTTCCTCTTCTCTACCATAGGAAGATTAAAGAGAGCTTGAATCCCTGATTTCACATTCTCTACCAGTACATCACTCACTCCATGATTTATCACCTGATCAGAAAGAAAAGGAATCAACAGAATTATATTAATGAAAGCTTCAATAACAGATCGAACTGCAAGTACTACCTGGAAGAAACCCCATTCTTTACAAGCATGATGAAGCTTATCAAGTTCAGAATCCTCAAAATTGTTGGAGAACAACAACTTGTGCATGTCAATAACAGGGACTTCAGCTGAAGCGTCAGTGAATTCGAAAGGAGGATCTTGATCAGGGCGAACATATCGAAGGGGAACCGTCGACAATGAGCTTTTGACCAACTCTTGAACACAAGGCACCGGAAGAGGGTCTCTCAGCAGCAGTTTTGATGATAGTGTCTCCATCTTCCTACAAAGTTCCCAGTAGCTCTCTAAATACACATATACTTGCAAGTAAATGTTGTATCTAATATGCTTAGTTAACAAACCTGAATTGCCAAGGAACAATTAAGACAAATGTCAAGACAAAGATAGAGTTCAGTTGCAATGTAATTTTGCAACCTAGACGGCTTTACCTTAGATCTTTCCGCCAGTCTTGAATTTATCAGCATAGCTATTGGAAATGGATAAGCTCTAATTCCAAATAAAAAAATATTGCAACTTCAACTTCAACTTCGTGTTGAATTTTTTATACTGTCTCAATGAGTCATTTTGTTTCTTTCTCGGACCCCAAGAAGCACAAACACACAGTTCAATTTTAAGTTTGGAAACTATCCTTCGATAAGCTCAAATTTTAGATAAAAATAAAATTTTTAGAGTTGGTTTTTTTTTTAAAGAATTAAACTAATTAGAAATTTTGTTTCTTTGTGGAACCAACGACGCACACAACAGCTTTATTTCAACCACCCCACAAAAAATTTAAACTAAATCTTGATAACTTCCCACCAAGATTTTTTTATTTTACTGATCCAATGAGATTTTGTTACTTGGTAGGATCAACTAGGCACAATATAGTTTTATTTCAACTTTCCAAAAATTGAAAATACATTAAGTGGTGAAATTTACCCTAACCTATCTTTACCATCCGTTAATTCTATTTTGTACTTAGCTCCAACATTCAAACCATGATAATGGAAAGAATACATAATTATGATGAGAAATTCGCTTTGTCCTAATGTAACATTTATTCCATATTACATTCCCATTTGCACACGCTAGACAAGCATACGTCTGATTTTCCTCCCCTTTCCTTTCAGTTGCAAACTTTTAACATGAGTGGTCGCCCTCAGTCTCTATCCTCATACGCTCAAGGTATGATTTTCCTTCTAGTTTTCGAGCAAAGAAGTCTCTGAAATACTTCTCCAACATAACTCTTCGAAAAACTGCTGGGTTATGTGGTCCTACAAGACTTTTGGCTGGACCCAACTCCGAGTTTAGATTTGAACTGCAGAAAGTTGCAACCGAAAGCCTTTCCTTGGAAAAATTTGATGAAACTCTATGCTCGATGCTCTTGTATACACCGTTGCTTACAATCTGCAGCAAAGGTAGAGAGAAAGGCCAAAGATAGTAAGTTGATAACAAAGTTATCGACAAGAATCAGAAGAAGTTCCGTGCACAGTAATCATTATGCACCTCCATGATGTCCCCAATGTTGACTACAAATGCATTTGAAAGTGGTTTAACAGCAACCCATCTCCCATCTTTTCGAATTTGCAATCCTTCGACTTCATTGAGCTGATAGAGAATTGTCAGAGCATCAACATCTGAATGAGCTGAGAACCCAATGGCCTTATCGGGAGCAGGGCATGGAGGATAGTAATTCATCCTCACTGACTGAACACCATCTCCAAACAGCTCTCTCATTTCCTCAACATCCATCTTCAGAGCTTCAGCCAAATGGCCTAGGATAACCATTGCTAACTTCTGAACTTCAGTTGAGTAAGCTTCCAAAGTCTCTCTGCGACATGTAAGTGAATTAGAAATCGTAAACATACCATTCAATTGAAGCTTCAAGAATTGGCTAGAGACCTGAGTTTTGGTGGAAGCCTTTGAAAAAGATGAGGCTTCCTTAGATTAAGAGGGAGAGTGGTTACGTAGAACATGTCTGACCAATCAAGCTTCTGCTTCTCTGATACCACAAAAAGCTGCCCAAATCCTTCTTGATTCTCTGAGTTTTGCCAAAGCAGCTTCTTTTCATCGTAGGGAAGATTGAAGAAACTTTCAACTTCCATTCTGAATTCCTCCAGCAATGTAGTCGAAACCCCATGGTTTATAATCTGGCAACAACAATTATTTCAATCTTTTTGAACGAACCACAGACCAGTAGGTGCCAGATTTCACAAAATCAAGAAGAAATTGTATTAGTAATAGTAACCAACGGGTTTATTGTAGATAAGAGAGGCTTGCCTCCTTCAACTTTATGCTCTTTATATAATATATGTGTGTATAACGGAAATAAAACCAATACCAATAGTTAGCCCGGTGATAATATTGTCTTCTAGTTCCCACTGGACTTAAGTTCAAACTTCATCTCTAACATTTTATTCCAGATTATTTTTAATGAACAATAAAGACTCCCACCCTCGGTCAACAAATTTCTGGATCCGCTGAACTCCCAAGTCATAGCATTACTTTTATACAGAGTTTCTTCTTCATAATGATTGAATCTAGATGCATGGAAATATAAAAGATGACAAAATTAAAATACAACTCTCCTAAGACTAGAAAGTACTTGGAACCTTTCCTTCCGTGAGATGTCATTCGAGCCTAAACCACTAAATAACTACCTCACTTTCTCCTTATTAGCTCCCTCTATTTATAACAAATCACCATAACTGATGTCTCTAATCAATTAGCAACGTACCCTTAATACCATAATAATTCCTATTGGTACTCCTATCATACTATAACCTTTCTCTTATTCCTGTCCTTTTTTCTATTCTTTTATCTTTTATGTTTTTCCAAGTCCTCCATTCAAGATGTCTATGGTTATGGTTAATTTTGGGTTGGATTGGAAAGATTCTGAATGTTTTGCAGTAAATTTATTTAACATAAATAAAATAACCATGGTTGGATTACTTCGGTTTCGAGTTATTTATTTTACATATTAAAGAACTAGAACAATAGCACTTATAGAATTTTTGAAGGGGAATCCACAGTTCAACTTCAAAGCCATTGACCTACCATCCTTCATTCACGACTCACAAAATTAGGGAACAATTAGCAGAAGGTTTACATTAAATTTACATACCTGGAAGAATCCCCATTCCTTACAGGCAGAATGCAACTTGTCTATTTCCGGAGAAGCAGAACCTCCAATGGCCAGTCTGTGAATATCAACGACCGGTACCGACGGCCCGGATTCTCCACCGGGAACGATCGGAGGGTCCTGATCGAGACGCTCATAGCGAAGGGGGATTTTGAGGATGGGCCGTTTCGTCAGCTCAAGAACACTGGGGACTACGATGGATGTTCCGAAATCAACCATTTGAGTATTCGATTCCATGGATTTCCCAAAGCGGTGACTGCGATGTTGTCGACCGTTATTTCAAAAGTTATTTGAGGCGGTGGCTGGGTTTTCATTTGACCCTCTTCACCATCAAAATATTTACAAGATTTTATAGCTATCTCTATCCCTAATTATTATTGATACAATTCAAAAATTTTGTTAATAGTTTATAAATATTTTAATTTATTTAGTTATTTTTTAAAATATCTTTAATTTGATTCTTAATATTTTAGCTTTTGAAAAGGAATAGTTTATTTTATAAAAAAAACTTTTAAGAATTTAGGTCATTATTCAATTTTCTTTTACTTAAAAAAAAATAAAAATCAAGATAATAAATAGAAAGAAAATATGCTTTTAACCTTTTTAAAAAAATTATCAGACGAGACTATGTAACTATCAAATAGATTTTAATTAGGTGTGAGTAACCATTCTTTCATCTGTCTTTATGAATGTATAGTGACACCAAAGGGTAAATTTGTTTGTGAATAAATTAGTGCGATTAAAGCTTAATTAAGACAATTGATAGTTGAATTTGTTGCTCATTTATTCAAGGATGTGATTGTTGGAGAGTTGTTAATTTGTTTGAAATTGTGTTTGATTTTGCAAACGGAGTTCACTTGAAAATTATGAAGAACGTTTGGTGTCAATTTCAAATGAATAGTTACAAATTTAGCAATTATATTATAAATAATTAAATATATAGCAACATTTTTTAAAATTTGCAAAGATAGAAAAATTTATCAAATTCTATCCATGACTACGATAGTTTTACTATATTTACAATTTTTTAAATATTTTTATATTCTTAATTATTATTACGATTACTCAGTTTCAAATGGATCTTGATTGGGTTACTAACTAGGTTGGACATATACCTTTGGGTTAGTACAATTATTGGGCTTGTCTCAAGCTTCTTGCAGGCCCAACTTTGAAAGCCCAATAGGCTTCCATTTAAAATTGAAGGAGGGGACGTCGTAACATTTCTCTCTCTTTCCTTCCCTCGTCACATCACAAACTCTTATTAGGAATAGCCTTTTAAACCATTGCCCTAAACTTTATATCATAAGTTAATTATAGTTTTTCTTTTCTAATTTATATAGACTCTTAACATTATCACAAATTATGAGTTTAATTAAAATTATACATATAATCAATAATTAATTACAATAATTAATTATCTAAGCGATAGTAGTCAATAATTTTGCATTTATTTATTTGGTAATAACTTTGGTTATGTTATGTTTAAATTATATATATAAAATGTGTATTATTCAACACAAAATAAAGAATTTATTAATAACTTTGGTCAATGTTGAGTATGATTTAAGGTTTATAGTTTTATTCTCAATATCCCCATGTGCTTAAATTAGATTTCATGTATTTTTTTTCAAAGCACATGACTTTGACAACTTGCCTTGAAAGACTTTTATTATTACTAAAATAGTGGAGTAAAGCTAAATTTGCTATTAGGATATAATTAATAATTAAGGAGAGATTAATCTTTATTTTATTGAATTAAGTTTTTTTAATTATATAAACTCTACTTGGAGATTAGCTCGTCATTGTTTTGACTTTTTCTTCTTCTTTTATGATAACCTAAACCTCTTGATTACTATTAAAAAAAAATTGCATTACTATAATGTAATGAATGAATGTAAGTATACAGTCCATTATTTATTACTCATCAACTCACTTAATTCTCTCCTACCAAATTCATTAATTTTAATAATTAAGATCATATTCGATTAGTCTTTAATTAATACTGACGCTTTTCTATACTAACCTGTTGGTTAAATAAAATTTGATTTCATGAACAAAATATTCTCTTTGTTTTGATTTCATATATCTGTTTCCTAAATTTTTAAATTTAATTTTAGTTAAACCATTACTAAACAATTTTCTAACAATTTATTGTTTTGTTCATTTTAATCTTAGTTCAAGGATAATTATATATACATGATTTTCTTCTTTAAAGATTGAAAGTTTGATCCATATTTTGATTTATTGTACTAAAAAACACTTTTTTTCTAGAAAAGTAGAAAACAAAGACCGACCAAAAGGCTAAATATAAGATATGCCCCTTATTCCAATCAATTATTGTCTTTAACTCTTTTAAGAATTAAAAAGAAAAAAAAGGTTAAAATCTAATAACAAAAAATTTATAATTATGTTTGTGATGCCATGAACACACAACACATAACACTCAAGAATGTCGTAATTGAGACACGAATTTGATCCATAAATTAACCATTTTCATTTTTTTCATAGAAAAATGTCTATGTGACATGTTTACACACATTCAAATATACCAATAAATTATATATATAGATAAAAATAATGGGTTGAAACGTTATCAATAAAATTTAACTAACCTTGATTTAAATTCGAAATCTTAAATCTTTTGTCAGAGTTAGTATTCAAGTGGGAAGTAGTTGAGTTAAGATTTAATTTTTGAGAAGAAGATAATCAGAATAAATGTTAAATAATTGAGGTAGTTGAAGAAATAAATGTAATTCAAATACACACCTTTCTTTTTTTCTTTCTCTAAAAAATGAAGAATACATATAAGAAACAACTTTTTAGATTATAGTGCCAAAATAGACCATGACTATGAAAGTTCACCCAAAGAAAAGAAAAGAAAAGAAATTATATCATTACTATTAGTATTATTAAGGTAGATGTGACATTTTTAATAAAATAAAACGTGCCAAAACACAAAATTCAATATTATGAAAAATGAAAAACTAAGACAAAAAGGGCACCACAAATGGAGGTAGTGCCCTATACTTCTATGTCTTTTCCCTCTGTCCACTCAACATTTTCTTTCTACAAATAATTCCTTCTTCTTCTTCTTCTTTTTTTTTTTTTTTTTTTTTTAACTTTATCATTTTAATTTTTTTCTCTTTTCAAACCCTATATTCTGCATTTTCTTATCACACAACTAATTATATGTTGTTCATAATCTTTATTTCTCAAAATTTATGGATGAATTTAATGTGTTAATTTGAATATTGGTTGATGAATAAAGGGAGGTTGAGGACCAAAAATAAGATTTAAATAAAGTAGAGAGGTGTTGTATTGTTTCAAGTAATTTGAAGATATGAGGATTTAATATGTGAGAATGAAATTAATTTTGTGGTATTTTAAATGATTTGGATGAGCCAAAATGTGGAGTTTTCATTTCAAAGGAAACAGTTCCCAACAAAATTAAAAATGTTGGACATGTTGTCTTCAATTTTTGTTACAAAATAAATCTTCTTTAGTACAATTAATTTATTTTTTATCTTATGTCCAAATCATACCTGTTGGGTTTTGTCGATAATGTGTTGTTAAATCATCTTTAGTCTTTATCCCTCGAGAGTTAAATTGATTTCGTCAAAGAAAAAAATAAATTGTCACGTTGAAGTTTCGTCAGTTTCTTAATCCCAAAGATTTATAAAGATTTGATTTTCAAAATATCGGTTATATTCATAAAGCTTTGACTTATCCAAGGGTTAAGTTATATTTGTTTTGACAAAACTATCTTGCTTTTATAGCATTAGAGATATAGTTATTTTTAATTTAGATTGCTTTGTCTATAAACGCTCGTCTTAAAATATAACGTTTTAATCAATAAAGATATAGTTGTCTTTATAGCTAGGTATCGAGATCTTCTCTTTCTTGATCGAGGTAAGATTTTTGGTTGTAATTCTCTAGTCGTTTCAACATTTAGAATTTTCGGTCACTTTGATTGTGATTTTATGTAAATCTTTAATTAATTATCAAGATAACGTGATAGATGATTGATTTATGTTGAATTAGTTAACTTGCTTAATACGACATTGAATAGTAGCTAGACATATAGGAAGTCAAATAAACATGAATAACGAGGTAAACGAAATAATGTATAAGCCATGAATGAAGCGGATAATTATTCATTTGGTTAAGAAGTTAATAAACTCATCAAGAGACAGTTCCTACTAATATTCGAAGAAGAAGAAAAGAAACTCATTGTAAAATACAAATTATGTAAGCCTTTAATATACATTATTGTTTAGAACGTGTGTTTTGAAGGTAGGAAGAAGGAGATCAGGTCCAAGCTAAGGTAGATAATTGACTGAACACAATTGAGCATATGCTGGACTTGGTGGAGATGTTGTTGTCAACATGAAGAAGTCCAAGAAAATAGAAGACATTGACAAACAACAAAATGTGTGGGGTTCATCACTCTCCACGCCCACACAAAACACACAGAAGCTACAGTGTTTGAGAAAATGCGTCCAGAGAAAAGAAAGAAAATGTCAAACCCGCCGGTGGAACCATCACCGGGTGGTCACAACAAAGAGGAATGCGATCGATTGGATTTTATTCACTTAATTTCGTGGTGTCGTAAGCAATGACTTATGAGTTCAAGTTTTCACCATTTTTAAACTTTTCAAAACTTGAAGTAATTGATTTATCTTTTAAGATAAAATTATTATTAAAAATATTTATAAAATATAGTAAGATTTTACATTCTATATACGATAGATACATATATGAATGAATAAACTTATTCATTTTGCTATATTGTGAAAGGCTTGTGTTTTTAATTTGGTGCAAATTTTTGGTGTGGGGGAGATGTGATTTGTGAGCATACCAACCTTGGGACAAGGGAATGTTAAATCAACTTAATTATTATAACTTTCATTCTTTTTTGCTTTAATGCCATCTCTTCAGTTCTTTTCTCTCTCCTGTAAATATATCTAAATAAATTTATGATTATTGTTATATTAGTTTGAGTATTATTTGAATAAAATTTACTTCTCCATTCAATTCTATCTTCCTAATTCAAAAAGGATTTTGGTAAAATATTAGAGGTGTATGGTTATCCCACGTTTGAAAATGTTGAGAAAGTGATGGGTTTTGATTACTACAGTAAGAGCCTCTATGTCTTTGGTATCTAATTCATGCACTTGACAAATGAAGATTTAGTGAAGCCTCATAAGTAGTTATGGTGTGATAATCATGTGTTGAATTTTATGTCATATAGGCAAGGTGCTATGGTGAAGAGGAGTTAACCCTAGATAAGAGAGTTTGACAAATAGATAATTCATTTAGGGAATACTCGATAATTCTTTGTCTAAGAAGAGTATAATTGGGAATGCGAGATCAAGTCCTTCCACGTTAGTTAGATAATTAGAGGTCGATCATAAGTATATGAGTGAAAAGATTAATTTTAAAGTCAAAAAATTCATGATATCAACAAATACAAGATCTTGTAAATATAAATAGGTGACCCTTGTAGTGAATAATAAGATAAAATTATATATATATATATATAAAAGCTATTACGAGAATTATGTTTGATTTCAATTACAGTTGATTAAGATTAAAATGTGAAGTTAAAAATGATTAGAGGGTTAGTGGAAGACAAAGGTAGAGATTAGAAAAGATGGATGAAGAGTAATGTCGAATACAACGAACACTCGATCAAAACTTTTCCAACCACCATTTTAATATCATGGAGTGGAGACCTCTATTCCTAATTCTAACATGAACTCTTTTTTTTTTCAATTTTTATAAACCATTTATTTCAATTCCTAACCATCATTATTGTTTTGAATTATTATATAAACCAAAATTATATTGGTATTATTCCAATTATAATTTGAAATTAAAAAGTAAATACTATTTTGTTTATTAATTCTCTACTTTCAACTATACTTTTATTCCGTACATGGTTACTTAAAAAATGGTAATTTTATCGTAGAATTTATAATATTTAAAATTATTACGTCTCTTATTAGTTTATCGATTTATTTATATAATAAATCTTATTAAATTTTCACACTAATTTTTTACAATATATCGTATAAAGCTCAAAAACTAAATTGTTATTGTAAGAGTAAAAGTAATTTTTAATTTTGAAAAATTGAACAAATTTATGAATTTTTACTCTAAATATATGGGTCCCTCGGAAATATTAATTTGAGTTTCATTTTCTATCCTAAAATTGATTGCTGGTTGATGGATTGAAAGTGAAAAGGACATGGTGTAAAGTCTGCTTAATATATTCAAGCAAGAGTTCATAATATAATATATTTACATTCATAAACATACACACACATGTATTTATTTATATATTGTGGAGACGTTTTTGGTGTGTGAAAATGAATTAGAACCATTCGTATTTGAATGTGTAAGCACTTAAAAGAAAATGACATTAAGGACCACGTTTACAAAATTACAAATAAATTAAAATTATATATCGACAAATTTGAGAATTAATCAAATAATTTACTAAAAATAATACTTAAAAAAATTACGAAGTGTCTTTTAATTTCCATTTTTCGTTATTTATTGTTATGATCAATTATTATAAAATCTCGTTTAATTATTTTCATAAATTAAATACAAACATAATTCAATTAAAGCGATCATTTTTAATTTTCAAGATGGTGTTATGATTTATTTTCACTTTTATTATCTCATAATACTAATGGTATTAATTCTGGATGTTTGCTAAACTTAAGTATCTCCCACAAAAATTAAATTCGTGTTAATGTTTATTTTGATTAAAGTGAGGAATATAATCAGAATACAATATGATATTATTGTTATTATTTAAATGCAACCAATACTGTCAAATCGAAATTAAAGATATATTGTTTGCATGTTCAATGTATACCACTTCAAGAATATGTTCACCATGCATAATTTCTTCTTTTTTCTTTTAATTACTACTCTTTAATGAAACAAACAAATGTTTTATTTAATTTTATTCATGTTAGCAAATAAATAGAGAAAAGTTGGGAAGAAAGGTCGAACATGCTTCGTTACCGTTGAACAGAAGAAAAAAAATGATGAATACAACAAATTTACAATTAACATTTTATTAAAATAATTTAATAAAATGTAACTAAGCCGAGCAGTAATTAATATGATTTCAATTGTTGTATTGACAAAATTCTCATTTTTTTTAATATAAATATATATTACTGTCTGTTCAACTTTTTTTATTGAAAAAAGAAACACTTTTGGTTGATGATTTCTTATTTTCAAATCTTTAGATTAAAAATGTAAACATTTTATATGAAAATTATTTTCAAAGTTAGACATTTATATTTATTTTTGAAGATATTTATAGGCATTTTATAAGTTGAAAAATGATTTTAAAAAATACTTCTATTTGTACTTTTTAAAAAAGAAAAAAAAAACTTGATTTTATTGTTATAAAAGAATTATACATAATTTTGTACTTCAAAGATGTAAGAAAAGAAAGTTATCAAATGCTTAGAAATTAAAAAAACAATCTTATAAAAAGAAATTTATCTAACTAATGATTTGCTTTCTTATTCCTAACAAATTTATTTACATGGCTTGAGTTTAATATGGTTTTAAACTTTTTATTGAAGTAAGACCATGACACCAACGTAAACATATAAGTTCAACTAAACAATAATACACAAGTTTAATTTGTGAGTAAGAGTTGGTATCACTTTCTAATTATCTATTTTGTGAGTTAAAGAGAAAAAGAAAAGTCTTTGGGTTGCTCTATCCTATACAACATCTTATTCAATGCATGACATGTAGTACATGAAAGAAACTCAACAACTTAGAGTATATGTATATATATATATATATATTACAGATGGATCGATGAATTTGGCACATGAAAGAAATTTATATATCAAAAATGATAATTTCATATTAGGAAAGAAGGAAATAGAAAATTAGGTATGGAAAAGTCTTCATACCAAGAAAATAGAACTAAAATTTTTCGTAAGTTTGGCATCTAAAGTTAAGTTAAAAATCAAAGCACACTAACACCCCAAGGACTAAAATTTATTAGTTTAGATAAAATAAAGAACTAAAATTAAAGTCTGTCAACTTCGGACAGAAAGTTTATTGCATCACATTTATTTAATTCAATATTAGAGTATTTTACAAATCAAAAGATTATTTATAATGTCAATAGAAAACGTGTCCATAAAAACTGACAGATATTTAACTTAATCAACCCTACCTTCTTAGTTTCTTCCAATTATGAATTTAAATATTGTTTTCTCAAATTCCAACCAAATACATAAAATTAAGATCTATATATATTGATAATTTAGACTTTGGTTAATCACAACAACTTACCCTCGATCTCGATCGCATCTCTTTAATTACTTATCAACTAGTTCAATATATACAAAAAAGTCTCTTGACCAAAACTTTATAGACACAGTGATTTCAATGGGTATATATAGTAGTATAGAACCAACATTCTCTTTATATATAGTCCAATCACAATATTCATAAACAGTTTTAATTTAAAACTAAAAATAGTAATAATAATAATAATTTCCAAACAATTCTAAATAATTAAAAAAAAGTAATTATTCCACTAAATTTTCACCATCGATTTTTCTTTAGGTTCTAATTCTTTCCCGATATTCTATTATAGTCCTTCAGCTTTTGATGAAAGAAAAAAGTGAAATAAAGTGTCACATGTGTTAATTAGGTTTAGAAGTAAGTCGAATAATTACTATTTGCCAAAAAGAAAATAAATAATATAAGATAGTATATAATTTGTTCGATGTTGAACAAATGCAAAAATGAAAATTATGTACCATCAATCTTATAAAAAGATGATATGTGTGTTTCATTAACTACTTGTCAGTATCTTAATATTAGGGAATAAGTAAGAGACTAAAAGGCTACAAATTCAATGAAACTAGTATGTGTGTGTGTGTGTGTATATATATATTATTTGTGAAAAAGTATGAACATTATTATAAATAAAATTCTATGAAAAGTAAGAAGATACCATGTTTTTCATATCAGATGCATACAACTTGAATTACGAATTACATATGCGATTGGCACGGTTTGGCTTTGGGTTTAACTTTTTAATGTTTTTTTTTTTTACTTATATTTGTCTTTATTAAAAGTTTGTAATTAATTGGTATTTAAGATAAACTAATTGGTATTTAAGATTTGAATTTTATGATATTTATGTTATTTAGTCATGTATTGTAGATAAATTTAAGTATTTTATATCAAATTGATAAAATAATAATAACTCGACAATGCAACTAAATTTATTCAAATTCGTCTATGTACACTCTAGTCTTTGTGTAACTCAAGCCAATAATTCAATGACAATTATTTATCATGTGACAACATTTATTTTGTTATGTGATTAGATAAAGTAGCATGTAGGAAGATGAGTGCAGCCTAAATCGTACCATGTACAAACTCATTAATCTAATTTTATTACCATAATTATTAATTATTTCAAAGAAAAAAAACTTTAGGTTAATCTTACATTACACCAATCTTTTTACAGTCCACTTATTGGCAAATCAACGATTACTATTCTCTCTCTCTCTCTCTCTCTTCATACATACTTGTAGATCTTTTTTTCTTTAATGTTAAGTAATTTGTGTAGGCAACGTTACATTTGGATCGTTTTTGTTTTAATGTGTATAAATAGATGGGGGTGTATGGTGTGTGGTAATGCCACAACTCAGAAGGGAGAGCTTGAAACTCAAGCCAAAAGGCAACTTTCATTGTATAGAGATTTAAAAAAGAAAAGATGATTAGCGTAAAAGAACTTGTAGAAAAGAGCTCAAAAATCACAATCCCACAAAACTTCATTCGTTTGGATCAAGAGGCTTCTTCTAACTCTGATCCTTCCACCTTCCCCACTCCTCCAATCATTGATATGAGTAGATTACTCTCATCGCAACATTCTCGTTCGGAGCTTCTCAAACTTCACTCAGCTTGCATAGAATGGGGATTGTTTCAGGTAACGAGACGTGTACATAATTTCTATAGTGATATGATGTAGTATGTATGAATTGAATTGACTTGTGTAATTTTATTTTTTTAGTTGGTGAACCATGGGGTTAGTTTTTCATTGTTGGGAGAGGTAAAGCATGAGGTTGAAGGATTTTTTGAGCTTCCATTAGAGGAGAAGATGAAATATGGTATGAAGAGTGGAGAAGTTGAGGGTTATGGAACAGTGGTTAGAAGTATGGAACAGAAACTTGATTGGGGAGATAGAGTTTACATCATTACTAATCCTCTTTCAAGAAGGAAACCTCATCTTCTTCCCTGCCTCCCTTTATACTTAAGGTCCTCCTTTTACCTATTATTTATCGCTTTCACTTGTTCCGAATATGTTATATATATATTAGAAATTTTGTCATAAATAAAAAAAGAAAAAGAAACAAAACTATTTATCTTTCATGTAATAATAAATTTTCTATTTTAGTAGTTTTTTCCATAGAGGTGTAAATGTTTTTTTTTTTTCTTATTAAAGCTTATAATTAAATAATAATTTGGGGTTGGTTTTGTTGTTATGTTATTATACGTTTTGAAAATTAAAAGAAAATTATAATTTTTTTCTATATTTTTTGAATTTAGTAGATAATTCAAATTAAATGTTTATTTGAAAAAGAAAAACTTACTTGAAACAAAATGGTTTGAAAATAAGCATGATTAAAAAAAATTAAGTATTAATAATAATAAAGAAAAGAGACCCATATTGATATAACTTTGGTTGTTGTCCACAAGTGTCTTTGTTTCAATATCCACTTTCTTCTCATGTTTTCAAAAATCTAAAAAAAAAAAAGTAAAAGGTAAATTTTTAGAAATGGTAGATTTTACCAAATATTTACAACTTATAGTAAATTCTATCATTGATAGTCATTGATATGTTATAGTGATAGAATCCAAAATTTTGTTATAGCTTGTAAATATTTTAATTTATTTTTCTATTTTTAAAAATGCCCCAAAAGTAAATTTCACAATTGAAAATTTGTGAAATTCAATTGTGAAATTATGGGTGTTAAAAAAATTGGTAATCAAAATCAATCCAAATCGTAAGAATTGAGTTGATTGGGTTAGAAAATTGGAGAGAAAAAAAGTTGAGTCAGATAGTCAGGTCATGCAAGTAAGGTTTGGGTCGGTCGGGTTGATCCAACTCTACTCGATTATGTGTATAATATATAATATTAAAAAAATTATAGGAGAATTTTTAAAAATAGTCGATTTTACATAATATTTACAAATTATAACAAATTCTATCACTGATAGTTATTGATATGCTACAGTGATAGTAGACTATCAGTGATAGAATTCAAAATTTTGCTATAGCTAGTAAATATTTTAATTTATTTTGCTATTTTTAAAAATGTCCCAAAATTATTTCTATTTTGTTTTATTATAAATTTGAATTTAAACTTTTGAATGAACATTGTACACTTTAAATTTGAATATATAACATATATATGTCTCCGTGCACTTTGAATTATACAATTTTTGTGCTTTGGATATTGAAAAACAATATAAAATTTTGTGAGATGAAAAAGAAAAAACCCTAAACCGAATCCAGATTTTTTGAGTTATACCTTACATATTGAATCGATAGTTTCATTTTTGCAAACCCAATCCATTGTGGCTTATGTATGCCTCTAATAGAAACAAAATCTGCATGAATTAAAAAAAAAATGTGACCTCTACAAAATAAGAGACCTAAATAATTAAAAACCTTATTGAAGAACTTATTTGTGGTTATAGAAATGCATTGGAGTCGTACTTGAAAGAGACGAGAAAGATGGCTATGACATTGTTTGGAATGATAGCGGGAAATTTGAATATAGAGGTGAGGAAGTTGAAGGGGTTGTTCGAAGATGGAATGGAGGCCATAAGGATGTCATACTATCCGCCATGCCCGACACCGGAGTTGGTGGTCGGTCTAAGGCCGCACTCGGATGCATCAGGGCTCACCATCTTGAACCAACTGAATGCAGTGGAAGGACTCCAAGTTAAGAAAGATGGCATTTGGTTCCCAGTGAGTTTCATCCCAGATGCCTTCATTGTCAACCTTGGAGATATCATCGAGGTTTCACATTTGCTCTCACACTATCCCATATCTCATTCTTATTACAACTAATTTTCAAACTCTCTTCTGATTGATTCAAACCAAAAAAAAAAAAATGTTTAAAATATGCACTTTTAAACATGCTAATATTTTTTCTAATACACCCTTAGTCTTCATACCCTTCTTGACAAAAGCAAATTTTCAATATGTGACAACTTATGATTGAACACTCAAAAATTGTATAAAGATGTGGATGAAAATACACATCATAAATAATATTATCTTTTTGAAAGACATAAAAGGAATAAATTGATGCACGTCTTTTATTGGATGGTGGGGGTGGAGTGTAATTGATTAGTTGTTGAAAGTTTTGTAAGTTTTGTAGTAACGCCATATAAAAAAGGAAAAAGAAAGCTGAAGCTTTTAAAACTTCATGGTCCCATATAGTATGTATTATAAAAGTGCTTACTCAATTTGAATTTTGTAACACAACTTTCTGGAAGGTTTCTACAGTACACGTCTATAATATATTCATATCTTCAATTTTAATTTGTCCAATCTCTATCCTCTAGTTCAAAAAAGTATTTCATGTAACTGCTTCCATTTATATTTGAATGTTAATAATATTTATTAAAACCAACTGCACTTGACTTGAGTGAAAGGAGTGATACCTTTAATCATCCTCACAATTGTTATACTAAAAAAAATTGTTAAATATTTTTCGATTATCCATGGAATTGAATTTGCTAATGGGTTAGAAGTTAGAAAGTAATGTTTGTTTGAGTTTTTCAGATAATAAGCAATGGGCTTTACAACAGCATTGAACACAGAGCAACAGTGAACTCAGAGAAGGAAAGAATGTCAGTTGCAGTATTTTACAATCCAAGATTTGATGGTGAGATTGCGCCATTCACTGCCTCTCAACTAAACCCACCTTTGTTTAAAAACATTATCATGGAGGATTATTTTAAGGACTTTTTCACACAATCTTTCAATGGAAAATCTCATTTGGAAAGAATGAAAATCCCTACAACTCATCCACCCAATCCATCTTCTACTTATTAATCTCGTCTCATCCATTTTCTCTGTAATAATATGAAAATATTAAAACCTTTTGGGTTTTGTAATTTTTATTTGTATCGAATTTATTTTCGTACTTATTACATGTTACTTTTTTCAAATATAAATAAGAGTAAAAGTAGATGGCAATTACTCTTAAAATTATTGATTTTTATGTGTGTACTGTGTATTAAATCATGAATAAAAAAAACTGTGTATTAACGTATTGTTTTATACTAAGCTGTGTGATTAATTAATATATTTATTTTTATAATAATGTAACCAAGAAAGCAGGCAACATATTAGAATTAAAATGAAATTAGATATGAATATAAATTTAGAGGCAAACACAGAATATTATTAGAAAAATCTTTAAAAAATAAAATTGGAATTAAAATATAATCCATATTGTTAACTTTCAAGTGTAAATTAAGAATGAACATACATGACATAATTTAAAAGGATGGGTTTAGTGTTGATGTTATCTATTCGATTTTTTTATTTAAAATAAAAACACTTATCTATTTGATTTGCTTCACGTGGTAATGCAAATCTTTTTGGATATGAATACATCAAATCATAAAAATAAAGTATAAAATTTTGAAATTTCAAAGTGACAACTCAATGAGGTTGTCAGATCAAGATGAATAAAAATATATTGTGCCAAATGAAATTTAAGAGAGAACAAGTCTTCATAGGTGATGGAGTATATAGGGATTGTTTGAGGCTTGTGTACTTGAGTTCTGAAGAGATGTGATGTCTTGAGAATTAGGAGTTAATAATATATGACATCGTTGCATTTTAGTTGAAGAGTTCATCCATTTTTTTTGGATATACAAAGAGTGGAGTTTAGAATAATTTCTTAGGTCAAATATATCTTTGTACCATTGTTATTTCCATGCAAGGCCCAAGCGTGTAGCACTTTTGGAGTATAGATAAGAATCAATACATTTTTTACATGTACGTCCTCAAAGCTTTGAGTTGTAGGGTCTGAGCTCAATTCCTATTTGTCAAAAGGATAAAATGTTCAAGTTGAGCTTAGTGAAACCCTACCATCTCAAGACTACAAACTTAGGGATAACATTGTTGATATGACATATGTACCAAAAGGATGTTAAACGACAAACTTCAACAGAATCTCTTTTCACCACCTAAATGGATAAGTAATACTCTCATCAGTCCTTAGTCGAACTAACTTCTTGTGTACCAATTTAGGCATTAAAAAGTGTTCCAGAACCACACCTATGCGCATACTCTTAAAGGTCAGTCTCAAAAGCACTTGCATGTCTAAAGATAGCTTTAACCACACAAGCCAAATCCACAACGAGGACAACTATTCTATATTTTTTGTAGAGAAAATATCAATTTTAATAATAAATTTCTTAAAGGTAATATAATTTTGATATGTATTAAAGAAAACTTTCAACTTCAATTTCATTGCATTGCACTTCAAACTTAGATTATTATTATAACAATCTTAGTCCTAATAAATTAAAATGTGTGTTCGAAAATTCATTAAAAAAAATTTAAATGTCTCCCATGCAACGTGATGAAATTGATGAAATCATATGACAAAATTTGAGAAAAGTAGTATTATATGAATATTAAGTCAATGTTCAAGCTGTGAATATGTCAATAATTTACCTTTTAAATGCTACTTTTCGAAGTCCAAATTCAATATTATATACATTCTTATATCCAATATATATAATATTGGACTTTCTGTGGTTTATTATTCTCTCTGTTTATAGACTTTTGAGCATTTGGGCACAAACACACTAATGGGTGAGACTGAGTCTTTTGACTGTCTAAATAGATTACGTTTAATTTATAACTTTACATGCTAAAATATATCATTGAAAAAATGAAT
This sequence comes from Cucumis hystrix, assembly GCA_025688845.1. Lineage (NCBI taxonomy): Eukaryota > Viridiplantae > Streptophyta > Magnoliopsida > Cucurbitales > Cucurbitaceae > Cucumis > Cucumis hystrix. The sequence goes on from CM046884.1 coordinate 1,313,442, forward strand.
CAAAATATTTACAAAATATACTAAAATTTTAGATTTTCTATAAACGGTGGATATATAAATTAGATAAATAGATGAGAGTTGTTATAAAGATGAAATAAGAATGTGTTTTTTAAATAATTTCAAAAGCAATTCTCGAAGCTCATGAAAATGTTTATGTATTTGAGTTAATTATGAGCGTAAGGCTTAGTTTTCAAGTTAGCAATAATTATGATTACGACCAAAATGTAATTTTAACATAACTTTATGTAAGAAGACGTGTCTTAATTAAGTATCATTAAGATCAAATCATCATTGTATAATTTTATGTTCAAGTCCCCCTTTTTTATACATTTGATTGAATGAATGGTTTGGTGGTTGCAGCTTCAAGCTAATGTTGTATGGTTTGTTTGCCATTTTTTAAAATTAAAGATGTAAATAAATGAGGATTTAAAACTTTTTTAAAAAAATTACACTCTTTATAATTATATATAGTAATTCAAAATTATATTTCATGTCAATATTTTATAGTAGTAAATGGAAATATATTTAAAGATTGTATTATGCTTCTTCTTACATGGTATTATTCGATAAAAGAAATTCGAATTGGATTAAAAGAAAAGAAATACCCAAGATTGAGGTTGAAGATTGGAGAAGATGGAATCGATGTTTATCTAATTGGTAAAATAGAATAAGAGATGAAACGATGAGGTGTTAGCCATATATAAGTGGACTAAATTTCTCTTCCTCAAATTCTTTGAATGAATCCATTCAACTTACTTTGATGTAACATAAATATTAAATAAATGAAAAAAGTATATATAATGAAATGCATCACATGTTTAATAAAATTGGTCCATGTCTATGAGTTCTCATGTCACCTTTCTATTTGGCCATCATATTATTTTCAAATATAAAAAAGAATAGGTTTTTTGAGATAGGACATTTTTATTTATGAAGATAGATTCTTGTAAACAATCATTATATTAGTACAACTTGATATTCATTATTTCTTTATGATTTTTAGAATTTAGTCTTTATGGTTTTGATAAAATTTTACAAATAGTTTTATCGTGCGAAATAAAAAATTTAGGGGTGGTTAAAATTATACAAATATTAAAGAAAATAATAATAATAATAAGATAAAGAGAAGAATTAATAAAAGTAATTTGGCACGTTTGTTTGGTGATGGCAAAAAAAAAACAAATCTTAATCCATTACGCAACTCCCAACTGATAAACTACTTTTGATGGTATCAAAAAGTCTCTACATTAGAGTTCCCCTCATCCTTTTATCTATTAAAATCATTTCTTTTATTATTTAATCTTTCTTTTATTTGACTAACAATAATTACTATATTATTAGTGAAGTAAATAATTAACTATAATTAAGATGTATTTTCTGAATGGTGAGTTTTTTATTACAACTTTCAAGCTTTAGGGGGTAGAAAAGGTAGAAAAGGTGTTTCTTGATTTGATCTTTAGAAACAAAAAGGGAAATGATTGCCAAATGTAATTTTAGTTTTTAGAACAAGATCTTAGTTCTCCTAGTTGATTAGTATAAGAAGTATCAGAAACAAAAGTATTTTTCTTCTTTAAAGATGATGACTTTGTAGTCTCTATTCTTGTTTTTCTTGAAACTCTTTCAATTAATTTTGACACATTCAGTTATATCTATGTTTGTGATTTGGTAGTGGTTTGATCAGTTGGTGAACCTTGGAGTTAGCAGTTCTCTGATGTATGAAGTTAGGAATGAGATTGATGATTTTTTTAAGATTTCATTCGAGGTGAAAGTGAAGCGAAGTTGAAGGTTATGGTACAGTTTTGAAAGGAGAAGATCAGAAACAGATTGGAAAGAGATTATATTTTCCATTACAATCCTGACTGTAGAAATAAATTCTTCAATTTTCACCTTCTCCAATTACCATGGTGTTCAGTCAATCTTAAGAAGATGAAGAAAGGACATACTTACAACACACACATATATATCAACGATATCGTTTTTAAAATATAAAGAGAGACAAAACCATGAAGTTTCATAATACACTTTGCAATGTGTTTATCAAACTGAATGGGTTCTAAATAAAGTTGAACTTGCATGGTATAGATTAAATAGTAATAATTTGATATATACTGGATGAAGAGGCGAGTAAAGTAGTTATGCACCTGATGATATTGAGGTGAGAATCGGAAAGAATGGGTTGGTGTCTGCAGGAATGAGTTACTATCGGCCAAGTCCACGCCCAGACATGGCAATGGGGCTAACTCCTCACTCATAAACACCTGACTTAACATCCAACCAAACCCACAAACCATAATGTTTCAGTACTAGCATCAACCAATAATGTTTCCAATGTTCCTTTTTTATAGTATTGATTTGTCTACACTCTGAATGCTAAATTATATGATTATGCATTGAATATAAAAAGACTGAGCACAATACAACTACCACAAGTTGCAACTTTCATTTTATAAAATGTCAATTCCAACCTACTACAAGTTGCAACTTTCAATTTATTCAATATTTTTCTGTTTCCCATCCATAGAACTTTGGGCTATACATTACTTCTACCCTAATCAGCTATATAGTATCTGAAAAGTCCTAAATCCTAAACCCAACCAAATATGAATACCATTTACAAATATACTGCATCCCACGCACCAGGTAGGCAAGCAGTCAAGATAGTCGGAGCTCAATAAAACAAAACAAATATGCGGAACCCCCCTTCCTCTCTCACTCAACTTCTGGAAAAAATTTCCCTCTCTTTCCCATTTACACTGTAGATGGTTTCTTCATCGTCCTCCAGGTATTCATCTTTGATAAACAAACCAAGTCGTTCTAATGGATTTTCCAACTGGCAGTCGTCTAATGACCTCTTCACCATTGCACGGTGATGTTGGATGAATAAGAATCCTCCACAGAGCTTTTCTAGCTCCTTTAGAATCTCAAGATTTTGGTCCAGATCAACAGTTCTTTCGATCTAAAAGACAGAAGGGATTGGTCAAGGATACTTGCTATGGCCAGATAACATATTATATACCATAATAAAAGTGGTTAAATAGTGAATGAATAACCTTCTGAAGAGCAATGCGGGCAGCTTCTCTGTCTCTTTCTCGCTGCTGTTTCTTCTCAGCCTCTGCTTTTAATCGCAATGCCTTGTCAGCAGCCTTTATTTGTGCTTCTATACGTTCTCTCTCTGTATAATTCAGAGAAGGAAATGCATATTCAATTAGTATAGGCACATGGAAATGCATGAGAACTTTTTGGGGGTAAAATTTATGAATTTGGTCCCAGTACCATAATCTCTATTATCAGTTACCAAAATTTTCATCATTGAAAAGATGTACTACAATGAGCTTGGGGACTCATTTTACTTGGTTTTATGTTTGTTAGGGATAAGTGCTTCTCCAATCCTATCATTTCAACTTCGTTTTATTTTTATCTTTTTTTCCAAACGGAAGTACTTTTCATTTAGACTTGGTTTTGATTTGGTCAGTTATGGTTTTCGTTTTTAAAAACTTTAATTCAGCACCCCTATAATTGAGCCAATCCTTAAAAATCTCCTGCTAACCCAATGTAAAATGATGACAATATGACATTCTCTTTGAATTACATTGAACTGATATTACTGTTCAACACATTCTGGCATGTTAGTTGACTACAATAGTCCTTTTTTATTGTCTAGAGTAAGCTTACGCGCAGCTCGACTAATCTTACGAAACAGCCCACCTCACCCTATAACATTTTGGTGTCAATGAAACTCTAGGAAATTAATTTTAAGGTAGGTGGCCACCATGGATATGGATCAAACCCATGACCTCTAATAGTTAGTTATTGGATTATATCGACTTTTTTACCACTAGATCAACCCATGATGGTTCGGTTGACTATAATAGGTAAATAGTGGTAAAATGGTTTTTCAAGTGGTAAAATACGATTTAGGCCTAATTCACGATATAATACATGCAAACCAAATCAAAACTTTCGTAAACATAAGAACCAACTTAAAATTAAAACCAAACCATAAAGACGAAATTGTAACTTTCGGAATTAAAGATAAATGAAAAGAAATGAAGTTTAAATCATACAAATCTTTGTATTCAACCAACATTCCTCATGTGAATCTATTTACTTTAAAATAAAAAAATTATTAGCATACCCGAGGAACCATAATTCAAGCCAAGTCAAACTTCTGATCGAACTAAAAGGTAAGGGTGTGTCATGTTAGATAAAATTAGGAGGGGAAATCAGGAAGGGCTTTACTTCAATTTACCCTTCAAAGAAATTTACGTGGGGGGCTGCCCATAACGGAGCATTTGACTATCATTAAAATTCATTTATCAACCAACAAGATAGTTCTTTTATCAAATAGATTGTGTTTGCAGCCAAATAAACAACAAAATAGCATTCACGGCAATATAGCACATGATGTTGCTTTTTACCTTCACGCTGCCTCCTTTCTAATCTCTCCTTTTCTTGTTGAATCTTCAGTTGATCAACTTTATCGCCCTACCAAGGATGAGGAAATTATTACTGTAAACCCACAATAGACTAATAGCAAAATGCTTATGACATATATATAGTGAATTAATGAACTTACAAGATCAAGAAGTGTCTTCTGTTGTGCTTTCAAAATAGTTTCAGCAAAGCGACTCTTCAGCATTGCAGCACGAAGAGCCTTTTTGGGTGAAAGTTGTACATCAAAAACTGGGGTAGAGCACACTGCAGCAAGTTGGAAGAGATGAAGTTAGTCTGATGTATTTGATAAAATAGCATTGGTATACCTACTGCATTAACAGACAAAACCACCTTCGGAAGTAGAGTTTGCCCCACGAGCCAAAGACTGATCAGATGGAGGTTTTCCTTCATCCTCAAAAACACTTCTAATCCCTTAACATCATTCCAAGCAACGAGCATCTTCAGATCAGAAGGATATCACAACAATAAAATTTTGATAAGAAATATGAGCGTGAACTGACCATCAGAATCTGTATCTGACTTGGACTTATGAGAAGCTGACAAGCCACTTGTTTGAGAATCCTAAATTATAATACAAACATAAGTTACATAAGTGATACCAAAATTTGTGAACATTTCATAACAACTCTGCAATAGTACAATACCCGTCTGCAAGATTCATTGACATCTGAATTTTCTCCTGTTAACAGTCTCTCGTTAGATTGATCTAAATAATTAAGAAGAAACTAGTTTTTTAGGCAATAACAAGGATGAAATCAAGAAAGTAGTAGAATAATCAACTAACCACCAGAGGATACATGGTCTAAACTGGAAGAAGAAACGCAGTGACATGGCATGATGGTACCACATCCCGAACACTTATGTCTCGGTGTTTGTTTATCAAAGGAGCTAGAAGCATCGTTACTGCCAGTTTCTGTGCCTATCAGATACATGGCAAATTAGCTCCTTTACAGGGCCATAAAGCAGAATCGTAATCTGCCACTTCATACCTGTATGGAAGTTCTTCCTGGGAGGCTTGGGTGCACAAGTTGGACTAGCACGATCAACCTAGAAAATTAATCCATCATGCAAGATAAGAATGCTGACTAATTCAACAAGGGTGTTATATAACCAGGCAAACCGAATAAGACAAATTGCATTATTCAGATTCGACTGTATTGCCAGCAATACTACTCGAAAATAAGCATTTGGAACCTTAAACAAAATACATGGATATCACTTGCCTCAGCACCATTTACATTTGAAGGCACCTTACTAACATTCTCTTCAGATCCTGTTGACTTCTTATTCAGTAAAGAACTGTGAGATGATGGAGTTCGGGAAATCTTCTCTCCTGGTGGTCCATTTGAAAGTTTTTCTCGCTGAAAATTTGATCTTCCACTAACCCATTTTTCCTTTGGCAGTCTCCACTTCTTCTCAAAATTTTCGAGAAGCTCCTTTGCCATCTTATGAACATGGTTACCAGAAGGATTGTAAAGCATGGCATTAGAAAATGTCAGTCTAATATCTGCTGCAAATTCTTCACTTGCCTGATACAAATTTCTCTCTAGTTTGGATTTAACAGTTCCCAAATCCATAGGATCGGTGATGATTGAGAAGTAGTCGGGAATTTTCAATGCCACAGGATCCACGGGCTGGTTGAAAACCCAACCAAATCGATGGGTCATAAGTGTTTTCAAAATTGAAGAGCATTGTTGTGTAGTACCCCGGTCCAACTTCTGCTTCTTCTCTCTTGGAGATTCTATATCCTCAGTTGCTCTGCGCTTATCAGTGATTGGGATAGAAGATTTAGACTTGCAACAGGCAGCAGCAAGAGTCTTACCATTACTGAAAGTATTCAACGAGTATTTGAATCTGCCACTACCATCCACCTTCAACCCGTTCCTACCCATAAAAGACAATTTCTGGCCTACAAGCTTTCCAAATTCACAGGATTGTGGACCCGGATGATCTTCTACTCGTTTACCACCAAATTTAATTTTCAGCTTTTTGCTCGGTACAATGGTTTCAGTGGCAATCATTTTGACCCAAAATAATTCAAAACTCGAAGAGAGATAGATAATTAATTTTTCAAAATCGACCAAGACCTTCAGAAAAGTGGCATTCCTCAACCAGATAAGGAAGGATGTAAGAACTACTCATCTCGAAATTAACCTGCAGAAGGCCAGTATAGAAAATAAAATTCAGTCTTAAAATAGACCCGTAACCCACAAAATGACTCACAAAAAAAAAAAAAAACCAACGACGTGAGATTATAGCATCTCATAATTCCACCAACATGGGACCAAACAAAACGGCCCCTACGGTGCTATCAACAAATAATAACAAAGCATGTCCTCATAAAAAAAAAATCGCCTCTCGAACATAAGCACTTGAAATTGGGTAGTGAGAACAAGGAAGAGTTTCTATTGGGAACGAACGAGCTGAAACCACGAACATAAAACAAAAGTCAAAATCCACAGGACGCATCTCGGAACTACCGTCAACATAAAAGTTGAAAGATCACGAAAATATAATAACAAAAGATGAAAGATCAAGAAGAATTAAACAAACTCAAGCAAAATTTACACAAGTATAAGCCAACCCTAGTTTCGTGATCTCGAAATCTCGAAGCGATAAGAGACAATAAAACAGAGGAGTGAAAATCAAAAAAAGAACAGAGGAACTCCATAAATTAACTCAAATCGATTAAATTGAAATCAATAGATAACAAAGTGACAGAAAAGAGCACAAAACCCTAGAAAGGAAATGAAGTTGAAGGAAACCCGAAGCCGCCAAGGCCGGCGGCGGGAGAGAAGAGTTAGCAGGGAGAAAGAAGAGGAAGTTACCAAAATCGAGTGGAGAGCAGCAGCAGCAGCGGAAGCGTGGAGATTGAAGAGATGGAGGAGGGGTAAGATGAAATCATCGAAGAGAGGGCGAAGAGCCCCCCTCGAAGAGAACAAGCGCGGGAAGAAGGAGAGGGAAGGGGAAGGGATGATAAGTCTAGGGTTTATGGAGGAGTTAGGTTGTTGGAATTCTTGAATTCCAATTGGTGTTGACTCTCCAGTGATTTACAGCTGTAAGGTTTTTACGCATTCATTCTTACCACCGTCTCTCTAAATATTTAGTCCTTTTTTAATTACACCGTTAATATATTATTAATTTTAATTCATTAACCTAATTAATAAATATTTTATTCCTTTTTCTTCCGTTCTCTTTGGTATATTCCCTTTTTATCCTATGATCTAATTTTTGTCACGTTTCATTATTTCTTTCTTCTTCTTCTTATAATTATTAAAATTAGGATTTAATTAATACAAAAGTGTCGTTTCCACCGTCTAAACTTTTTACTCATTCTTAATTACCCTATTTTAGTATCATACTTTAGTTCAATTCACATCATACCATACAAATTTTAGAGTGAAATATATATCTTTTCTTTACACATAACTAAAATTTACCTTTTTTAACTTTCTTTTTTCTTTTTTCTTTTTCTACAATATTTTAAATGGCCCAACTTATCATTATAAAACAATCCAGGTGAAATAGTATATTTTAAAACGATCTATTTATTAATAATAAGATGGAGATTGACATATATAGAAATTACATTGTATATGTATAAAAGTTGTTTTAAAATTATCGGGAAGGGCTATTAGATTAATTGTCCCATTTACGCACAAATTCCCTTAAATTCTTTGGAACGTTTACTAAATAAATACCATCATCCTGAGCAACCCAAATACAAGTTTCGTAATGGCATCTAATAGCAAGCCAATTATGTCTCTCTGGCCAAAACACATCCATTGTTACTTTTTTCTTCGATGAAGTTGTTAGAGTACACCAAAACCGTGTTGTAGAAAACAAGTTCTCTTTAAATTTCCATGAAAAATTCTCACTCACTCGCAACGAATGTTCGCCCAGATCGTTGTCTTTTGATTTACAATGAACGGATAAACTGTCGCCTGGATTCAATTGGTTAAAAATCACCACCTTCCATCGACTCAATGGCGGCATAGTTTTGGAGCCTCCCCAGCATGGCTCACCCATCATTGCAATTACAACTACAATATATGAAATGAGGCTGTAATACTTGGTGATTTGAACATCCATTATTTTTCTTTTGCTGTTGTTATAATTCCTAATTCGACTGTTTGAAGAATTTATAGAATTTGTATGGCAGATGTGTTTTAATTTAGAAAAGCTATAAAACAGTTGTAAATACCAAAATAGAAGTTCATAACTGTGAGGGTAGAAATTGGGTTATAAATTATGTATTTATAGCTTTGTTTTTTATTTTAGGAAATATATGATGGAAGGAGTTGGACGAACACAACATACATAGAAAAACAAAATTATAAAACAGAATACCAACTTTTCTAAATCCTAAAAGCCCAACCCAAAAATGTCTTTGAAATAAAATTCTAATTGGGATTATGTTTATTTTTCATAGTAGATACACGTTATTTTTTTAATATTAATATAATTTTTCATCATAAAAGTGAAGGTTCGATTTTCATCCTCACAATTGTTGCACTAAAAAATTATCGGTAAAATAAAATTAGGAAAACACAAATGTTTAAAAGGTGGTCCACTTGTAGAGGGCATTATTCAAGTCAAATGAATGCAAGTCAATTGTTACAAATTAAACATGTGTAGAGCAAACTTACGAGCAATATAGTTATCATTGTGATTAACTAAAAGAGAAAAATTGTTTTGATCCAACCCGACGTAGTGCCCGCAAGGAGTCATGAAATACAAATATGATGGAAGGAGTAAGCATAGCATGAGGATCGATTCTAGTAAAAAAAAATTAAACAACGAACAAGGGATCGGAGTCTGCAAAAGCGAGTGAATACCAACCTCAAGGGCATGAGAGATAACTTCAATGAGGCCAGGGATTTAACAAATCGAATAAAACAAAAGAAATTATAATGGTTTTAACATTTATCGATGGAATCGTGAATAATCGCTCGTAGAGATAAGAGATTTAGCAATAGAATCATATTCCAAAGACTTACAAATTTTTGTTTTACGAATTCTTAGAAATATAAATGGATAACTGCGTTTCTAAAACTTCATAAGATTTATAATTTAAAAAGCTAGATTAAATTTAAACCGCATTTAAATCTAACACCTGTAGTTTGAATAGAGAAAAAAAAAGATCTATAATTTAAATCAACATAATTAGTAATGTAAAAATTTAATTGAATAAACTGAAAGTAAAACTACAAAGGCGAAAAAATAATAAAATGAGGAAATCCATACGGTGTCGTATAAGGGGAACATATCTTTTATCTCGTTGAAAGTTCAAATATTGAACTTGTGTAATGAGCCACGTCACTAATTCAAATGTATGGTACTTTCCCAACTGTTTTATTTACACTTGCACTCAAATGATTGGTCTATCGCACACGTGGCTTCGTTGTCAGATAATATTGTTTTTCTCACCACTTTTCTTTTCTTACAATCACATTTCAAACATAAACAATAACTCATATTTTTTTTCCCTTTTTTCGATTAAATTATTTAGCAACCAAATCTACAAAATTAATTTTGTGCAACTCAAATAGGCTTTTACGTTATTTAATACATTTTGTTATATGTTTTAATTCAGTCAATGACGGTATCTATTTAGTTCATAGATACAAACTTTTTTTTAGAGTAGATAAAGAAAAATATTGATTTTCTTGTTGAGTTAAAACAATATAACTTTACATGTTTATAAATGCATTATTTGAAGTTTTCTTAAAAAAATTAATTATTTCTAAAATATAAAATCACCATTAAAATTATTATCGTTTTTTCTAAAGAAAAAAACGTAAGTATAATTGGGTTTTACTTGTCTTTACTGTTATTAATTTTGTTTATTTAGATAGAGGAAGGAAAGCATGAAACTCAAGCAAATATTACTCTTATGTTAGTATCTATGTAGATAGATTATAGAATTTTAGTGTGTTTGATTTATTTTGCTATATTTGGTTATTATTTATGAAAATAAACCAATATGGTTGGAGGTAAATCTATTTTTGTTGTAATAATATAATTAATTATGATGATTATTTAAACAATATTGTTATAAAACCTATTTATTTATAGATTTTCAAATTATTATTATTGTAAAAAAAATATCTTTTAAACGGTGTATAAGGTTGAATGTGAACGAACATGAATCTATGTGATTCATACGAATAAAGAAATGTTATGTTATCTACAAATAATTGAATTCAAGTACATGTCTTGCTGTCAATTTTTGGACGAACCAATTAGTTTCTATTTTTTTAAAAAAAGTTAGATAACCCATTTTATATTTTTAGTATAAATAACAAAGTCTACCTTACTTCTTCTTATCCATAAATTTAAACTGCAAATTAACATTGTTATTCACATATTATATAGATGAAATTTTCAAAATAGTAGATTTTACAAAACTTATAGCAAATTCTATCACTGATAGTCATTGATATGTTATAGTGATAGAATAAAAAATTTTGCTATTGTTTATAAATATTTAATGTTTGTATTTTTTATAATTTTTAAATTCAATATCTATGGTTAGTTAATTGTTAATTTATTTTTTTCGTTTAGTTTTATTTTCAACGAGTCACTTCACATAAATACATTCATATAGGACATTTGATTATATAAATGACGTGAAAAACTCCAAAACTAGAGAAAAACCACGAACCATAAAAGTCGTGTGAAAATAAGGTGGACTTCTTTTTTAGATTAGGAGCTACCCATTCTTAAAAAAATCGACTAATCTATAATTTCTACCTCTCTTTTAATCCAACCGTTAATAATTAAAAAACTGCCAATATAGAATAGTAGTATTAAAAAAAGGAAGAAAAATGAATATATATATTGAGTGAAAAAGAGGAAGTAATAATGAAACATGTTGTGTTGTGTATCTCTCTCTTTCTATCATCTCGTGAAATCGTAGCTGGTGATGTTGGGACTGTCCAAAAAACCCCACTAACTATTTTTTAATATTACATTCTTTTCTTTAATAATCAATCAATCATACTCCCAACATAAATTTAATTAATACATCTATCCTTTAAATAATTCTGAACCTCCACCCAATCTCTAAACATGCAACTCCTTCTAATTAATTACTCCCCTTCTTCCCATGAAAAAAATAATTCATCAACTCTGTCATTTGCTTTCAAAATTTACTCTTTTTTTAGCCCAAAAAGACACAATCCTAATAATAATATAAACACTTTAATGGAGATTTGATTGATTTTTATACTTTAGAAAATATATTTGATTGATCCATTATTGTATAACAAAAACAAAAGGGGAAAAAGAAGGAAAAACATTAAAATAATCACAAATCTTCCTCTTCTGTTACATTAGAATCCTAATTCCAATTTCCATCTCAAGGAAAGGAGACACAAAATGAAGAAAAATGGGTTCCATTTTGATTAATAAATCTAATCGTTTTGTTTTTCACAAATATTGAATTGGATTTGTTTTTGTTTTTGTTTTTTTTTTTTTGGGGGGGGGGGGGGGGGTGGTCAGGTTTCAAGGAATCCGGTCATTCTCAGAATAGAATTTCGAACTTCACTTAAATCTCTTCCTTTAAGCGTCCTACCGTTGCCGGAGCGTACGGAGAACGCCATTTTTCCAGACAGGCGCCGCCCTATGATGATGTGGGGCGGTACTATATTGTTGTTGTCTTCACTGTTCCATTCCTCATCCAGCTCCTCCATATCGGAACTGTAACGGAAAACGGTTTCTGGGATTTTAACTGGGAGAGAGGCAGCGAAATCTTTGCTGTTGTTGTTGTTGTGGTGGTGGTTGTGATCGCTGTCGCTGTCGCTGTCATCGTTGGTGTTGTTTCTGGTGTTCCGATGAGTAGTTGTGAGGAGGATTTGGGTGAAGTCGAGTGAGGGGTGGAAAAAGCGTCGGCGACGGCGGCGGTAGTGGTGGTGGTGGTCGGCGAATATGATGTCGGATTCGTGGAATTCTTCGACCATAGCTATGGAACGATGATGATGGAAATGAGTAAAAATTGAGAGGAGATTGAAAGAATAGGTTTAGCGTGTGAATAAATTTGATATGGAATGAGAAATGGAATGGGTTTTTATAGGAATTTTGTAGGACGAGAGAAAAAATATTTTTTTAAATAAAGAGGAGAATCTTTAAAATGGTGGAGATGGGAGAGTTTAGATGGAAATGTGTTAATGAAATAGCGTCATTGAAAAGGAAAAGATTATGACATCATCTCCTTTTTTTTTTTTTCCTTCTTCTTCTTTCCCTAACTTTCTTTCCCCTCTTCGGTATCAACCCAATGTTTGGTTGATGTATAGATCTAAATCTAAATCTATATATATATATGATTAAGAACATGGTATTGGATTAGTTAGTGAAGATCATGAGTTAAAACTGTTCTGCAATGTTCATTTACTTTCTAGTTAATTATAAATATTGGGTTTTCATATTTATTAGGTTTTGAAGTATGTTGAATTTAAACTTTGATATCCATACACTTCCAATGTAGTTCAATATCATTTTTCAACAAATAAATACACCAACTAGTTTATTTTATAGACTTGACATATCGAAGTTATTAAGATATTGAGTTCATGCGACAACACCATAGCATTGATATTAGCACAAGTTTTGTCAAACTATCGTTACAATTATTAAAGAAGTATTTTCTACTCCAATTATATATCAATTATAAGTGAATTGGTTGTTCCTAATGTAACCAATACTTTTGCATATCTTCAAAATAAAGAAAATGGTCGGTAGATTAATAAAAAACGAAAATGCTATTTCAAATGGCATGAGACCTTTTTAAGTAGAAAGAAAAAAGGATTAAAATGTGAACAATATCATACTATATCAGGATTTTATTAGGGTGGATTTATATATATATTATCGTGGTGTGACATTGGGATTTTGATTTTAGGATGAGTCGGCTGGAGAAGACAGCTTGGTTGCGTAAGAATGGGGAGATTTAACGTTGACTTTGGCTAATTAAAATGGTTTACTAACCTACTTTTAATTTATAATTTAATTTCTGTTTCTTTTAAGGGTGCATGTAATTATTTAGTTTTTTAATATTTAACTTCTTTGATTATTATTGTCATTCATTGTATATATCAGACGAGCTTAATCACTTTCTCTTTAGATAAAATAATATTAATCTTCCATATATACAACTCTATAGTATTTTCTTCGAAATCTCCTTGACATTTTCTATGACCAAATTAGTTAATATTGTGATTATTAGTAGATTACCTTCCAATTTTTAATTCCAACAAACTAAATCTTCTTTCCTTATCTTTTAGGATTTGATATGCAGGATAAATTTTTGTTAATGACTCATGAGAAAGTCTTTGTCAATTACTTGTCTAATTTATCCTTGGGTTATGCTTTTAAAAGATATTAGTCAATAACTAAGATGCTTTTGTTGAATATAAACTAATCAAGTGTTTGTGTTTTAATTGATTTTTTTTTTTCGGAATTGAAAGTATCACAATTTCTTTCAATAAGCATAACTATTCACATAATCAATAAACAAATAAATTTGAAATACAAGTGTGTTGAGAGAAGTTAGTAAATAAACTAAAAAAACGAGATAATATTAAATTTTCAAAACAAATTAATTGTACGAATACAATAAAAACAAATTTGATACTCGATGTATATAAATGTCATTAAGCTAGCTAACCTTTGTTTTAACATTATTTATTACTACCTAATTGTAGTCTAAGATGATGTTTTAATAAGTAGATGTTTTCATTTATTTAGCGTGAGAAGCAATATATAAAAAAGAAATAGAAAACACCTAAGACTTGTAAATGGCAAATTGGTGGCTGCATAAAGTGGAATCCAAGTGTATTATGTAGATAATTGTAAAATTAAAAAAACAAAGAGAGAAATTCCACCACCCCCATACTCATTGATTACGTAAATTCAAATGAAAAGCTAAGAAATAACAATACAATTTTACCAAAGTCTATATATATTGATGTATACAAATTTCATTTGGCGATAATAAGCTGGAATTACGTGAGGAAACAGAATACTAATTATTCGTTAATAAAAGGATTAGAAAATGAAGCCGAAGAGAAGCCGAGTGGAGCCGGAAGAGGAATATTGGGTACAATGATTAGATTGGGAATCTCGAAAAGTCGTAAAGCGTATTCCTAAAGCTAAGATTAGCCGCATCCGTCGGCTCATGCGCCGCGTCAAAAATCGAGTTTGATTATGTTATGTTAATTATAATTTATTTGGAGAAGAATAAAGTTTACCAATTCCCGAAGCAGAAAAAAATGGTTGTCGAATACGACAAGCCACTCATTACCCCACACGTCACCCCATACCTCGCTTAAACGATAAATCCTTTCCCCCAATCATCTCTTTGTTCTCTTAAATATGATTTCTTTCTAAGTAAAATATCAGTTTTTTATTTATTTAATTTAAATCTTAATATTTTAAGAATGTGTTTTGTCAATCACATATTAAAGAAAACAATGAAGGTAGATGCCTTGCCTTTGCCTAGCTAGATAGCTTGAGATTAAATATATAGACTAGCTTGTCCTACTGAAGTCAGGAGATCAGAGTTTGCTTTCTTAAGAGATAAATTTGTATATTTAACTGGGAGATCTGACAATTAAGCCATTCTCTGAAAAATAAGGAGCAGTTTGGTGGTTGAATAATTTTATTTTATGTAGGAGAGAGATGAGAAGCATGTGAGAGAGATGTATCATAGGATAGGATATGTGCTCAAGTTTTTTCTTTTCTTTTTAAGTGAAACTGAAGTTGGGGGGGACGGGATAGGTGTGGCAATATGAGTATACACACTTATGTCCAATGGATATTAGATCGACTCTTAATCTCATTCTCCTCCTCTAAAGAAAATAAAAGAAAAAACTATGCCATATTCAACCATTTTAAATTAACAAATTTATTGGATAATTTAAATGAATTTTGTATCCAATAAATTACTTCAGATTTTTCCACATTAGCTATTTAGGGTTTAGGGTATATATTCTAATAAGCAAATTAATATTGAAACCTTAAAAGAACGTTTTATTCAAAATAAATGAGAAAAGTTTACATACATTGTTGATCTAAATTAATTTGGGGTGGGTTTGATATTAACTCTAGTTATTTATTGCAACTCCTAAAATTATCAAAATATATCATTTCACATTGAAAAGATTTTAGGTGTATAATAATTAAACACCAATGATATGAGTAGCTGATCCAATCTAGCAGTTTTTATGTACCAAACAATGTCTTTAGATTTTGAGAAAAGCAATTAAAACATGAAATACAACAATTATTTAGTGCAAGTTGAGTTGGAAAAAAAAATTAAAAATTTACTTTTATGAGTGTGAATATTGGTTTTGTTTGTGTCTATATGTGGAAGTTAAGTCTTATTTTGATTGATGATGTGTAATATAATATCTATATATACATAAGTCAGTTTTGTGCAGTTTTCTTAAAGCACATGGTCCCATGAACTGCACTATTATGTAGAGCTTTCATACATTTTTAGGTAAACATATAATTAGGCATATATTTGTAGCATTGTACCAAATATGCTGTAGATTCAACCCATAGTTGTTTGGGCCATTTATAAGTGAATATGAAATAAAGTTAATTGAAGCTAATTTAAAACCAGAATAAAACAACAGATTTTTATGTAAAGATTAGAGGTTTGGCTGTTGTACACTTGGACCCATGCCATCCACAATGTGGCAAAGTCAATATTGGATTATTGGCCATTTTTTGTTGAGGCTGCACCTAAGTTTGATGTAAATCTATTAAACTTTAGAGAATAAATTGCATTAGAGATAACTTGTTTGATAAAATTTATGAATTCTGACAAAAGTGAATATTCATTTCCAATTAAAAATAGATAGGAAAGAAAAAACAAAGGATAGAATATATACATATTATAAATATTACTAAATTGTTTATTATATATAACATGGGGAAAAATTTAAGCAGAAGAAACTGCAATTGGGCTTCTAACATAGTGAATCCCATCACTCCAAGCAAACCAACCAAAAGAGTAATCTTCGCCTTTTTTACTACTAATATTATTCTTATTATTTACTTTTCTACTGATTGTAATTGTAAATTTTTTCCTCTCCCCAACTCTATTGAAATACAATATATTTGGAGAAGCACTCACCGCCACACCCCGCGGTGCTTCGCTCTTAAAAAAGTAAACACTTTTACCTCCGCCGCCCACATTAGTAACCGTCCTTTTGATCCTCACGACGTCTCTGAGTTGAGGGACGGCAATGGAAGGGTAATTCAGGTCATGGGGGTGGAGAGCACGTGGAGGGCACTTGAAGGAAGGGTCAATGGAGTTCATTTTGAGGCCGCACAGGTAATGGAGGTAATCGGTGTAATTGGAGTCGTAGACGAGGCCGGGGTCGGCCGCCTTGGAGGGACGGAAGTGGCCGGAGCCGAAGGAGAAAGGGGTGGCGGGGGAGTTGTCGAGGGTGGAGTCGTCGGTGATGGGTTGGCCGGATTTATTGTTGGTGGTGGAGGTGGTCATGAGGGCGGAGCGGATGGCGGCTTGGGACCATGTAGGGTGGATGGCACGGAGGAGGGCGGCGGCGGCGGAGACGTGGGGACAAGACATGGAAGTGCCGGAGTAGAGATTGTATTGGACGATACGAGGGTCTAAGTATTTAGGGAGTTTAGTTGGGGAATCTTGTTCGGACCATGCTGCTAATATGTCCACTCCCGGAGCTGTTATGTCCGGCTGCAATATCCATTAATTCAACATATCTCAGCAAATTCCTTCATTTTCTCTCTCTACAATCATCTTTAAATTGTGTGCACAAAAATAGATAATCATTCTGATTGTCTAATAATAAACTAAGAAAGATACAATCACTTGGGTTGGGTACACTAAAAAATTCCAACTTAAGTTGCCACTTTGATAGCATCCCATTATACCCCAACTCCATTTCATTTAAATAGTAAGTAAATAAGAAAATTGTGGCTAGAGATCAAAAGCTAGAGGGAACATAAAAATAAAATATTTGAAAATACCAAAAAAAAAAAAAAAAAAAAAAACTTTGTAGAGAAAGTATTTTAAAGGGGAATTGTCAAGAAAAGATTACCTTAAGAAAATGAGGGTCGATAGGGTTTGGACCTCGACTTGAGAAGTTGGCCATGGCCGGCGCGGGCCTGGAGCCGTAGATAGTGACAGGTGGAACAATAGTTGCAGTTGGATTTTTGCGAGATTTTATATATTTGAGGATTATATTTGCATCTTCGTAAGACACGGCGGTGGCCGGAACAAAATGGGGATCGGCGTGGGGCCTTCGTCCTACCGCTGGCACGTTTCCGAGTATCATTCCGGCGCCACCCGATCTTTGAACTTCGAGGCTGCCGGCGAATCGGCTGATTCCTTCACCTCTAAAGCATAACACTATTTTTCCTTTGGCTTTCTCATGTGAAAGCGAGCCTGCCACACATAGCCTGCCACAGAACACATTTCTCTCATTTTATATATATTACCTTTCAAACATATATAATTCTACCTATAAAGATTTGAAGAAAAGCAAATGAATTAATTAATTTGGTATTAAATTAAAAAAGAAAAGAGAAAAAGAATGAAATATAGAAAATAAAACAGGTACCCAGATTGGTTTCGAGGTGCATGAGGGTTCATTATATCTCCAGCATACACTAATGGATACATCTTCTTCCTCTCCAACTTCGATGGAGCCACTGACAATCCCTATTATTACACCCAGTCCAATATTAATTCTTTAACTATACTATGGCAACCTCCAATTTTAATTTAACCTTAAATAATTATACTAACAATAAATTGAATAATTCTATAGTGGGATAACACACATATATAACTCACTCTTAAATAATACAACGATTATTATTATTATTTCAATAGATTTCCTATCTAAAGAAATTCAAAACACAATACTAAAGTGCATCGTATAGCCTTGTAACTCAAACAAAGTGTAAGCACAAAATTCCCCAAGTGCCAAAAAAAAAAAAAAAAAAAAATTCTGGATATATTTAAAATATCCTTTTTCCATTGTGATTCACCAAATTATCAATAAACTAATAATACACATTAAAGAATAAAATTTGTGATTTAAGAACATAACTGAGGATTACCTTAATCTTCAACCCATTACCGAGAATGACCGGAGAATAAAATTCCCGATCCACAGTGCTAGCTCCAACGGTGATAATCCACGGCGCAACATTAGACAACGCCGACGGCGTAGGTCCATAATTCCCAGCACTACAAGACACAACAATGTCTTTTTTAACCGCGTGCAGAGCTCCTATAGCCATTCCGTCATCCGTGTAATTGTACGGTTCCGATTTTCCAATAGACAAGCTGAGAACGTCGACACCGTCGGCGATGGCGTCGTCCATGGCCGCCAACATGTCGGTGTCGAAACAAACGTTTCCTAAAGCTTTCATTTGGTTGGGAATGGCCCAACAAACTTTGTAAATTGCAAGTCGGGCCCAGGGGGCACCGCCGGAGGCCGTGCCCCAAGCAACGCCACCAAAGGCCGACACGTTGTATACCCTCCGGCCGCCGGCGATGGAGGCTGTGTGAGATCCATGGCCGTCCTTGTCGCAGGGTGATCGGTAGTCCGCCGTTTCATTTAAACGGCCAAAGTGATGCTCGTATCCCTTTAGGTAAAATCGAGCTCCAATTATCTTCCTGAAAATTCACCATCACAATTAAGATGGTTAATTATAAGTTAAATTGTATATGTATATCAACTTCTTAAAAGTATAGGAGAGTTCTTATAATTTAATCTTGATTATATTCATGTAGTTATTTTTCTTATGGTTAAAAAATGTTGTGACACATGAAAGTTGGTAATTGAACATTTCATTCATAACTTAAAAATGGTCTGGAGTGTTTCGTTATATACGACGGGCTAAAGAGGCAAAGAATCATTCGAATAAATCTAATAGAAACTTTTGGAATTATTCTATTATTTTAGAAAGAATTGAGAGGAGGACAAAGGATGTGAAGGTAAACCTGTTATTGGCTTTTGTCCCCCTATCCCTAAATGGTCAAACTGGTAGAGCAAGATGTGTTATATTCAAAATGTTACACTGTAATTTAATTTGCAACAAACTTTACATTTGGATACTGATATTAGTGTGAATAATACTCAACCTGTGTACAAAAAGGAGAGCCTTTTAAGTCAAAACTTATCTACAAAAGTTCAACTTTGTTTGAAAGCAACATTTGATCGAATCTTAATTAAAAGCAAAACGACAAGAAAGAAAAACATGATAAGTGTAATTATGAAAACTAAGAAAATATATATATATCATGGGTTCGTTTGGCTGTGACATGCATTAAATTATTACTTTCTAGACCATTTCTATTGTTTTTATTTTGATCACATCATAGAATTTAAATATCAAATGGGAAATCTTAAAAAGTGTGTTGGAAAGGGGGGGAAAAGAAAGTGGTAGTCAATTCCAATATAGTAGGAAAAGTTAGTGGGAGAGAAGATAGAGAGAAAGAGAGAGATTCAGAAGATGCATGGCCATGGGTTTGATGAGATTTCCAAAATGATGTGAGAAAGGAAAAAAAGAAAAAGAAAAAACACACTAAAACTTGTTTGATATGGGGAGTGGGAAAAGGTAAAGGGCAATAACTGAACATAGAGAACACACACACAAAGTTAACCACAAAACTTTGTTAAAAAGTTGGGATAATAATCCAATACTCTGTAGCAGCTGCTGCAGGCTACCAACAGCCTTCGGTGGTGGCAACCAATTGGCTGCTGGGGCCTGCAAGTGTGTGTACTTATGCCTGCCAATTCCAAAGTTTAAGCAAGTGGTGTGGTGAAGTTTATTTCATCTCCATTTCTGTTTTTCGTTTCGGATTGCTCTTTAAAATTAACTGATACCTCCCTTTCTGTTTTTTTTTCTACTTAGTAACCATTTAGGTTCCATTCCGTTTTTAGTTGTTTTGTTTTTAAATATTAAACTCATAAGATGTAACTTCCTCCAAATCTGAAGTAGAGTCTAAAACTAAGGCTATGAACACTGCAGTGCATCTAAACTTATTGTTTTGTTATCAAATTTTTACCAATATTTTCAAAAACAAAGTTAAAAGTCTAAAAGAAAAGTGGTTTTTAATTTAGAAATAGGGTAAGAGAGAAATGTACCTATTACAATGAGCAGATTGGAAGGCAGGTCCTGTTTGGCAGATTCCTTTCCATGATTTTGGAATGGGTCCCATCCCTTTATCACTGAAGCTTTTGGACTTTGGCCACACACCTCATACATATAATCAAATATCAAGAGAGAAACAATATTCAAAATCCAACCTCACCATATATATATCATCTCTCTCTCTCTCTCTTCACATGCACTTCAATTCAATAATAATAAACATATATAGATATGTATTTATGTATTTATGTATGTCTGTCTAATTTACAAAAACATTCTAGAAAAAGGGAAAATCACATGTGAAATATTGAATAATAATTTGAATTAATTAGGATAAAAGGGAAATAATTAAATTGTAAAAAAAGAAGGAATTTACTTACCACTGTCGAGCATTCCAATGACAACATCTTTTCCATAGTTAGCTCTAGAAACCAAGTCATTAATGGTGGGTTTGTCTTCTTCAACCCCTGAGAACTCCCATGACCTTGTTGTCTCCATCCTATACTTTTTACTCTCTATCACACTCACCACTTCATCCAATTCTGCCATATAATTCAATTCAAAGTTAATTAATTAATTACACATTATTCTATTATTATTATTTTTTAAAAAAAAGAAAAGAAAAACCTGAAAGTTTGGAGGCTTGCTGAGGAGTAAGAATTGCAGCAAAGGCATTGATGGAATGTTTGTAATTGTAAAGAAGACATGATTTTGCATCTTCTTCGCTCTCTTTTACATACATCAAATATGAATGGTGTCTTTCTTTTATCTCTTCTGTACTCTTTTCTCCATAGTGCTCCCCAAAGTAAACAATGTAAGCCTATAATTAATACTTATTAATTAATTAATTAATTAATTAATTGTATACATACACACATATATATATATTGTCACTTTTTTTCTTAAAAACAAATATAGACAGGGAGAGAGAATTAAGAAATTGGACCTTTTTTTGATTGTTGGAAGAAGAGGCTGCTTGTTGAATGAAAGGGCCGATAAGGAGGAGCAGGAGGAGGAGGAGATGGAAATGGCAATGGCAATGGCATAAGAAACTCGATTTCTCCATTTCCGAATTTTGAAACTTTTTTTCTTCTTATTTTTGTTGTTCAATATGGGGATTTTATATATGGCAACAAAAATAAATAAATAAATAATTGTTATAAATAATATATATATATTTCTTTTGTAGTAGAAAGGCGATAGGGACGGCAATGGTTTGTGATTGTTCCAATCAGTTGGTAAACGCTACGACATTCATTTCTTTACCTTTAAAAACCTCACGATCAATCTTACCTCAAAACTTATGCAATTTCCCCTTTTTAATTCTCTTTTTCCACTTCTCAACCATTGGATCTCATATCTTTTTTCCCTTCAAAGTGTGTTAATTAGAATGTGAATTTCCTGAAAGTTGTGGAAACTTTGAGTTATTTGAAGGTTTCTAAACCCTCTAGTACTGTCAATCTCACAAAGTTTGAGATTCAATCTTATCATTCATACTAGAGATAGAGGTGATACTCAATTCGATCTTCTTTGTTTTCATGCCGATTAAAAATCAATTCAAACCCATCGGGATTATAAAATTTGGTTGCTCTTGGTGGAGTAAAATTTAGATCTTTTGTTTCTTTTCTTTAATATAACAAATATACATGCACTTTTAATATAAGTAATAATTTAATCCACACCCATCCAAAATAATAAAATAGTTAAAGTAATAGTCGGTGTATATTTTGTTCAAGGGTATACATAAGTCGAATCAAATTAGTAAGTTTTTGTTTTCTTCAAATACAATTAAAACTGAACGAAGGCAACAGATCGATTTGGACTCAATCAAAATATCTGCTTCTTGAACTTTTGTTACACTCCTAATTCATACTGCAACAAATATTTATGGATATTACTCTTTTTTATTGCCTTTTATTTTCTTTGAATTTGGATGCACTTGTGTATTACAATACTTCTATCCATTTAAATCAAACTAGTTATACAATAAAAATACAAACGAGCAAAGGCTAGTGAAAGCCAATTCTTCTTATTTAAAAAATGAACAAAAAACGGATGTTTCTAAAGGGTACTATAGATAATAAAATTATCATATAAATTTGTGTTCTCAGTCTATTAAACAATAGATATAATGTTTAGTAATTTATATATATATATATATATATATATTTTTAAATCGTAATCTATCATATTAGATTTGTACAAGTTGTACCCTAATGTTGAATCCGTCATTATCGTATTACAAGTTTGAAAGAAAAAAAAATAATTTTCAATTGAAAAATACAAGTTGAAAAGAGATTGGAAGGTTATTAAAGTAATGACCTTACTATATAAAAATATAATATTTGTAAAAATGGAGTGTTATTTTGGGCCATTTACGAAGAAACCAGATGAGAGGCAGAGAGATAGGGTTAGGGTAATGTAATGTGTAGAGAGATGGGTTGATTTGGAAAGGCGAAAGAGATATGGGCTTGGACTTTGGCTTCGGCTTTAGATATAGAGATAACCAAAGTCCATTTTTTTGGCTTACAAAGGACCACCCATTTCCCATGCGCTACCAATCAAGAGATGTGTGCTAACCCTAACACTCTAATGGACACATTTTGTCTAACCCTTTTGTCTTCATTTTGATTTTGATGTAATCTCATCTTTTCCCAATCTATTCCTCAAACTAAATATTCTACAAATATCTAATTCCTCTCGTTTGGGTTTGGTATATATATCCTTCGATATCAACTATATGAACAATCTAAATCGAATGAAACATAGTTTAGTTTATATAGTACTTATACTATCAATTTCAATGCCAAATGTTCGATTTTCCTATCTCCAATATTAATTCAATACTTTTAAAAAATTATATATATACACCTATATTAGCTTTACAGTGTATGTATAACAAAAACATGTTCCTCAAATAGATCCAATAGTAGTTTAACAATTGGATATATATAAGTTTAGCAAAGCATCTCACTAAGATCAACATTGAAAATAATTACAATTTCATAAAAAGAACATTTCTTCTCGAATTTGAAGTAAGAAAGTTGGCCAAAAGGGAAATCAATCGCTATCTAACGACTCTAACATTTCGAGTTACATTTTTCATTTCCAACTAGCCAAACTTCAAAAACTATCATAACAGTCAGAATGAAATGGATTTATGTGTTTTAATTAACCTTCTTCTTATCCCTTACCAATTTTTAGTTCCCCTAGATTCACAAAACACCATATACTAAAATACAACTTTAAATGTAAAACTTTGAAGAAAAAAAGGATAAAGATTAGGTCAAATGAAAAATCCAAAGTAGAAATTAACAAACAAATAAAACAAAGCTATAGGGTTTTCAGATGTCAGACTTGACACCATACAGTACACACCCCATATGGGAGAAAAAAAGTTGCCTTAGTACCCAACCCTTCTCCCTATAGGAATAAATCAAAACATTCTACCAAACTAAATTCACAAGGAATTTTGCTATCTAAATAGAAATCTATCAATGATTCAATATTGTAAACGCAAATTACAAATTCAAAGAAGAAAAGTAACAAAAGTAAACATATTAATAAAATTATGAGAAAATTATTTTTATTTTTATCAGAGAAAATTATAAGAAAATAAACAAACGATCAAAACAATTAATTTGAAAGAAGAAAAAAATTCACGTTCCTCCTAAACTCATATGGACTATAGGGTGAACTCTAATCCAGATGGGCTTCTTCTTAGTAGACGCAGCCCACTCTTTTAGTTCATTAAGCCCGCCCATCTCACCGGCCCACTTCTAAATCCGGTAGGTTTCGATTTTTTTTTTTAAAAAAACTTATCTTACTTTGTTCATATTGTGAGATTTGAATGGTTTTAGTTGTTATTAATTAATTAATTAATTAATTATATTATAGTTTAAAACTCTTTAAATTGTAATTATATCTAATTTTTTTGTTTTTTAATTTAATGATTTTGATCCCTATTTTCCTTCAATGCATCTAAAATTAAATTTATATGTATTTATGACCTCTTATAGAAAATTCTAGAAAAACAATACAACAAATTAAAGAAGTGAATTAAAGCAATAACGTTTAGCTACTTTGGTTAATTATAGAAAAACAATATTTAGATACTGATTTATATTTAAGTTCAATAAAAAAAGATATTTTCAAATAGACATAAGTATTTATAAAATATAGCAAAATTTTAAAGATTGTCTTTATTTGTACGATCCGATATGACGATGTGTGGATGTGGAAAAGGAGGTCAAATTGGGAAGATGTAAGATTGTCAAAGGGTGGCAATTGATTAGGCATGTTAGTGAGAATGGACTTCAACCCCCAAACATTAAATTTTGCACCCACTTTCCCTTTTCAACATAAATATTCAGTTGGATTTATGTGGAAACTTCCACTTTATTTTATTATAATCATCCTTATTCAAATATTTAGTATTCCTTTACCCCTTTTTAGAATCAAACTTTTAAACACTGTTTTCACTTCTAAATTAAAAAAAGAAAAAAAGAAAAAAAAGAAAAGCAAACTGTTTTGTATTTGTTTCTTGAATTTGATTAAGATTTCAACTGGAAGATAAATATGTTTAATATATCTTTGTTCGGTTTAATGAAGGATGGAGATTTTAGTTTTAATAGTCAAGAGGGCTTTAAATGATAATCGAAGAAGTAACAACCGACAAACGACTCTCATCTCACTTACTGGATTGATTTAATTAGAACTATACACATATTTCTTTTTTCACGAAAACCCAACTGGCCGAGAGTTATTGCACAAATAAACTTACATATTATTTATGAACATACAAATATTTTGACTTTGATGATCAATTTCAAACAGCTCGCCACCTTTCATCCTTAATTTCATACTGTGCAAACTTTGATATCAATATATATATATGTATGTATATGTACGCGTTAAGTATTAAATGCGAAAAGACTTAGTCTTCGTTTTCTCAACTGTAAAAGGCCAATTCCCTTTGATAGTTTAATCAATATCTCTTTCTATTTATACTCTATTTTCCACTTCAAAATCTTCACAAATTAACAAAACTATCCATCCACTTTATTACTGAATCTTCCAACTTTGTCTTTGAATTATGGGTATGGCTGCCAGTGGGGTGCTTCAAACTAATCAACGTCTATGCCCTTTGTTCCTTGCTTTGCTTCTTATCACTGCTTTCTCTTCTTCCAATGCTCAGCGACAATCCCAAGTTCCTTGCTATTTCATTTTTGGTGACTCTTTAGTTGACAATGGTAACAACAATCGTCTTTCTTCTTTGGCTCGTGCCGACTACCTCCCTTACGGTATCGACTTCCCTCGTGGCCCTACTGGAAGATTCTCCAACGGCAAAACCACCGTTGACGTCATTGGTAAATGCAAACCTATTTCACTTCATTTACTATGTTCATCATCACACTTAAACTGCAACCATCTTTGACTGTAATATATAACCCATTCACTCCATCAAACCATTCTAATTTTTACTAAAAAGAATCGATAATGTGTATATATAATTAATTTTTTTGTCTTATAGCGGAGTTGTTGGGGTTTAATGGCTACATCCCTCCCTATTCCAACACGAGAGGTCGAGACATACTTCGAGGTGTGAACTACGCGTCTGCAGCAGCAGGAATCAGAGAGGAAACTGGCCAACAATTGGTAATTAATTTCTTTATGCTAAAGAATTTGACTTCAAAACATCATCACTCGTAAAGCTTTAATATTATATTATCTTTAACTTATATACGTGTGTGCTGCAGGGAGGGCGAATTAGCTTCAGTGGGCAAGTAAGAAATCACCAAAACATAGTTACACAAATCGTAAATATTCTTGGTGATGAAAATACAGCTGCTGATTACTTGAACAAGTGTATATATTCAATTGGATTGGGTAGCAACGACTACCTTAACAACTATTTCATGCCTCAAATCTATTCGTCAAGTCGTCAATACGCGCCTGATCAATACGCTCAAATTCTCATTCAACAATACACACAACAGTTATCGGTCAGTACTTAACTGCTTAAGTATACGTGAGACTTTGATATATCACATTATTCATTAATTATAATAATTTTAAAAAATAAAAGCAAACATTTTTTTTGTTCTGTTTTGTAGATATTGTATGACAATGGAGCAAGGAAGTTTGTGTTGTTTGGAGTGGGCCAAATTGGGTGCAGCCCAAATGCATTGGCAAGTAGCCCAGATGGGAGAAGTTGTAATCAAAGATACAACTTTGCAAATCAACTGTTCAACAACAGATTGAAAGGCCTTGTGGATCAACTCAACAGAAATCAGCCTGATGCTAGATTCATTTACATTGACTCTTATGGCATTTTCCAAGATATCATTAACAGCCCTTCATCTTTTGGTATAAATTATTATATTAATACACTCACTGATCTTCTTTTCCAATTTAATTAAATTTAGTACTGTTATGAAAATTCAATAATTAATATTGTTGGGTGTGGTGCAGGTTTTAGAGTTACAAATGCTGGATGCTGTGGGATTGGGAGGAACAATGGCCAAATAACATGTTTGCCTTTTCAAACTCCTTGTGCCAACAGAAGAGAGTATCTATTTTGGGATGCCTTCCATCCAACTGAGGCTGGAAACTCCATTGTTGGAAGAAGAGCTTACAGCGCTCAACGTTCCTCCGATGCCTACCCGATCGACATTCGTAGCCTTGCTCAACTCTAGGCTTAAATCCAACTTATAGGAAGTTATGTATAAGTTGTTGGAAGAGTTTTAATTAATTTCCCTTTAATTGCGATAGGTGCCATTTCTTGAGAAAAGAACATGTGGGTTTGTGTGCTACTCAATTTATGGCTTGTGTTTGTATCTTAGGTCTTTTGAGATTTTATCTATATCTTTCATGATATGTCCTAGGGAAAATCAATTAATGAGAATGAAATATGTTATAAATATTATCTTAAAAAGAAATGTGTTGTGACTTTTTATAAGTATATATATACACATTGCATGGTTGGAGACCATCGACAACCAATCTTGTATTTAGTACAAATTTTTATATTGTTCTTCACAGAGAGTAACGAATGAACACAAAAAAAAAAAAAGATGATTGGCTAAATTAAACATGAATTAAGAAAAAATGATTTTTATGAGCATGTGGACCAATTTCTTGAGTCTTTATCAAGGAGGTGTTCAAATTCCTCCATATACTATTTTAATGTTTTTTAAGTACTTGATGTAGTAATTAATTTCATATTTTTTAAATTAAAAATATCAAAATGAAAATTCCTGAATGATTCTCTTTTTTTTTTTTTTTTTGTAAACAATTAGCACTCTAGTAATTTAAAAATTTCAAGCAAATATTTAAAATGCAAAATATTATTGAATTTTCATGTAAACAACACCATTTCCAATGTTATGTTCTTATTTCACCACCATTAGGATCATTGTGTTCTTTCTTTTTCTTTTCTCTTCCCAACTCAACATGAAGCCAATTAACAAAGTAATTAAAAAGTCTCCATATTTTTAGTTGTCACTCCCATCTCTAGAATTAATCAGTCAATAATTAACCATAATTAGAAACAAAAGACTTGTAATCCAAATAGGAATCAGCTGAGAAAGTTGAGACAGTGAAAAACAGTAACGACAAAGACAGAAAAACGTATAAGAAAATATGTTAGTAGTTTGTATCAAAGGAGACATAATTTGAAGAAAAGGATAGGTTATTAATGTTTTTGGATACATACCATACAATACAACAGCATTACACAATTATATTTATATATTAAATTAAGTCTTTGTTTTAGAGTCCATAAGCTAAGACTTTTGTTAAGACATATAGATGAGAGAGATGATGAACTTCTTCAACTTCCTGTTTGAGTACCTTTCAATAATTGGCAAATGGCCTGCACTCCCTTATATATAATCCAAATCCACCACAATCAGAGTGCTTCAAACCATGCATTTTATTATTAAACTGCAACGAAATGTTTGGTTAGATATATATGTATGTATGTAAAGAGAGAGGTTTGGTTTTATTTTGACAGTAAAAACAAACAAAAACCTTATACTAATTGAAGAGCCATGTTGTCTTGGCGTGGATATTGATGATTATGCTGTAAGCCGTTCACTTGGAAGAAGTCTCTTGGATCGTACGGATGAGATTGCATCAGCTCAAATTCTCCTCCCATCATGTTCACATTTCTTTCACTCTCAGCTATCTGCAACCGTTATTCTCTTTAATTTTCAATTTTAAATGCTCATAACATTCAGAGGTTGAAGAAATTAATTAAAGAAACCTTTGCCCGAAGCATCTGATTGTTGTTGTGCAAATCAATTTCCTGTAAACAACAATCACTTTCTCATAACATAGACCAAATCTACCAGCCAAGTATAACATCAACGAAATGAGAGAGCAGGTTTATTGAGTGAAATATCAGATAATATAGATGTAGATGTGTAAATCGGATTAGAGGGTTGATAATGTGTATAATTTAGGTTTTAGAGTGTCAAATAACAGGTTCGTACATTATGCTATTAATTTTAATTTCTCGTTAAAAACATATATACTTTCTATGATTTAGAAGAAAATCAACGAAACCCCGATTCGAAATTTAAACTTTTTCAACCAACCTATTTGGAAAGTTGTTTCTTTTTTCACCAAACAATTACTTGGGTTTAACGCTAACGATCCAGACGTACATAGTGGTTAAAAAGGAAAAGTTGTTTTTGATCCCTTGTTCTTGGTACCCTTTTTTCTTCATATTCACATGAACAACATATTCTTGATTGTCACAGAAGAATTTTCACTCACAAATTTTTTTTCTTTTGCTTGAAATTGATCATCAAGTTCCTAGAAAATTAGGTTTCATTATTTGTAGATTTCAATAGATTATCATGGGTTTTCTCTCCATGAAATTAATTTTCCATTTTGATAAGCCAACTAATGACTTTCCAACTCAGACCCTCTACTTTCGCAACAGAATTTCAAAACTCTTTCACTTTCCTTGTTTTGTATTCACATGTATAGAGTACATTATAAATTAGGAGAAGATATATAGTTATCAAAAGCATAAGTATGGTCAAATTGGGATATGAAAGTTTACCCTTTTCCGCATATACTCAATTTCAGCAAATAGGAGTTCATTCTGGAAGAGACAAAGCAAGAAACGAAAAGTTGTTAACTAATTTGTTTCTCAAAGAAATATATAAACATATACTTAAGAAACAATGATGAAAACCAACCTTTTTGGACCTAATTCTGCTAATTCCTTTCTCAAGTTTGGTCTCCAGGCCTTTCAGATCTTTTGCAGTCAGAGAACTTAGAGACTCGCCTAGCATGTTCCTGGAAAAACAACATTCTTCAAAAGATGAAAATTTGAAAATTCTAATTAACGAAAATGTTATCGAATAACTTTCCTTCAAAATACCTGTTTGAGTTCTGTAAGTTACCAATCTGAACTCGGAGTTTGGCAGCTTCTTGTTGATAAAACTGGTTTGTGATTCAATAGTGAGATTTGTATTCATAGGGTTGGATTGCCAATGTAAAAAGGTTCATGGCATCATAAATATTTGGGTTATAGAGATGTATACGCGGCGAAGCCGGACTGGGATGAGCTCCTATCCCCCCCTCCACCCCCATTTCATACCATCTTAATGAAATTAACTATTAAATTTTGCGAGGATTGAAATGGAGATTATTTAGTAGAATAATGACTATCATTTTTAAGCCTGCATGGTCTAATTGATGTCAGTGAAACCTTCGGATCAAAAGGGCAGTTGTCCAAAATTTCAAGAGTGGGAGCCCTAAATTTTTTTAGACATGATTCATATCACACTACAAGAAATTTGGGATCTTTCGATGCATAAAATCGTCGGGATATACATAAAAAGGCGTTGGAAATAGTTCTCCCGACGACCAAAGGATTTCAAAGAACAAAAGGGTTTTAACAATTTTGAAATCAATCCAAAACATCACACAATACTATTCTTGCAAAAAAAAAACACACACACACACACACAAATGCATGATTTTTTTTTCTTTGAAAGCTTTTGTTTATTGTCTATTGAACTCATTTGTATTATCTCTTGTGGCACTATTTTGCAATTCGGGCTTAGGGTAGGATAGTGAATGTTAAGATATCTAGGAGCACTAGTGATTTTCGATCGATCTTCTTTATTTATTTAAGAAAAAACACGTAGAGAAATTTTCAAGGTGTTGAATTCCTATAAAATTTCAGCATGTTTTGGACAATTTTTTACAGTGTTCCAGCATAATTTTTTTAGAAATATCAAAATCACTCTTTCACATCTTAAAAACTGATACCAAACGAACTCTTAGATCAATTTCCTGTGCCGAGCAGTTTTAACAAACTACTGTTGTTTTACAAAATCTCATAGTTTTGTTTGAAGAACAATAATCTCCAAGACTTTCCAAACTCTTTAGAACACGTTGGTGTAGTGTGTGTGTGTGTGGATAAGAAACAGTCTTAAAGAAATGTAACGAACGAACCTGTCAAAAGAAAATATTGGAATATAGAATCCCATTAGTATATTAATGCTCCCTCAGAAGATTGAATCCAAACTTATAGAGAAATGAAACGTCTAAACATGTTTAATTTTCTTTTTCTAAGAATATAAGCCAACGCTCAAACCTACCATCTTTCTAGGACAATATAAATGTCTTTTCACCACTTAGGTATGCTCACATTATTCTTTTTTTTTTTACAAATATTGTTAATTTCTTTAATACATTTTTACTCATAGTTACAAGTTCAGTGAACTCAAAAAGGTTCAAAGTTTGCTTATAATTATGAAGCTTAACAATTTCATAAATCATAACTCTATTCTCCATACTTGGTTAATCTATTGTTCACCTGAGCAATAGGTTAAAATTAAATCCACATCATTTACCTTCTTTTAGGTCAAAAATTGAAATCCCTTACTTCTATGCTTGAACTTAAGTATATATCTATATATTTATATATATTGTAGTTAACCTATTATCACTTTCTAATCAGTAAAACTATTCACCAAATTTTGCTTTGGACTAAATTCTTTGATGTGTGTTTAGGTTCCATGCTTAACGCTCAGATGAACAGTCATTCCTCTCTAAATTTGGTGAAATTAAAAAGTACGAATACCTGAGTGTTAGCTTCAGAAGTAGATCCAGTGTTGGAGGAATCTGAGGATGCCTTCTTATATCTATCAATTGTTGCCTTCACACTACAATTAACCAAGGTATAATCCAAATCAACACCATTTTCACGTTGATTAAGACTCCTTAATCATGCAACGTCGATGAAAGTGAAATTATGATTAAAAGAAGTATAAAAAATACAATCAATGCATTAAACATTGCTTTTTATTGTTAAAAAAGAACATCTTTCTAAACTGTCACATTAACCTAATTCTCTCAGTTAACTGAATTCTTCACGAAACCCCCCACAAAAAGTAAAATTAATGATAGAAATCACTTCATAGAGTGAATTGCCTCTCTCAATAGATGTGACAGAGTGTAAAGTTTAAGGTAAAAAGAAAAAAGTTCCCAGATTTAAATATCATTTTTTGAAGTATATATCAATTATTTCCTTTACCGATGCACTGATACCTTAATTTCGTCGAGGTTGTGATTGGGTGTCTGAGACATGCTTGCAGAGATCAAACATTATGATTGGCTTAATCAAATCAAGGGTCAAGAATTTGCCAACTGTCAATAGTTACAATTGTTCAATGGACAATCAACTTAATTACATCCTCTTATCCACTTTGATACAACATTAAAACCTTGGAAAAAAGAAATTGACGGTAAGAATCCTTGTGTCTCAAACTCTGTGTACATCATAGCCGTCCGTTTCAATCAGTGGCTGCCATAGCTGTCCTATTAAGATAAATGCTCAAGCTGTCCCATTGGTTTGGCTCTACTAGTTTCCGTACCCTAATCTCTCTCTAAAAATTTTTTTTTTTTTGTACAAAGATTCAAACTTTTTGTTAAAGTGAGGAAACCCAGTTTAGTTTCTTCTTCAATCCAATCATCCTTCTCTGGTTTGTCCTTGTGGTTTGGACTTCGAAAGAGAAAAGGAGAGATTTTGGGGCATGGGTATGAGAGAGAGAGAGAGAGTGAGAGTGAGAGTGAAAGAGATTTTGGGGGAAACGGGTTTTAAAAGAAATGCGCAAGGTTTTGAATAGAAATTGCTGGGAAGGACTTAGAATTGAATTGAATCTG
Source organism: Cucumis hystrix (assembly GCA_025688845.1). Lineage (NCBI taxonomy): Eukaryota > Viridiplantae > Streptophyta > Magnoliopsida > Cucurbitales > Cucurbitaceae > Cucumis > Cucumis hystrix. The sequence continues at coordinate 1,346,253 of CM046884.1, forward strand.
AAGTAGGAAAATAAAATGAAACCCATTTTAGAAATTGTGACAGAAACCCTTTTGTTTGTCAGAGAGGCTGAAAACTGAAAAATATTGAGTGACGTGACCAAAGATTCTTGAAGCCCTAGACCAAAAATCAGAACCAAAACCCTAAAACCAGACGCCTCTTTTCCCAAACAATGGAGACAAACATAAAACTTGTGTAAAGTTTCTGACTTGCTATTGGCTCCATTTGTTTGTGGTAGAAAAGCTACACTTTTTCCTCTCCATTTTTTTTCTTTGAAATATGCATTTTCCATAAATTTGTCTTAGGGCTTTTATTTAATTTTCTTTTAAACATGTTTAATCTGAGGTTTTACCCATTAATGATCTAGACAAAGCTTGATTGATTAATTTATATATTTGGAAAAAACAAAGATGAGCTAATGAGATTATTATTTGAGGGTTTTGAATGGAGGCAGTTCAATCTTGACTTGGAAGTGATTGGTTGGAAAAGGGTGTTTTAACATGTTTCAAGGAAACCTACGAGTTTTTCTTTTCTTTTACCATTTGTCTTTGGTTTGAAACCCTAATAAGCTTATTTCTATATGGTCTTTTGACAAAGTTTTGAAACTGTACTTTCTTTATCTTAATATCCAAAACTGACGTTTCTACTAAGGAAATGTCAAGGAAATATGAAGAGAATTGGACTAATGAGATGACATATAGACAGAGAGAGAGAGAAAAAAAAAGAAATAATGGAAGTAAAAAGGAAAGAAACAGAAAAACTTTAAACAATGGAGGAAGGTAAGGTAAAGAAGGTGATCTCAGAGACCACCATAAGTTTACCAAAACCCTTACTCCTTTCAACCTTCCATTAACCATTCCATATTATGCCCTATCTTTCCATCTGTTACACCAGATCTATGTATACACCAAACTGAGAACCAGCAAACTGATACAATTATAGCAAAAACATCAGAAAAATCCCCACAAACTCAAAAACAACTCATGGATGAAGCAAAAGGAAAAAAGAAATTGGGTAAATTTTGATTTCATACCACTCAAATCTTCCCCAAAAAAATAAATGACTATATTCTCAATACAACCCAGATTCCCAAAATCTTGCCCTTCCTTAAAACTTCCATAACCCAAATCTAGAACTTTGGAGGAAAAAGGAAGATTTGAACAAAATATTAATGTAAAAATCAGTAGAGATTCAATAACAGCGTTTCTGTTTTACCTGTTGTTAGCATATTCATAGAGGCGGCCACGGCTTGAGAAAACGATGAGAGCAACTTCAGCATCACAAAGAACAGAAAGTTCATAAGCTTTTTTAAGCAACCCATTTCTTCTCTTACAGAAAGTGACTTGACGATTTGTTGTATTTTCAATCCTCTTAATCTCAATCTTTCCTCTTCCCATCTTCCTCTGAGGCGAGTCTGACATCTTCTCTTCTTGATTCTGGAACATCCCCTTTATTTGCAACTCACCCTAAATCAATTTCCAAACAGATCAATCATCAATCAAAGCCCAAATCTTCAAATATTTTTGTTTCCATTTTGCTGACTATTATTGTTGATCCCATAAGAAAGGAGACAAAACATGTTATGATATACAATTTTTGGGGTAAAAAACAATGGTCTTTCAGTCTCATTCTTATGGATTTATAAGTGGAATGAGCAGGAGAGAATCAGAAGCTGAATCTAAGTTCTTTTTTCAATTGGTTTAAGAGACAGAGAGATTTGGGGACAATAATGAAATGTTGTTCAAGTATATATTAAGTTATTTTTTGTAGTATTTTGATCACTAACCTGATGAGGAAAAGAGCTGGTTGAAGAAGGGAACTTTTAAAACAGAACAAAAAGAAGGGATGTTTGCTGTCTTTATGAAATCTCTCTACACACACAGCTTGTATTCAGAAAGATTAGAAGAAGAGAAGAGGGAAATGGAAGTAAGGTAGCCAAAGAAGTGTGTGTATTTATAAAGTAAAGAAAATGACCCTTTATCAGCTATACAGATGTTTATTTACCAAATCATTCTACTTGCAACTTTTTTCTATTAGCTGTAAATTTTGTTTATTTTTATTTTTATTTTTCATTTTTGTTTAGAGTAAAGTAATCAAAGTAATGAAACAAAAAAGAAGGTTAAAGATGTAACAGTCCCATTATATAATCAAAATACCTTTCCATCTTCCTTAATCATTCTTGTGAGTGGTGACTGATAATGCTTGGACATTACAATGGCATCTCAAATTCTCTAGAACTCTTTTTCTTGAGAGAGAGAGAGATGAAAAGAGAAAGAGAAAGAAAGGAAAAGGACCTGTGAAGTGATTATTAATGGGTTGACAGGGATGTTGGAATAAGTTGCATTATTGAGCTTGATGTTAAAAATCTTTACACAAATTAGAGAATAAAAAGAGCCATAACAAAATCAAAAGATAATGACATATAGCTGTTATATGAAAAAAAAACATTCTATATGATCTGCCAAACTAATACTCTCTCTAAACCCCTCATTTAGAGTTCATAAATCACAATAAAATTAATGATTAATTAGTGTTTATTGTTTGAAGTCATTGAGGTTTTTTTTTCTTTCTTTTTTCTTTTGTGGTTTGGTAAAGGTAAAAGAGAAAGAGAATGAGATATATGATATGACAAAGTAACCTCAAGGCCGGGCTTTCTATTTTAACTTAGCAAAGGCAATAATAGAAGGGATTCAGCAGCCCCATCTCAAACAAAAAATAAATTTCCATTTTGTTGAATGAAGAAGGGCCATTTTCATTTTATCGTATGGTCTGATTTAATGATGATTGGATATGTCAAAGTTTGTAAAATGACAAGTCATTTTGATTGATGGAAGGAGATTCGAGTTTGAATATATATATGGTTAGAGATTGGGCAAGATTGTTCCAAAAGAAAAGAGGGAAGAAAAAAGTAATAAGAAGAATGGAAGAGGAAATGTGGATTCATGGAAGCAATTAAATAGAAAGGTTTGGACACTCAAAATAATAATGCCCAATTGATCAATCTGACACGAAAAGTTTTTTCATGTGTCATGTGGCCAATTTGTGGCTCAACATTCATATAAACATTAGTGTTTCTGCAAAACTTGACATCCTTTTTCTTTTTTAAAAAAGAAAGAATTATTTGGTTTAATAGTTATTGAAGCATACATAAACTTTTATGAAGAGGATACTGAAGCATAAATGATCAAGGTTAATGTATGAGAAGTCTTCACTTTTACCAATCTCACTATTGTCTCATCATCCACAATATGGTATTGATCTGATAATTATAATATACAGAGAAGTGTGTATTATGTTGAGAATCACTTTATAGAATCATTTTATCATTTATGGCGTAACTTTGTGAAAAAAAAAAGTGATTTGAAATAAATTTGGTAATGTGGTCTGGAGATTGAAGAATGAAGTTTTATTATTGATTTTAATAGTTAAAACTTCAACCTTGTAATATGGTATTTACTAAAGTTTGATTTAATTAACAATCATTTAGACTATGTTTTGTTTTTAAAAATTAACCATATAGATACCACTCTTCCACCTTGAAGTTTCTTTCTTTATTATCTACTTTTTATCAATGATTTAAAAAACCAAACTCATTTTGAAAACTACAAAAAAATAATATTTTTTTTTTAAAAAAAAAAATTTGGCTAACTTTTCAACTTTTGTACTCAAAGAAAAGAACCATGTATACCATGGTAAGAATATGAGAAAATTATAAGCTTGATTTTTATTAAAAATAAAAACAAAATGATTATCAAACAGTCTTAGTTTTTTTGTTTTTTAAACACTAATATCTATATATAAATTATAAACGTTAGTTATTTCTTTCGTTCATAAGTTTCTATGTTTTGTTATCTATTTTTATTATTGTTTATAAAAATTAAGTTGAATTTTAAGAGTGAAAAAATGGCCTTCACAAACTTTCTTCCTTCTGTTCTTAAAGAATTCCACTTTTGGAAATTCAAGTATTTCTTTGTTAGGACTGTAAAATTTAGAGTAAAAAACATGAATTTCAAGAACATAAAGGTAAAAAAGTGGACTTTGGACGTTTTTGTAGTTTAGTTGAGAATTGAAAAATTCGAACAATAGATCACATCAATATTAACACACTCACAACCACTCGATTATCTACTTTTAAAGTACTCAATATGTTGAGCATCACAATTAGTTTGACATATCCATGGTACTCTCAATACGCTCCGATCCAAAAGGGTTGCATTGAGGTCCGTTTGTTAAAAAAAATTTATGCTCAAATATGGTGACATATCATTGAACCACAGTCCAAGTTACATAGACGATTGTATGAAAGTTATAGTCAACAACCAATCCAAATCTTAATTGGGTTTATAATTACAGCACTTAATTACTCTACTTGAATTATATACAGAAAATAAATAACCCATCAATACATAAAAAACTAAAAAGAGTTTTGTTGCTTCATATGGAAATTGAAAACAATAATCCTTACATCATATTAAGTCTAATAATTCTAAGCTAAACATTTGATGAAATAGGATAACATAGAGATTTCTTTTCTTATTGAGCACAAAAATATGGATGGGATTACTAATGGGCACATCCATGGTTTCTAGCTAATCAAATGAGACACAATGATTAATTAATTATAAGTTTACTACTATTTCGTGTCTATTCTATTTTCAAAATACTTTTAAAATTTTGTCTAATAAATGATTCAATTACTTTCAATTTTTTTTATTTAGTAAGTTTCTAAATTTTTGTATTTTATAGGTTTTGAGTCTATACTTATATTTCCTTCTTCTTTTTTCTTATATACATATATGTATTCAATGAAACACTAGGATTTTAATTTTAAGTTTAGTGCCTACACTAATTTTAACAATGTGAAAAAGAAATTAGGTTAATTATTCAAGAATGGTCAAAAATAGCAAATTTGATAAAACATTTATTAACATATAACAAAATTTATTTTCAGCCACTGATATGTGAAAGTTTTATTTTTTCAGAATGTATCTTAATTTTTGGTATAATTCTTTTTTTGATGATCGACTATGAGTGATATTAGTAAAAGAAGTCTAGTGACTATGATTGATAGAATCCAAAATTTTGCTAAAGCTCGTAAATATTTTAATTTATTTTTCTATTTTAAAAAATGCCTCTTAATTATTGGGTAACTATTTGATTTTTGAGAATTTAGAATTTTCATGTATAAAAACATTCAATTTCATGAAATTAACCTAATCTTAAACATGTGGTCTCATTACACCATCTCTAATTCTGCTGATTTCACTCTAAAATTTAGCAAAATGTTAATAATAATTATAAGTTGAAGTAATTCACAAGAAGATCAAGGAGAAAACTGCCCTACACATGTTTTATATTCATTTTTCAGTCTAGAAGGTAAAGGTTTTGGGATGAAATTGAAAGAAATTTGGCATTGTTTTCCCTTATTTAAGATTTAATTGGGATAATCTCTATGTAGTCTACTCATACAAAATTAATAAATTGGGGTATTCAAATAAAGTAGAATGAAAAAAGAAAAGAAAAGAAAAGAAAAGAGAAGAAAAGAGAAAGGGTGTGTGAGTTATATATATATATATATACTCTCTTGAAAGGGACCACAAAAGGCAGTAGAACACTTAATTTCTCAAAAGAGGGTGAGTGTGAAGGGCTTCAATGCAATCAAACCTAAACCCCATAAATGCCCATATGCCATACCTATGAATTTCAACCTTCCCCTCTTAAATTTTTCTAATCTCTGCATCAAACATCTTAATTTCTTCAGCTAACTCAACTTAGCTACTTTCTCTTGTGCAAATCAATAATAACATCATACTCAATTCAAACTCGTCAAGGGTCCTACGTACTCTACTCTTATGACAGATCTCCATTTGAAGTGTTTTTCTTGCGTATTCTTAACTAAAACTAGTGTTTTATGTTGTAGATATAGGTGGTCCACTTTTGTCACTAAAATGGTTGTATTGTTCAACATGTAGTGGCATAGCTGTTGTAATGAGTCTAGATTTGACTCCCATATCTATATATTCGTGGTCTATCAACATGCCACTACTAGACACAAGATAGATCTCCGAAAGAAAAAAAAAAGAAAAAAAAAACCAAGCTTTGTGAATTATAAAGTATGAAACCAACATTTCACTACACACCAGTTACCAACAATGGCAATTGAGATTCAACTTATCAACTTGGGTTTCTTTTCTTCCTCATTTTATTTGCAACTTCAATGGAAACTCCATTAATAGAAATAGAGTGGGAGAAGGGGATAGAGGAAGTGTAAAGAAAGCATTAATTTAGAGAGAGTAAAAGGAAAATTGAACAAACTTGTTGCAGATATGCAATGGCCTGAGTCGCTAAAGCTCTTGAGTAGCAGTTTTGGGGCAGAAAGAAACTCTGCTTTACTGACATACTTTTTCCTTTCCACCATGCCTGAGCTCTGTACCTGAATAAGCTTCACATCTCCTTTGCAAAAGGAACATAAAATTGCAGTGTTTTTTATACTTTAACGAGAATATGTTTTCAAAGAAAGCATGGGGTGAACCTCTCATAAGAGAGGTTGTCTTTCAACCCATATAAACACTGCGCACCTTCTTCCTAAAGGCTTCCCTAGTGTACGGGAGAAGTACATGAATGAACTGCAACCACTTCTAAGAGCCTATAAAAATGTAAAAGTATGGTTGTAGTTATTATCCTATACTAATAAGAAGGATCATAGTCATAGAGAGCCACGAACCGCAGGGGAATGTTGGGTTGTCTGTTGAACCCTAAGTTTGTGGCATAACATTGTGAATTTTGAACTGTAGGAAACTCAGACCAATTTGTAGCAAACAGTAGATTTCAGTGAAGGTTGCTTGCCCTGTTGCATATTTTTCTGATTTTTAACAAAGAGATGGGTAATTTTCACAATGTTGAATGTGGGTCTAAGAGTGACTTAGATAATTGCAATTGATGACACTTTTAGGGTTAATAATTAAGTGCTAGACAAATTTGTTAAAGAATTGCAAATATAATAAAATCTATTGATAATACACTCCCATTAGTAATAAACTCTACTGTAGATAAAACTCCTATTATACCTTAAGAGCAAGATTTAAATTTTACTTTATTTGATTTTTTTTTTATATTGTGCTACTTTTTTTTTTTTTTTTTTTTTTTTTACTTTTTCACAGGTACAATTAAAAAAAAATAATAAAATGGTACCATTAGAATTCTAGAAATTATCTCTTTGTTAGATGCTATTATGTACACAAATTGGAACCAATAGGGTTTAAGTGTGAGGCAACCCGAATTTAAAAGAAGTCCCCAAGTCGGCCAGTGTACACTCCTATTCACAAGGTTGACCAAACAGTGGCATGGAAAAAATAGATCCATAATCGTGAGGATTAAATGCTTCGAATTTCTGAAGGCCATGTGATGAACAAACATAGCAGAAAATCCGATTTCCCATGTGGATTTGATACTGTTGATTGCCCTGGAAATGGAGATTTTAAGGAATGGATGTTCTTAAGATACAACAACCATTCTTTTCAATCTCATAGAATTGAGGTTTTCTAATTTGCCAAAATGAGCTATTGACCAACTCTCCAACTTCAAATCCAATCCCCAAAATATCGGTGATTGGAAACTTTACAACCAACCCAAACAAATATTTGCTTCTTATGTCAGCAAGTTGGTTCTTTTACCAACAGGATAAAATTTGAAACAGAAACTTACAATTTGGTACTACTTTCATGCCACATATAACAAGCATACCTGTTTGTCAAACTTTTCCCATTTGATGGTTCACATTGGCAAAAGTTGGTAGCTACTAGCTGCTACACTTGGTGCTGACATCTCCTGGATGAAAAACATCAAGGGAAAAAAAATCAACCACAAACAGTCAACAAAATGGAATTCCTATCTTTGTCATTTTCTTAACATCCACACGTTTCTGGAAAATAATAGACTTTAGAAAGAAGGAAGCGATACAAGGACATGAAAAAGAAAATGTCCAACAGGTCGAATGTTGAAATATAGTTGAGGTGTTTCATTCAAACAACCACGATCTTGCATTTCAAAGTAACAATGAAGATTCAATTTTGAGTTTGTTACAGATTCAAAGGTGGAATTTTAATTAAAAAAAATGGTGTAGGTGTTTCTCATCCCAGAAGCTCGCAAATTCTAAAATCAGTGTCATGACAATTGTAGAATTAGAACTGTCAGAAAGTTACTTCCGTGAAACAAGCTTCATCACACACTGAAAAGGTAAACATAGTATTGGACCACAATCTGACTAATCAAATACTGCTGGCAGAAGAATGTGAAGATAGATTGAAACTGCTTCGGCGGAGACGATCTTTCTTCAGCATTGCCTCAATATTCTGGAAGCATTTCAATGGCCTGACCTGTATGTATGTTGAAGGCAAGAGTAAATTTCCATCAAAATCAATTTTTAATCTAATAATTAAAAATAAATAAAAAAAACTGTCAATTGTACAAGTAGGATAGGATATCTAATAAAACTTTAATCAGAAAATCAACAATAGTGAAGAGCCACATGAACAGGTATATATGGCTTATCTTCCTTATGGATGTCTGCGTCATCTTCAAAAAGCTTATGCAGTAAAACAATTCTAGGGATAGGGAGACAACAAAAAGAAGAGGCCATGGGCTACCTTCCAGCGCCTCTTATGACAGAATCTGTTGTAAATGAATTCCAGCTGGGTTATTATCTGCCTAAAAGTTGGTCTCTTACTTGGCTTCTCGTTCCAACATTCTTCAATTAGCCTGCAAACAAATTATTTTCACGAGGACAAATTGAATATGTGAATTGCTGGGCAATTGATTTGGCTCTGATGGCAACTTGCAAGTGAGGTGTCGAAGAATAATTCAGTGCATGATAGCTAAGAGAACCAGCATTATGAGCTCATGATGTGCATATTACCACTTTCTAAAACATAACTTCCAAAAGTTAAGCCCAACAAAATAAAGTTAAAATCCTGAATTATGCACACCGTTGTAACCTCTAAGAGTACAGAGTAGTGATCTTCCTTTTTTATAAGAAATGAGACTTTCGATGCTGAAGATTCAGGAGGTACGAAAAAACATAACTGATAAGAAAGAACCATATTTACAGAAATGATACACTAAAACCCACGAACTTTTCAACCCTAAATTTTAAATTTTAGAACAAAATTATGAAACAAACTGGAAATTTACCATTACTCATAATAAATTAAAACCAAATAGCTTGGGTTGATAGAACTCACTCTTTTAGTCCATTTGCGTAACGTTTAATTAGTGCTCCAAATGGGGGACGTTCTCCTGCTGCGTACAATTTAGGAACTTCACTATCAGCTTTGTCAGGAAATGGAGAACAGCCTTCAAGCATCTGGATTATAGCAAGTTGGTAATATCAGTATTCAAACTGTCGAACAGAAAGCTTTAATTACAAAATTGTCTATGCATTAAACGTTTTATATGCTCAAGCACATCATCCCCCTAAACTACCTAGAAGATGGGATTTTTTTTTCCTTGCAGGACCAGAGAACTGAGCATCAATAATGGAATATAGCATGGACGATACTCTTAAAAAAAATGAATAAAATCTCATAAATCAACTGACAGACTTAACCTTCTAAATCGCTCATGGTATTTATGTTTCACTATTTTTCGCACACCTCGACTAATCTCACAGGACAACTGGGCTGACCCTATAACATTTGAGTGTCAAAGAAACTCTTGGAAAATTAATTCCTAGGTAGATTGCTACAATAGATTGAACCCATGACCCCTTAATCATTGATTGAGACTGTCTCTATTTTTACTACTAGGCCAAATGGTTTGTATTTCACTAAATTAAAAAAAAAAGCATTTACTTGATCATTGCATAAGAGCACACTGGAGCCACGAAACCAAGAGGTCAGTGAGGATTACTATGCATTTTATAAACAAGAAACCCTTTACCCATTTCAACGGCTTTCAAAACCATACAACGCTGCATCAACAAAGAGCAACCATCCTCTAATTTAATAAAACTGGGTCACAAACAGGAGCAATCATTGTATGAAAAATATTGGGAAGTTATTTGCTTGATACTACATAAAATAAAACAAATTAAAGACAGGAATGTATACCTCTTGCAAAATCAAAGCAAATGAAAACACGTCCACCTTTGTGTCATATTCTTCATTTTTGAAAACCTCTGGAGCTTGGTATCTTCCTATAAATGGAGGAAAGAAAACACCTGAGTTTTAAAGTAATCGATCTCAAATGTCACTTGACTTAATGACAAATAAGGGTTGATGCGGAGTTCATCATAGGAAGTGTTACTGCATCAAGGAACCGTACGCTCTATTTCCAAAGAATACTAAAACGATCGTTTTCTTAGGTATGAACCATTACAAAAAATTTGTAGATCAGAATTCATGACAGAAGAGACTCACGTGAAGTCTCTGAACAAGTTGAAAATTTATCTTCTTTAACTGTCAATAACTTGCTAACTCCGAAATCTGCTACTTTCAGGTGGCCAGAATCATCCCTCAGAATATTTCTGAAATCTTGATCAAAGCAATATTAAAATCTGTCACCGGTTTCAGAAATTTGATGAAAGAATCATATTCTTAAGCTCAACAAATAATGCTATGTATAATCGGCACTTTTAAGAATTAGAAACAAAAAAACAAAAATCCTAAGAATATTTGAGTTATGGCACAGAAAAGCTTACGAAGGCTCAAGATTACGATGAATAATTGGTGCTGGCTTGTTCTCATGCAAGTAGTTCATCCCCCTGATTTTTTTTCAAGACAGGTGGAAAAATGAATTTAAAACAAAAGAAGACTAATACAGGGAACGAACGTTCTCAAATAAAACTGCAAGAAAGTTAAACATGGGAATTGTGGAACGTATTAATAGTGAATCCATTCACCAATCACTATTAACTATTAACGGGAACATCATAAATTATCGATAACCATCTTTCTTTTATGTAACATAATTCACAGCTTGGTTTCACATGACTTACTAAGTGCTATAATAGTATGTATCAAATTGTTAAATTGAGAGATAGACCTTGCAATATCAAGGGCAAGTCTCACAACAGACATTGTTTTTATTTCTCTCTTTCTACTCAATAATGCTCCAAGATCTCCCTGTATCAGAAACAGCACAAAACAAAATTTAATCGCAGTTTCAATTAAAATATTACCAAACTTTAAATTGATGTATGTCTCTATTTCTCCACATTAAGTGATTGGAAAAACCTTTGGTAAATATTCTGTAACGATCATCATCGGCCAACTTTGAGTAACAGCACCTAGAAACTGGACAACGTTGGGGTGTCGTATTTTCTGAAGCAATGCAAGCTCATTTCTGAAAGCCCTCCTGTATAAGAACAAGGGCTAAGAGGTCTAGTGGACATAAAAACTATTATAAGTCTATTTAAATAGTAGATCAAAGAACCCACACTTTATCCTCATCAGTGAATAGATCTTCTCCAAGCTCTTTCACAGCAACCTCGGTTCCACGCCAAGATGCTCTGCGGAATGTTCCCTAGAAGTGTTTCCAACACGAAATATCCTTATCCTTAGACGACTAAAAATTTGAGGCAGCAGATGGAAATAATAGAACACGGTTCTTGCAACAGTCAAAGATAACTCAAAGTGTCATGCTACTCCATCGAACATATTTAAAAAAAAAAAAAAAAAAAAAAAAAAGAAGAAGAAGAAAAAAACAAATCAATCACGAAAACTCACACTTCACTACGACTTGAATATCCTGTCGTTTCAGAACAAACAGACATAGACTCCATACAAATCTGAGCGAGGTATAGAGAGTTAAATTTCACTAACACACAAGAAACTCTCTGAGAATCACTTGTCAATATCATATATATGACTTGAGAATTTGAAGTAGCTATTATTATTCAGAAAACATTTCATTCATCAATGAAAAGGGGAAAACCCAGATAACAACTCAAAGGGGATAATTTGACAAGTGGAAACGACAAAATATGAAGTCCAAAAAAGAAGAGAAAATGAACAAACTTTCATCATTATTTTATTTTCTTTCCTTTTCAATAAAGACAAACAGATCCAATTTTTTACCTTGGTAATGTTCACACTGTTAGTAAAATCAAGTTCCTTAGGATCAATTTCATAATCTGGCACTTCACGGGCATTCTTGACGAGCATGGGGGCCACCTGTATTCAACAATACCTTTCCCATGAATCAGAATTCACCAAAAGGTTCATACCAGTTAAGAAATTGCGACCATACCGGAGGCTTTGCGCCATGCTTCTCCAGAAGTTTGATCACATCGTGGTTTTTGTAATGTATAGCATCTCTAAGAGGCTGTTAAGGAAACATTAGACAATTCAACACTGTATACATGCTGCACAAATATTCTTAAATTTTCACGTTGCATTGTATCAAAAGAGGAAGAATGCAACTGAAATCATACAACAGAGACCATCTTATATCATCTCATGTCCCAAGTTCCCCGTAACGGATTATAGAAAGCCCATTGTGAACTTCAATCAACATGATCGCATAATGGGCCGAACAGGGGGAATGGAATTAGAATTGGACTGGAGTGAAAGTTTTTTTTTTTTCAGTGTTTTATTTACATATATGGCCAAATTTAGAAAATGAGAGAGAGAAGATGAAATTATCGCTTATATTAGTAATGAAAATAGAGGAGAGAGCAATGTGATCATTACCGTGCTCCCCCAGCGATCTTTGGAGTCAACTTCAGCGCCACGTTCGAGCAACAAAGCGACAACGTCGGCAAATCCCTGGCAAGCAGCAATATGCAAAGCCGTCCGGTTGTCGATATCACGGAAATTAACATCAACTCCCGAATCCAAGACTTCATTAATCCCTTCCAAATCACCTTCGTTGGCCAAATACATCAGCCTCACCCTCGAATCTATCCCCTCCTCAGTCTGATGCTGCTTGACCAGCTCCTCCAAATCTTCGAGATGGTCATCTCCATCAGGCGCTAGGGACGACTGTTTCCCCAACTTAAACTTCACTGGACTCGTCATTGCCTCGGAAACAAAAGAATGAAAGAACAAGTATCTCTCGGAATCGGAGTAAACCTTCCTATAAGGCAGAACTATTAAAAACCAGTTGGTTGGTTTGTGGGATCTGGAAAAAGCTTCACTGTAAACTTTGGTAGTCGATGCAGAAGGCAATTTGCATATGCTTATTGAAGAGAGTAAGAAAGAGATAGTGAGGGCAACAATTAATGAGAAAAAGCAAGAAGATTTTTAGGAACAGTGGATTGGAAAGGTGGGCCTAGTGATGATGATGAGGACGACGTATTCGCGCGTAGATAGAAAGGAATGTCGCGGTACAACAGTTCTCGTTCTTTGAGTTTTGAGATATGGCGATTGGTTTAAATTTTCGGCAATTGACTTACAAAACGCCATTGAAGCTGATGTTTCCAACTCATCTACTCGATTTTAGCAAAAATACAATAAACTCCACTTGTTGTATAGTTTATTTCTTAAAATAAACAAATAAACAAACTTTGTCCACTTGTTTAACTATAAAATTGTCAACGTTCCCATTTTTAGATGCAACTGGAGAAATGCTTAATTCTTCTGTATAAAAAACGAAAAAAAGAGTAAAATAGAAAATTGAGAAATTTCTGCGGTAATTCTTTGGTTTCAAATGAAGTTTAGTTTTAAAACTTGTTTTCTAAATAACAAAAAAAGGTTCAAAACAATCTAATCACGAAGCTTTGTAAGCTGCCAAACAAGGCCTTCGGCTGACATTTATTTTTTTTCCAGTTAAGAAGTCTAGAGGAGTACAGACATTGTTGAAACAAATACGGTAAACTGTGTAACAGAACATTGTCTAGATCTTCGACATTGTTGAAACAAATATGGTAAACTAACATAGTTTAGATCTTCAAGGGGCATGGATAAAAAACAGAAGCTAACTTGATGAAAGATCGTGTTCTACAATTTTATCCCAGGACTTCAGAGTTTCATCCGCGGTGTCTGTTGTGCACAGTGCAAGTCGAGTAATGGGGAATCTCAGGCCGTTCACGGCTTCGTCGAGCTTGTCTGCTATTTCTTTTGCCTGCTTCTTTTTTTCGTCTGATATGTGGGCATACAGTAGGCTCATATGCGGCATGTAAGCTGATACAGAAATGTCATTCATGTTATTAGTTGAGATTCGAGAAGCATCCTCATTACCTTGTAGCTAAACAAGCATACTTTTTCGTTCTATTCTACTCCAGCCGAACATTTCAGAGAACTTTATCTATTTTAAAACTCAAGCTACCCAATTTAAAGAAAGTTGCAATACAGCAGGAGCAACCTATATCTCATACAAGGGATTCTCTGTTCATCTCTAAGTAAAGAAATTCCAAACAAAGAGGGGCAAAAGATGCTAAACTTCACCAACTGAATAGACACACGCTTGCATTTATTTACCTTCATATAACTAATCCGATTAAATGATCATTTGATCGTAAAGAAGAAATTTAGCTCAAATTCTTAGCCTGCTCACTTACATGAGTAAATCATTTTGCAGATAATTGCCATTAGTATCACCATCAAGATGGATAATCACAACAAGTTTAACGAATATTCTTTGACCCATTAATTAACCAAGTATTAAGAGTTCTCTTAACACAAAATATGTAAAATCCAAATGTTCATCCGGTAAACTTAGTCTAAAATTACATAGGCTGGCCGGCAGAAACTCTCACCCTGGTTGAAGCATATATCAATTTGATTTTATAGGGAGACAGTAGAACCAATTCATCATTGAATTTAGCAAACCAACAAACAAAACTGATACTTCAAAGGTCAAACTTTATATCCTTAAGAAGATACTGCATTGAATGTGAATATAACATTTTTTTGGGAAATTAAAAATTCAGCAGGAGAATAAGAACTTACGGGTAGAGCTTTTGAAACCAAAATGTTTACAAAAATGTGAACTTGTCTCCACCACCTGAAAAGGAAAAAAAAAAGAGAGAGAGGAAGCGAGAGAAGAATCAAACAAACAAAAAGAGGAAAAACAAAGAACCGTAAAAGACGGAAAGGAAGAGCAGAAGGATGAGAGGGAAGCACCTCAGCGGTAGGATGAATAAGGAGAAAAACACACTGGTAGAAGAAGGTTCCGGTGGTTACATGATCGACGGTGGCTTGATAAGCCTTAATCCCCTGACAAGCCGTGCGGAATTTGCTAAGGGCGTCTTCAGCGGTGAGACGGATTGCTCCAACAACGGTGATATGTGGCTCGAATAGGGGCCCGCCAAACTCGGATCTGAGGCTGTTCATGAGGTTCTCGATTCTGGCGGAAACATCTTCGGGAGGAAGAGCCCACACAGAATACACGTGCGTTTCCTCTTCATTGGATTGGATAGATGCCGATTCTGGGTTCACCATTGGAGTGGAGAATAGAAGAAATTGGATGTTGATGAGGATTGTATTGGGCGGAGGGATGTGGTCACAGTTAAGGAGTGAAATTGAGATAGAAAGTAACGAAGGAAGGTAGTTTGTCTGACATGCGAGGAGAATATAGTGAGAGCCATTTGTGCTCACTAGGGGAGAATTTTTTGTTGATCCTATTCTACCGCCATGTCCAGTGCATACGGATGTGGGAATCAAAGTTTGTTAAAGGAATATGCCCTTAGTCCCTTATTTTCTTTTTTGAAAAGGTATTTCTTATCTGGAATCTTTTTTGAAAAATAGGTGCCAACTTATATACTTTTTAGTGTGTTCAAAGTGTATAAATGTATTTTTTTAAATGGATAATTATAATGAATAACAATCATAAGTAGACTATAGTAGTTTATGAATAGTATATAGTAGTTTATTATCAATAGTAGACTATAGTAGTTTATTATCAATAGTAACCACCAATATCCGTAACATGCAGACGGATATCAGCCTACAAGGTCTCAACCCCTCATCTGAATTTGAATATCCATCATCAAGCAACCTCGCACGCTTTCTTTCCAAATTTATAGAATTTGGATCAGCCCAAAGGCTCCAACACATTTTTTTGACAAATTTTTTCATATTTATGAAATATTAATGGTAGATTAGGCAATTAGATTGTTTTTTTTAAAAAAATACAATAATATACCAATATTAAGTGTGATTTTGAATGAGCAAAATAACTATCAAAGTAAAGCTTGTCTATTTCTACATGTACAAAGAAAAATAATCTGCCACTTGGCTGAGGCTTCATTTATTAGTTCTTACAACATTCATTCAAACACACATTAGTTTAAAAGGATGCCAAAGTTTTGACACGGTTAAGCCCACCAAACTGAAGCAAACAACACTATATTGTACTGTGTCAATATCTTAAGGAAAGGGTGCCCTTAACTTCATATCCGTAGGGACAATGTCGATGGCAAAGCCCTTACCGTCGTGCTGTTTCCAATAATCAGCCTGGGGATTGATCCACTCCGGCTCCTCTATCTCAACTCTCGACCCCTTAATTGCATGTGTGGAAATGTTATAGTACTCATCCCTCTTTTGCAGCAGCTCCTCCCTCACCATTCCCACCCCCGTCGCTTGCGGGGACATCATCAGCGCCGGGGCTCCCATCGGCAGCTTGTCCCCTCTATCCACCTGCCACGTGCACCAGAATTTTCCGTAGGTTTTGGTTAGATTTTCCAATTCTGGTTTGGCTACCATCTCCGGGACTCGTGGATGTACCATCAGCCCTGATTTCACCTGCGCGTTCAGCTTTAATTAAAAGGGAACATAATATTCCAAATAAAGGTTGTTAAAAAGGGAAAGATAAGGACTTCGTATGCGTGGGAATGCCAAAGCTTTTGTTCATCGGGGGACAGAGTCTCGAAGATTCGATCCGACACAATATACTCAATACCTGAAAAAAAAAAAGTTGAAATTAAAACAGAGGAGCTCTGTATAAGAAGAAAAATGAAATTAAAAATAAGGGAACGGAACCAATGAGATGGGCATGGGAGGAGTCGGAATCGTAAACGGCGCATTGGAGGAAGTCTTGGTTGAGTCTAGAGACGTAATGGTGGGTTTCGATCTGTCGAGAGAGGTCGTGAGCGTAAAGGGCAAAGGAGCAAGCGTGGTGGGAGATTTGCTTAAGAGGATTGTGTGACTGCAAAATACTAGCCCCTTTGCCCAACATCTCTTGCGCCACACTAACTCTCCCTCCTGGAGGCTGTGATTCTAGCCCACCCTGTTTCAAAGGACCTGCTGGCTTGTCGCTGGACGCCATATTTTGATTCTGTGTCTTTCACTTTCTGGGTCTCTGGTTGTGTTGAAGGGATGATAAATGAGGGAGATGAAATGGATGGATTGGATTGTAACTGTTGTATTGTTGTGTATGAACACCGGGAGGAGAAAATGAACCACGTTTGCATCTACGTGGGTGATATTGGTGATGTTTTGGTAGCCATGTGTAGTGCAATTGGAGATTTGAGTTTCATGCAACATGGCCACCTTTTATATCAAGTTATTTCAGCCTTACCACCGCTTAATAGACGTGTAATATTGGAGTTGATTTAGAAAAACCGTAGGAGTGAAAACTTTGGTGAAAATATTCATAAGAGAAAGCAATAATATTTTGAGGTAGCTAACAAACCAACAAGTAAAATTTTTATGCTTTTTCCTCTAAGAGATAATTAAAATATTTTAAAAAGAATGAAATAATAATAGCTGGTCAAATGTCATATTATAGTCAAGGAATGCACATCTACAAAAGGAACTTATATTACCTTTGGCTATTGTTAGTCACCTAACCAGTTTTTAGAATTTATGTGAATCATATAATAAATATTTAATAAATTAATGAAGCAATAAACCATATAACTGCTTGCTGCTTGATATTTTTGCATGCATGTAGGTATCTTTTTAACCGAAAGTGTATCATATCATAAAAATATTTTTTAAAAATAATCCATGATATATTTTTTTTCATATCATAATATGATAAGTAATTAGTAATATTAGAGACCTATTGAAGAGATATCTACTTTTAAATTCGCTATTTTTACTCTTTAGAAAATATAGTAATACTCTACTATTATAATTTTTTTGCTATTTTTCTAAACCAATTCAATTTGATGAGAAAAAAGAAAAAGAAGATCAATTAATGTTAATTATCAATAATTTATAGTTTCCAAATACCACGTGACCTAATGAAAAATCACTTAAAATACAGTTTATATCACTTTTTTTTCATACTATAAATATGACAATATTTGTTTTAAGTATATACCTATTGGAACTATTTGTTCTTAGATTGGCTGATTTTAGGACTTACAAAATGAAATGAGCAGATATGAGATCTATTATCGTAATTTTATTTCCGTATTTGTTTAGCAAACGCCCGCTAGCAATACAATCTTCTTCTTCGTCTCTTATGGCGTCCGACTGTCATTAACGGCATTGGAGACGGTGGGTTTCTGGTTTCTGTACTTGTATTTCTTTGCAACAAATACATAGATAAAGAAGTTGATCAAGCTCAAGATTGAAAGCATCCAGTAGAAGAGGTTCAAATGGTTCCGATTTATGTTGTTTCCTACCAACCAACCTCCACTTCTCGTAATTCCTTCCGTAGCTCTGTTCACAATTTTTACAACTATGGTGCTCAAAAAGTATCCCAATGCCATCGAACTCCAAAGGAAGCATGTAGATACAGATTTCAAGGCTTTCGGCGCCTCGGAGTAGAAGAACTCCAGAAGCCCTACATATGTAAACAAATCA
The DNA here is from genome assembly GCA_025688845.1 of Cucumis hystrix. Classification (NCBI taxonomy): domain Eukaryota; kingdom Viridiplantae; phylum Streptophyta; class Magnoliopsida; order Cucurbitales; family Cucurbitaceae; genus Cucumis; species Cucumis hystrix. The sequence continues at coordinate 1,364,946 of CM046884.1, forward strand.
GCGATTCCGAATATGAAGAATTGAAAAGAAAGCCAAAATGTGCTGATTGGCAATGGCTGCGAAACAGGGGTTGCGTCCAGCATATTGTGGTCTCTCGCTACGCCTTTGCGCTTCACTTCCACTAATGCCGCGACGGCCATGGAAATGCTGGATAGGACCAATCCAACACCTACTCGTTGCAAGTGGGTGATTCCTGTGGGGATCCCTGTGAGCTTTCGAGCAAAGGGGACGAAAATCTTGTCGTAGATTGGGACTATGAGGATGATGAAGGAGATTGGGATGATGGGGAGTGAAGCCGGAGGGATGCTGAAAGAGTTGGTTAGTTTGGTATCCATGGTGAGGCCCTGTTGGATGGAGAAGGTTTGGAGCTGAGCCAAGCAAAGGGTCATTATGATTGTGCAACAGAAAATCGGTACCATGCTGAGAACTATTTTTGCATTCTCTACTTGGGTGACTGTGCATAGTTTCCATGCACTTGAAGCTTCGGGGTTTCCAACTTGCCGAGAAGGTGTTTGTTGAATTGCCGCCTTGTCTAAAAACCTGAATACATATTTTAACACTATTATTGGACTGCGAAAGCAGAAAATTTAATGAAGGTTTCATGTACGAAACCTGTAAATGTTTCTATGTGGCAGAAAGTCGTCTTCCATAGCATTCTCCTTGTCCCTTTCTATCTCATAAAGATGCGTAGAGTCTTCAGGGAGAATAAGTTTTCTATTACGGATGGCTGCAACATATACCTGAAAAAAATATTCATTTGGACGTATGTAATGATATATTTGCCTCAAAATACTCTGGATTTTGCTTGTTAGAATGTGTACCTGTAGAATTTGGAGGATTGTACTAGATCCAGAAACAGTATGGATTCGGTACAGTGGCATTCCAGCAACAAAGATGACAACACTAAAGAACATGGCTGCAGAAGATACACCTAAACCCCAGTCCCAACCTTTGTAGTCTTGGATCCAAACAATTAGAGTTAAACTAACAGCACCACCAAGGCACAGTCCTAGCAAGAGTTTATTGAAGAAGCTGGACATTTGCATCGCCTCCTTGGGGTCTTTTTCATCGAATTGATCAGCACCATGTGATGGTAATGCAGCCTTAATGCCTGCAGTACCAGTGGCCAATATGTAGAGAGCAACATAGAGCACGGCAGCACTTTTTCCTTCAACTGTCTCACAATGGGATTGTTTATCAAACATATTGCAAGGTCGTGGCTTGAGCTTTGGGTAGTGAGCTTGTATCATGAGCAAGATAAGCGCCTGTAATATCAGTTATAGATTAGAATATGATAGCATAGTAGTACTAATGGTATGGGTGGCAAATTAAAGCCGGTGAATTTAGACGAACCAGAAACTCGAGGCAGCCAGAAATTATGACGGTTTTGACTCTGCCGAAGTATGTGTCTGCGAGAATGGCCATCAAAATAGAGAGAATATAACCAGTACCCATGTAATTGGTCAACTGATTGGCAGCATCGGCTAGTTCAAAGTGCATCACAGAATTGAAATACGTAATCAAGTTTACTGCAAGCGCAAAGATCGCCATGCTCTCGAAACCAAATGTAGCTGCAACAGAAACCCAAAAGGTAATCAAGAGTGCTGCTTGAACTACTAATCAACTGTGTTTTGATTAAATGGAATATAGTGGTGTGTGTAATATGTTTGTGTAGAAAGCTAAAATTTTTGCTCTGCCACCTTTCTTTTTATTTCCTATGACTCATGTTATTGTCATATATGTTAGAATATGGGCAAATAATTTTGCGTACCTAGTATGAGCAAAGAAGATTTAGTTCCTCCATGCTTGTGTTTGTAAGCCAATCTTCCCTTCCAGTCCACTTTTCCTTCAACAATCTCAAGCTTCTCCTGCATATAGAAAAGACAACTAATTAACAGCTAAACGTTTCAACTAACCGAGGATCAGCGAAATTAAAAGTCCCAAAATGTTAGATTTAACCCACACAGCCAAACATACCATATATGGGAACTGGCTAGGGAGATCTTCCAATATTGTGGGAAAAAGTATAATTGATTGATAGTAATTGGAAATGTAGGATTGAGCATTATGTATATATATAAGGGTTTCTTGTTGCATGGAAAAGAAGAGTGTCACATCTGATAGTTCAGTTGATGACAACATGGAGGCATAAAACCAAATCGATAATTACAACCAATCCCCCCATCAAGTTTATGTTGACATCAAACCTTTAAACTAAGAGCATTTTCCATGATTGTGCTTGTAGGTATAAAAACAAAGTAACAAATGCAAAATTACAAGCAGAATAAATCTCTTAATGTTCCAAAAAGTTCCCATCATGAGCTTTTGGTTTTGACTAAGTCTAAGAACTTCTCTTTGGAGAGCCCAAGTTGTTCGATGGATTATAACTATTTAGCCGGACGAAAGATCCACATGAGACTCAGAATGCGATGGTTTGAGCAATATCCCATAAAGAATGGAATAATTGTTAGAGTGAGGAAAGGAGAAGAGAACCAATAATCATGATCTCAGATGGTTTGTCTAAATGATTGGACTGTTTTAATTATTTAAAATTTTAACATATGCTTTAGCTTTCAAGCAGGCCATCTAGTTTGACCTTGGTATGCTATATATACTGTATACAGCATCGATTATGTTTCATTTTTCAATTCAAAAGTAGTTTGATTGTCATTTTCAAAAAAAAACTATTCATGTGTGCTTATATAGTATATGCAAGAATAAATATCATTTTGATGAGTGATGAGATTGCAGATAAGTTTTCCTTGTATGCATGTTTACTAACCAATAGGGAATTTAGAATGGGAATCAATGTAAAAATGAATCGGGATGTAATTGTTACAAATTTAATTTAGTTTATTTGTTTTTAGAATAGATTGAGTAGGAGACAACGTAAGATTTTTTTTTTATAAAAAATATTAACAGGTAGGATACCAAATGAGAGAGAGCAAGAGCAACTGAGAACCATAGACATAGGTATCTCTAACTTTGAGATTAATAGTTCATATTTGAATTCTTAGTACCATTTGAGTTGAACTTATTTTAGATTTTATCCTTTAGTGGAAGGCGCATCTTGAGTAGTTGAGACCTTAAATACCATAATGTCACATACACCCTATATACTTTTAAGTTCTAATAATGTGTCCTAAAAAAATGTCCGTTTCCTCCATATTTTTCTTCACATGAACCCCACAAAAGTTTCCTTTTGTTCTAAAGGTTTTTTGTTAGCAAGTATCAACGTCTTAGATTCTTTTCTCCGTAAAATTCTAATCAACCTTATCTTCGTTGTTCTCGATATGAACACTATAATAATAGTAAATATAGAGTTTTTTTAGCTGAAGTTGGAAGAAGTATGAGAGATACTAATAACTTTGAGGCTAGAGATTTGATTATATTTCTCACGTTTTAATTCAATATCTTTTAAAAATAAGAAAAAAAATACAAAAAATTCAATAGAATGGGCCATTGTTGTTATAAATAGAGAGAGGGGATTTCACAAAATAAGGAATCTCATTGAATGTAAATGAGATTGATCATAATTCTAAAGAATATGAAAATAGAATAAAATTCTTAAGTTTGAGGAAAACCGAGTCTCACATTTTATTCCCATCTTAAGATCGTCAAAATTGGATATAACAATTTTTAATTTCATTCTGATGGCTAGTTGTCAAGTTTAATTTATTTTAGTCTCTAGCATTAGTTGTCAATCTAAAAAAAAGTTAATGATGCTTATAAAATTTTAAATTTCATTTGGCAAATTATATGTGATAATAATTTTCCTTTTTAAAAAAATATTTTTCAAATAAAAGGAAGTTCAATTCTTTTCTTCTTTTTAGTTTTTATTTTGACAAATAATTCAAATGTCAAATAATAATAATAATAATAATAATAAGAATAAGACGGATCTTAAAATTAAAGAAAAAATAAAAACGAACTGTTGTTTAAATATGGTAATTCATTTTCTAGTTTATTTTTGAAAATGGAAGAACTCTTCCAAGCATGTAATAAAATATTGTTATTATTACACGTGGAGGAATATAACTTTTTATTTAGAGATGAGTAATTCAAATTTTACATAAGTTCAATTATAATCATTTTGACAAAAAGAAATTACTATGGAGTTTAATGTTTAAGAAGAGTATTCTATGTCATGACAATATCCTTCATCCATAGAGGTTAATGAGATTATCTTAGAGGAGGTTGCTGATTCCCTTCTAAGTTATAACACCAAAATCTATGTTTGACCAGAAGTTGAAAAGAGTGATTCTATTCCTATTTGTAATTATCATTTTGCATCAAAGCCTTTGTCGTCTAACACAAACGAAAATTATGATGAATACAACAAGAACATGACTATAATTAAATGATTGTGACATTCAACATAAGAAAAAAAAAATGGCTACAAACTAAACTAATAAGATGTACAAATGTAGGACGAGAAGAAAAAAAGAACAGATGAATTCTGTGCAAAAAATGCTCCACTTCTGTTTATAGTTTGTAAAGAAACCCAACCAAGGACCAATCAGTAGTTCAGCAATGAGTATTTGATGCGCAAGACTATTCTTCCCTTGTCGACACCGAGCTTTGCCCCCGTAACCAACCAATGACCTGGAATATCCTGGGGTCCCTTGGACATTTCTGTCAAGTCTACTATTTTTGCAAGTTTTCCAGCATTGGTTGAACTGTCTTCCTTTTTATCTTCAGAAGTTCTTGTTCTGGAAGATGATGAGGCACCATCAGATCTCAATGGAGTAGCAGGAGTGGAGGGGCTATGATCCCAGACTGACCGTCGAATTGTGCAGCCAGGTACCTTTGAGAATAGAAGTTTTAAATATAGTACGTTTTTGGCACCAAAGTCCCAAACACCAAGCTGCGCTCCAGTCACAATGTGAACACCAGACAAGTCTCCAATGTTCGCTTCTGTGTACTCTATGGGCGCGGTGCTTACATGTGAGAAGTTCTTCCACTTGATGGGTTCAAACCACCTGCTGTCCTGCTCCTCAGGGCCATGCCATTTTGGGGCACCTATGGCGACATGTGAGTCCCAATGGGGTTGGAGAATTTTTGGCAGAGACACCAGATGCTGGAGATGGATAGCGAGTCGGTTCTGTTTACAGCCTTCAAGGTTGAGCCTAAGACCAGTTACAGGTTTACGGCCAACTGTAATCTGCAATAACAACATGACATGATGGATGAGAGAGTGACATAGAGTTTGTTTTGTTCTTGATATCACAAACTCGATTGATAAGATACACCTTTTACCAGATTTCAGCAACACGAGAGTTTAATACAAAAAGGGGAACCGAACCAAACAAGTACTCCTCAAGACTAAGACAGATGGCATATAATTCAGTAAGTTCAGTGGACTCCTTCAAGGACCCATTAAGACTCTATAAGAGGAAAGATCTTTCAATAACAAAATTACGAAATACAACCATATGCAGGACACTTCAGTAAGTATGGATTTCGATAAACCATTCTCTTTTACCATGGATGGAAGCAGCTTAAACTCGAATAATGCAACTATCATACATCTACTTCACTAGCAGAACCATCAGATTTAACAAAGCCAAACTCAGTTTGAGACTAGTAAACTCATGGAGATGAAGAATACCTGATCAGGGCTAATATAAAGCTTTGGACCCATCAAGCTGAACTGAAGTGATGAACACAAGGGCTCTTTCCTTTGCAGGTTAGTTTGTTCAGGAGCCCATGCTCTACCAATTTGAAAATCCAAAAAATACTGCAGATCCTCAATCGGGGGCTTGTCTGTGAGAATAACAATGATTCAGCAATTTAACTAAATTTTAGGAAAAAAAGAACCAACATCTTCATATTGAACAACATTAGTTTGACCACTTACAACACATTAGTTTGACCTAAATTTGACCCCTTATAGCGGATTAATACCAATGCAAATTAGTTTTCAAATTTAATTACAAGAACGCAATGCAATTTGGGTACAGCTCATGAGCAGGACAAGTCATCCCCCAACAAGAGAGGAAAAAGATACAAATTAGTTTGTCACCATTACAACACATTTTTAGGCCATAGTTACTTCTTTATATGTTAAGAGTAATAGAAACGTTCGGCTCAAAAAAAAATATATATAATAGAAATGTACTTACATTCCAAATATAAGTCAATAGCACGAGCTAAATGCTTCACACCGAGCACTCCTTCAAGCATGGAAACTATAGGGGTAAAGGTCATGTTGATCACATCTGGAGCTGACTTGACAGTCTTTGCCCACTGGGCATGACTCTGAACAAGATCATCACCACCTCTTCTCCTAAAAATTACAGTAACATCCTGCAAGAAATTAGGATCGTGAGTAATATGTTTAGAGACTCAAGCTAATAGAACCATAGTATCCCATATGCTAAACCAGGTGAAAAATGACTTGAACGGTTTGCAATGACAACTACTTGAGAGCCTCAAGACATACAGTCCAACTGAACAGTGTACTTGCTTGTTGTCTACTCACCTTATCCTTGTAGCTCAAGGGGGCAGCAGTTGACGGACTTTTCGAATCAAAAAAACGCTGTTCCCCAACCTCTTTCACATAGTGCTCAATCTCAAAATCTGATAAGGGAGATGACTGATGCTGCCTGATATATACCACATCTCTTCCACCAATAGTTGCTGATGTAATGATATGCGTCCCAAAATTTTCAATAAAACTGATGAAGCAAAAAAAGTCCCAGTTAAATTATTATTGACTCGTCACTATTCATGAAACTTGCAACTTGCAAGCACAGATGCAGGACAGTGATCAACTTGCCTTATTCTCACCCTAACCTCTAGAACTTACAGAGTCATTGTCTAACCCAGAATGCAATTGACCAATTTGACTACATGAGAATTGCCTTTATAATAAAGGGGAAAAAGAAACATCACTGTAAACACTTCAAAATATTGGAATATCCACTTATCAATATAAGAATTGCTTCTAAACATGCTTCATTGGCCACAAGACCATATGCTTCATCTGATTTCAAACCATGAAAATTCCAGTTATAAGATCATTTTTCCACAGGCAAGGCAGCCCTACTCCATGTGAGGAGAGTTTGAATGCATATTATTTATATCAGGCATGATGCATTATCTCGTGGCTCAAAATATTAAAGGAGTTATGAAGACTATATATTTATCTAGAAGACGAAGTGATGTACTTTAAATTTGATTCCTACCATGAAATGAACTTCGAGCAAAGTACATCAAACCACAGACAACTATAGGTAGCTTACCTAGCCAAGGACACAGGATCCCATGTGTAAGGCACAGCGCGCTTTACATCCTCACATAAGACTAAGTTTGAGCTTTTCAATGCAACCTTAAAAAGTGGAATATAGTATCCAATCATAGCAAGTGATTTTGTAGCTGCAGCGTCAACTTGCCAAGAGCCACTGAAATTGAACATGGCATTAAAGCTCCCAAGTGGGATGTTTCCTGATATATACGATTTCTGATTGAAGTATTCTGCCATCTGAAATTCAACGAATCAATGGTACATTTTGAGCCTTTAAACCAAACTGACAAAAGGCCCTCAATTTAAATAGAGTTTCAAATGGACCACATTGATTCTAATTAACTAGTTGAAATGAAAAATCAAATATAAACCAGAAAGCTCGTCCAAAAATAAATAAATGACATGTAGACATAACTTTTGCAACTCAATAGCAACTTCGAGTCTGGAAATTGCACCAACATTATTCACATAGCTGCTTGAATTAAGGTTACTTTTAACTCCATTTCCAGCTAGTCTATGACCTTATTTGCTCTCTTTTACTGTATCCACAATTGATCAAGTTGCAAACTTACAGCAATTTCAAAAATAATTTTCATCCTGTAGTGCAATAGTTCTAACTAACCTTTTGCTTCACTGAGCTCTATAAGAGCAGTCAACAAGCTCGAGAAAGGAAATGTCACAAAAATTGATTAGACAAAATAGCAATCCAAGAACTTAGACACACATAAGAACACCAGAAATCAGACCACAGCAGTAAAGATTTATAAAACATACACGTGCAGGGAAAAAACAACAGCAGTAGAGATCAGAAAGCGCAAAACAAATAGTGCCTAGTTAGTAATGATTCAAGTATCAGATGTAAGCAAGCAGGAGAGAGAGAGAGAACAAAATTGAATCAATAAGCATTCAGGAAGGAAAATACAACAAGGAACAAAAAAGGGTTAACCATAAGCAAAAAGAAACAAACCCAATTGAAAGAACAGCTCAAAATTCACCTTGTGGAAGCTACAAACAGGGACGTTTTCGGTTGCCCTGGTATCAGAAGAACACTGAACATCATCAGGCACATTGGGAACCACAACTCCATCGGACAAAACAAGATCCCTGATATGAGCATCATCGAGCTGAACCAGCCTCGACCCAGGTGTTCCTTTGCAGTAAAGAAGACGAATATCAGCAGTAACATCAAAACCACGCCCTAAAGCTGCGATGGAATTACAAAGTGTAGTGGTCAAAGCATCCATGTTTGAAGTAGCTGTGGCGGCGGCGGTTTGATAAGTAGCACGAGGATCTTTCATTCCTGAAGGGGAAGAAGAATAAGATGCGAAAGAGAAGAAGAAGAGAAAAAAATAAGCTGGTTTTCAATGGAAGATTTCATTACAACCTAGGGAGTTCAGAAAAAAGATGAATTTTGATTTGGGTTTGTTTATTTAACCCAATTTTGTAAAAAGAGAAAGAAAAAAAAAAGATTAAATTATAGGATAGTGGTGGGACAGGTTGGACTTTGTCATGGTTGATGTGATTGAGTTTGGGTTGTTCTTGTTCTTCTTGTTCTTGTTCCAACTAAAGCCACAATCTTGACTCTTAATTATTTCAAAAAGAAAAAAAACATCAACGCGTTTTTGTGTATTGTGCCAATTAGAGCAGAATTGAATATGAACGATTCTGGGTTGACTCTCTTCCTTTCTCTACCATTTATTTTGGTTTTAATATATCACGTGATATTATTTTTTATAAAATCTTTTTGCCTCTAATTCTATAACATAACATATAATAACACTACACCCACCCATTCCATCAAGATCATATTCTCACAATAATATTCATCATATTCATTTATTACTTACTATTATAATTATTAGTACTACTATCTTCTTGCCCTTTGTAGTTTAGTTAAGATTGAAATATAAATTTTATAAATTAAAAAAAAACTCGCTTTAGTGTTCACACACAGATTTCAAAATTTCATCTTCTCCATTACTTCATGTTTGTTGGTAGAAAGAGATAGCAAAATGTGTATAATTAATGTTTTTGTTGATCTTTGTTTTTTCTCAAGAAATTGTTCCCCGTTTCAAATTGGTTGAAGATTTTTTTAATTCTTTTTTTTTTTTAATATTTTAATTTATTTTGTTAATTTAAAAAATGTCAGGGAAATAGTTGAGGTTGGGTTAGTGGGCTTTTAATATTTGGGCCTATTTCCGGCTTCCTTGCAGTGATGGACCACAAAATAATGGCCCACAAGAATCGCTGGAGCTCCATCTTCTACATTTATAAGGTAAAAGAGTAGTTGGAGAAAAGAAAGAAAGAAAGAATTGCTTTTTTAGTCTACATTTTGCATTTAATTAACGATGTGTCGTTTTGTTTCTTAGTTTTGAAGATATTCCTCTCTAAAATGTTGACGTGGCAAAATGACATGGAAAATTTTATTAAGGAGGGACCTTTTAAATATATTCTAGAAAATTTGGAATCAAAATTGTCAATTTGAAACACAAGATACTAAATACACATTTTTTAAAATTCAAGATAAAGAAAGGTATCTTTTTCCAATTTGGTAAATTGATGATGCCCTCAAATACATTAATGTTTTGTTGAGTATAAGAATTTATTAAGCATGGTTGGTTGGAATTTTGGTCTCACCCCCTCATACTGAATTTTTACTATTATCACTGTTATTATTTTTAAATAATGGGAAAGTTGGGAGAAAATTAAAATGGTATTTTAATGAATTTATAAATTATAGATTGAGAAAAAGGATGAGTTTGAATAATGTAAGAAAGGCGATGTCTTGGTTTTAGATTGCGCAGTTCGATGCACCATCGGAGAGATGGAATCCCACGATACCAAAGATAATGAAGACGACGATGACCTCTTCGACACCTTCCACGATTTCCTATCGGAGAATTATTCCCTCACCGATCAACCTCAACTTTCCACTTCCACTTCCCCCTCCTCCGACTCTTCGCCACTGCCCATAATCTCATCGGAAAATGTCCCTTCCCCTGTCAATTTATTACGCCGTCGCTCCTCTGTTCGACGCAGAATCGCAGGCGAGACTCCCACTTCAGATTCCTCTATCAGTTCTTTAACGACTACAATCGACGATTCGGTGAAGAGCCCAGAAATTCACTGGGATTTTAACGACGATGGAAATAAAGTCGAGGGACCCGAATCTTTCTCCGTTCAAGTTAACTCGTCGGCAGGTTCGAGTAGCGTAAATGAAAAGAAGACTGAGGTGTCGACGGTGACTACAGCGGAGATTAACTCGGTGGTCGAATTGGGCGCTTCGGAGGTGGAATCCAGGGATTCCTCTTCAAGCATACTTGTGTTGATTGCAGGATTGCTCATCAAAGCAATTGGGGTTCAACTTAACTTCTTCGTTTACAGTATCTGCTTTCCCCTGTGGTTCTTATATCTTTCTTACACGTTTATTTTCCATCCTTTTCAAACAATTAAGCTCGGGAGAGAGTATGTGAGAGGGAAGTTATTTGGGGTTTGGGAACTTGTTATCGCTTTGGTTGGTCCTTTGGTATCTGAACGGTTTAAGGAACGCAAGTCTCTTTGGAAGGTTGGAGTCCGCTGTGTGTGGGGTTTGTTATGGTCGTCTTATGTTTGTATCATTTTGTTTGGTCTTTTGATTTCGGCGCTTATATTTAGTGCGTTTTTAATGAGGTTCTTAGTTCAGGAGCCTATGAAGATGAAAGAAGTATTAAATTTTGACTACACCAAACACAGCCCTGAGGCTTTGATGCCAATCTTGCCTAACTCAAATGATCTTTATGGACATAATTGTAAAGATAATGTCTTAAGTGGGAAGACCCAGTATCGGGTTATTCCTCCTCATCATCAATTGCAGGTGATTGTCTCACTAACATTGCCAGAGTCTGAATATAACAGAAATCTTGGGGTCTTTCAGGTATGACTTTATTTCTTTTGTTGGAGTATGCGATTTTTGTTATGGCAAGTACAACTCTATGATAACTTTCTGATTGTTGGTATGTTCAGCATTGATCTTCATGGAAGTTGAATGATGTTATTTTCTCAGGACCAAGAAGTGAACTTGATATAAGCACAACATTACACGAACGGATTAGATTAGAATTGATAACCCATTTCCCTTTTTGCCTGCCCTGTATCATCACTTGAGCATCGTGGACGATGGAGTTTTACATTTTTAGTTGAAGAAACTACTAAGAAATTATGCTTCTGAGATGAGGGTCAATGATTTTGTCAAAAGCTTCAACGATAAATTTTGATTGGATAGAGGTTGTGATAGAAATAGTAGCCTAATATTTAATGAAATAGGAGCTTCCAAGAACTTGTCGTATACAGCTATGTTGTTCAATCCTTCTTTTCTGCAGCCTTGCTCCATGAGTAATGATTTATGAATGGAAGTGAAGAAAAGAAGACCACATTAAAAATAAGTTCAAAACAGAGGATCCCCATGCAACATATTAAAGCTAATATGAGACTACAAACATTAAAGAAAAGCTCATCTAAAGAGTTTGTTAACTATTAAGTATTAAAGAATGATGAAGCTGGGTTGGTGATGGCTTACAGAATCTTGCTTAGGATCTACAAGCTGCACATGAACGTCTATACATTGTTAAATTTAGTTAGTGTTTGGTTTTAATTTGTCTGAAAATTCTCTTTTAATCATTTGTAACATCAATGGATGTAGATACTCTTGCTTAAGTATGTTTGGGTATTGTGTATCATGCGAATCCTTGTGAGATATTTGATGGTTATGTTGCAGGTAAGAGTAGATTTTCTTTCTGTTAGTGGTGACATTCTTGCAAGCTCAAGCCATCCATGCATGTTACAGTTTAAAAGTGAGCCCATTCGCCTTTTACTGACTCTTCTGAAGCTTGCACCTCTTGTTACTGGCTATATATCAGAGTCCCAGACTCTGAATATTAAGCTTAAAGGTTTCACTGAAGGAAATATACCAACAGCCTGTCTGCGAGTTACAATTGAACAGCGAGCAGAGTTCGATCCTGGTGCTGGTATTCCTGAAATATACAATGCATCTTTAATCCTCGAATCCGAACTTCCTCTGTTTAAAAGGATTATATGGTACTGGAGGAAGACTATCTATGTATGGATTAGCATGACATCATTTATGATGCAATTACTTTTTACACTCGTCTGTTGTAGACCAATAATCCTTCCTAGAGTAAGGAGAAGAGATGGATCTGCTAATGCACAAGATTAGATCAGAACAAAGTTCCTCCGGACATCTGATCGAAATGTTCAATCAATAAGAATTTTGTTGCTGATGTATAAAACCAACAACACCAACATTGTTGGTTGCTCTATGACCATATGCTACATGTTTAGTATGGCCATTCTTTTATTTGTTTATTTATTTTTTTGGGTGATTCATATGTTCTTGTTTTGAAGCGAATTGGGGTGAGGAGAAGAGAGTGGATCAAATTAATGTTTGTACAGTTCAACTCAGCATGAGCAATTTGAATGGTAATGTCTTGCGGTAACGTGTATTAGAATGAATTTCTGTCAACTGTTAACCGGACTTTTCACTGCGTATGTGTAATTTTATCAGGGCTTCACTTATGTGATTGTAAAAACACTCCCCTCATTCCCAACATATCCTTTTTATTTGTCATCATCAGATTATTGTTCGTTTATTATTATTATTACTATTTTCTTGCAAGAAAACTTGAAATAATTGTGCATTACTGATGTGGCATTCTTAGTTTTGCTCATGTGTCCCCACACCAATCTAGTGAAATAAAATCCTTGTTCATTGTCATATCTTTTGATAACACAGAAGGAGAACAATTTGGTAACAGGAGACGCGTCTAATGTAAATTTTGAAGGTCCTTTTGATTGGGGGCCCAACGAAATTTCCTTCTCGTGGAAGAGAGAAAAGCCTTACAAGGTGTGCCATAAAAACATTTTAAGAATGGGACACTTGAGTGATTTGAACTGTTTATAATCTACAGCAGGCTCCAAACTTGAGACTGTATTCATGGATGCGCCTGCAATTGATTAGAAGATAGGCCAAATACGGGTAGAATGTAGTGCCTGTTCATCTTAACTGCTAAATAGTTTTCTTATGGTTTAGTTCTATTTCTGAAGTTCTTAGAAGATGTTAAAATTTAATATACAACAATCATCAAGGAAAGAGTAGCAAGTTCACTAATCTGTAAGATAAAGGAATGTAAATTCGTTAATTATCTCAAATCAGAAAGCCCCTCCTTTCATTTCGACATAGAAAGTATGATAAAACCGAATTCCAGTTGGAGTGTGAACCTGGAATTGGATTAAACTGTGGGGAAACGATGAGGTAAAATGAGATTTGGCACCTATCACATGGATTGATTGGCTTACCATCAGAATTAAATAACCATACCCTTTGATTTGAATCATCCATTATTGCTGTCTCTAGCACCTTGCGTCTTACATCTTGTAGTTCAAGAATTATAGCAGTGAAAGAGCTTAATGTTTATATGAGTATGATTCAATCTCAAAATCGCAAGTAAATTTGGAATTGGGTTATAGTTATAATTATAATTATAGCCCTTGGTTTGCAATATCAATACTTTCAGACAAATCACATTCTGAATGTCAAGTACAGAGACACAATCGGCTGCAGATTCATCTTTGAACTCTCACCCATGGATATGGATGAAATAGAATGAGATGAAAAATGGAAGAAAAAGATCCAAGCCACAGCCAGTAGCAGATTCCTAATATTGTTGTTTATGGTCAATCTTCCCTTTACAATTTTGGCATTCCAGTTACTTTTGGACTTAATTTTCACTTGAATATTAACGGAAACTTCTTGTTTGTTATCTGTTTTTATTCTTATTATTTTTGAAGTTTTAAAGCTGCCAAATCTGATTCATGGCCTTGAAGAATGTTGTTCATTAGAGACTTTTTAAAACTGGATAAAATCAAACCAACAACCCTTTTTGTCTAATATGCTTTCATTTTCATCCAATCGAAACATAAACTTGATTATATGTTGCATTTTTAAGATAGTTCATGAAAATAAATATTCCTTGGTGTTTTGATAAAAATGAGGTGGCAGTTTACGTGGTGATCAGATTGTATTTTCTGTATGAGGTGGAAACTATATTACTCTACACATTTTTTTTGGAATTTGATATTTGACTAAAAATTCAAATATTTACTTAGAAACCATGAAAGTCATGGCAAAGAAAACTAATAAATGGTAAGAAAAACACAATTTTCAAAACCCACAAACTAAAAATCAAATAGTCATTAAATCGAGTCTCTTTTTCTGTCAGTTTTTTAAAAAACAAATTTAAGTTCATGAGAATCTACATGGTTATGCTAAAACACAAGAACTAAGTATATATTTTACTTATGTTATTGGAATTAGGCTAAAAGAATTCAAAAGTTTCCAACGTATAGATAGACACAATTTTTTTAAAAGAACGAAAAGGTGTTCACGCCATGGAACTTAAATGTTTGACTTAGATCCATTTACTTGTCTTTCTCGAATCATAGTTTGTTTGGTTTATTCATCTTTTATGTAATCAAAAGCAAAGTAAATTATGCATCCATTAACGAACAGGATTCATGTGAACTGGCAGGCAACCATCAAGAAGTTTGGACTTATCCTTTTCAATATTTAGTTTATTCTTAGTTTTACTCGTGACTTCCGACATCAACCTAGTTTCATGTGAAATAAGGACGTTGTTTGTGTCCATATATTTTGGATAAACTAATACTAAAACTATAACAATTTGAGTGATGCCATCTACGTTAACTTCGCAATACAAAACAAAAAGAAAAATGCCCTTAATTTGCTATAACCCCACTTGGAAAATTTTCATCTTTATGAATTAGAAAGTGAGAAAGACAAAAGCTCCTCAAGATGAACCTTGGCGACTTTGTCCTTTGAGAAAAGAAGCACTTTTAGTGATCTCTCGTAGAGGCTTGTCAGTGAACCTGATTGTATTGTAAACCAAAGCACCTGTAATTGCACCAAAAATGGGAGCTACAATGTATATCCATAACCCTTTGAATTGCCTTGATACTATAGCAGGTCCCAAACTTCTGGCTGGATTCATGGATGCTCCTGTAATTGGCCTGAAAAAACAGAATTTTTCATTAATTTTCATCTTAGACTCATTCTGTCGTTTCAAGCTAAAGAGATTGGTTTGAATTTTCATAGTTGAAGTTCAACTACTTTTATTATAAAACAATATCCCTTGATAATATCGCCAAAATAGTTTTCTTTTAGTTTGAAAATGATATTGAAATTTAATAATACCCTGCAAACATAACGTTGAGAAGAACAGTAGCACCAACAGCAAGTCCAGCAAGTTCACCAATCTATATATAAAGATCAATGAACATAAATTGATTATTAGTTTAAACAAGATTCTAGTGAAATTTAGAGTTAAATCATAAAGAGAGGATGAACTAACAGCTCTATTATCAGTGGCAACACCAGACACTACAAACATGAGATAAAATGTGATGATGAATTCAATCACAAAGGTTTGCAGATATGAATCACTTGGGAGAGTCCCTGAAAAATGATCTTGGTGTCCATTAAATATTAGCCTAAGTGTCCCAGCCGCCAATGTTGATCCAAGAACTTGAGAGATCACATAAGCTGGCACCTGTAACAAAAAATTGAATTGTTTTGGAATCAGAATCAAATCAGTTATCATTACACCTCACTTTATCTTATCTGATTAGGAACCATCAATTAATGAAAAAAATCTGGTTTGGTGAAAAAAAAAAAGAGGGGCTCTGTAACAAGCACAAGAGTTGATTCTCACCAAAAATGGAAAAAAACTTCGGTTTTTCTTGTTTTAGAGGTTAATTGAATCTTGGGGTTCAAGAATTTTACCAACCAAAGAAGACTAGACCATTTTGAAGCAAGAAAAATAAATGGATATTAGCAGAGTAGTTGGTTTTGTTTACCTGTTTCCATGGAAATCTCTTGGTAGTGGCAAAGGCTATGGTAACAGCAGGGTTGAAATGAGCACCAGATATATGACCAACAGAATAAACCATCACCATTACAACCAAACCCCAAACAATCGCAATCCCTGGGAAACTGATGACTTTGTCTTTGCTCAAATTCACAACCACTGATGCCCCACCAGCAAATATCAAGAAATATGTCCCCACAATCTCAGCAATCAACTTTTTACACACCAAAAACAAAGAACAAATTCAGCCATTCAATCACATAAACAAAGCTTGAAAATGGGTTTTTGACATAATATGCAATGGATCAGGGAAAACCTTTTGAATGAAAGATACAGAAACCCATTCAGCTGCTACTTCTCTGCTGGTGATGGCTGTGGATTCATCTTTGATGTTCAAAGAAACAGAATGATGTCCATTGCTTGATCCTGAAATCTCAGCCATGAATATGATTGAGTGAAGGAAGAAGCAAACAGAGTTAAGCAAAGACAGTGGAATATTCTTGAGATTGGTTAGACTTATTTGTGTTCGTTTCACAGAATTGTGCCAAAACCCAGATGACTAGATGGAATTTATAGAGTCCCAAAAAGGGTGAAATCATAAAAAGAGAGAGAAAAAGAGGATTGACCAATGTATATTTGTTTTGTAATGGTTCATAAGGGTCACTTTAATATAAAATAGTAATCATTTTGACATTGGAGATATCGTTGAAATTAGTGATGTAATAATAATAAGAAGATGGAAAGGAAGAGAGAGAATTGAAATCTTTCATTGATGGCTGCTTCAACTACCTACCAGATATACAGAGAAGGATATGAATGCATCTTTTTTGTTTGGATGATAAATTTGCCAATTTCTTATATAATGATTAGTATATTCTAATTTAATATTTGATTAGTTTTTTCTTTCAGTTCTTTTCTTTTTCTATAGATTTGGCCTAATATCTTATTCCGCTCCATTATTACTTCATTTCGACTTTTCGTTCGAACTAAAATTTCACTTTATTTTAGTATTGGATTCAAACAACTCAATATTTTCTAATTTTGAAGGTTTGTTTAACCAATCATAATGAAACAAACAATTTCATAGCATGAAGTTGAGAAAAGAGATAAATGAACAAATTTTGAGTTAGGATTGATTTTATCAAAAGAAGAAGAAAAGAGAAAGTGGTCTTTTAACACAACTCTCCCTTCAAATTTTTATTACATTTTATTCTCTTCCTCTAGTATTTTTTCTCTCAATTTTAAGTTTGTGTTTATTTCACTTTAAACTTCAAAATGTATTTATAACTATCATAAAATATTTAAAAGATAATTAAATAGCTTATCTATTAGGATATCAAATTGAAAATTCAGAAGAAACTTTTAGATATAAATTACTTCAAACGTTCTTCACAAAAACAACGACAAACAAGACAATATAATCTTTTTCTTCAAAAATTGATAGTGTGAACATAAGATTTATGGTACTTCCGTATTATAAGAAATTCCACCTTATATCATATAAATGAACTTTTCATTATAGCCTTTTAAAAAAACAAACTTTTCATTTCTATATTTCTTCCTTCTTTCCTTGCATTCATCTTTTATCTTTATTGTCTTTTTTTTACACGTATTCCTTTATCATATAATCTCCTTTCAAACGTGCTTTCTTTCACTCTTTTCTATACTACGAGTAAAAAGACAGCAAAAATGTAAAGAGGTTATCAAAATGTACAGTCCAAATGAGACTTTCTATATTCATTTGAATTATATGATCCTTAGTTAAGCAAATTAAAAAAAAAAATCAAAAATTGTTTGTGAGTGAAATCTTATTAAAACAAACAAATATATAAACCCTATAAAAAAATCTTATTTTAAATCAATAACAACATTTTGATGGCTTCAATTAAACAACCCTAAATCAACTTCATGATTCTAGCTTCAATTAAACTTTATATTGTTCAAACATAATCTACTTCATTAAATTATACCCAAATTATGTAACCCTTTAAACACTAATTGGTGCAACTAAAAGCAATAAAAGTTGTATAGAAAAAGCATTGTTTAGACTTGGCCAACCCCCATGTGTTTGTGGAGTTTATTTTCCCATTCCTTTTAGGGTTTTCAACTGTCAATGGGTCACTTTGGACGTTCAATTGGGGTAGGCCTAAAGCTCACAATTAATAGCATGTGGGACCAAATGTATTGGCCAAAGTTTATAATATATAGCTTTTAATTATCTTATGGTCACACATTATGAAATTATAATTTAAATATTTTTGTCTATATACAAACAAAGGGTAGATTCAATGTGACTTCATAGTTTGTCACTCATTACGTGATTTACTTTATGAAAGGTTAATCTTGATTGTATTCATTTTTATTGCGCACTATTGAAAATGTAAGTCTTCATATCATATATTAATACCCACATAGTTGAGCTCTAATGATTGTAATTATGGTTGTTTGGACTTTTAGATTCATGGAGGGATAATACCTAATCAAATAATTACCCAATAAAACGTTTTTATTATAATCAATTCTATTTAAATATGAGTCTTTTTGGAAATTCTTTATAAATTTATTGTTGTTGTTTTAATTTTTTTGAAAGAGGATTGAGGTTATCTTTAGCAAAAGGAGAAAAGGAATTAAATAAATTACCATTTCGGGAGGGAACAATATCTATATTTCAAAATTAGCAAAAGGTTAATTTTTAGGATTATTACTTGGAAAATTGTTGTGTTTTTCTACATTCAATTCATGAGGCAAACACAAACATTCCTTTTTAGGGTCTCAAAGAATGAATATAACAGAAAAGGAAACTACAAAATCATCATAATACAGATTACCCAATTAAATATGGAGACATGATGGAATTAATTAATAAAATTACGTTAAACAAATTTGTAATAACCTGAGATGCATGCATGGCTCAATATAATCACCCTAAACCCAGGTGATCCTAATTTTTAGAAATAATAATGTTTTTATATATAACTTATTTAAGTTGGAGTCAATCTCAATGAGTTAAATTAATAGTGTTTATATACTTTAAGCAAACTAGTTTATATGACTTCTGTTACTCCTTTTTGGTCTTAAAATTATTGTAAAAGAATATCTCACTATTATAATTTCTACACATTCTTGCATATCTACAAAATATATATATATATATATTATTCTCATAGCATTTCAACGTGGTACATTATATTTATAAGACAGAGGAACATTTTTATTTGCAAATGATATTAAGATCAAATTTGCATGCTAATTAAGATAATTAGACTTGGTCAAGATACTTGTGATTGCTTTAGTTGTGAGGAATCTACTATTTATTCGTTAAATATGACACCGTTCACATGGATTTTTGCTAAAGTGCTTTATCCCTATATATGTGTGTGTGTGAAAAGAAAAAAAAAAAGATGAAAATTTGACTTTTCAATTTTATTTTATTTATCGAATTGATTATTATTATTATTATTATTATTTGGAGTGGAAGACTTGCTTTGCTTTACTTGATGGGGATCCCATGATTCATGGAGATCTTTTTATATGTTTTTTTTTTCTTTTATTTTTCTAATTTAAGTATGAATAAAATAAATAAATAATTGAAAAATGTGGTATTAATAAATGGCAGGCAAAGACTTATCATCCAACATTATTCATTTACTTCAATTAGAAAGTAGTTGTTGTTGTGTTGCTTGGAATTTAAGTTTATTTTATTTTTCTCTCTAACAAAATGTATGTAATTTTTACATTCTACTGATGTGGAGATGTGGATAAAATCGTTTACTAATTAATGAGTAATTAATTAGGGAGGATACACTTTCAACTAACCAATTAATACTGTGAATACCTCTCGACACATAATATATGGTAAATTTTTATAATTCATGTTTTTTACCCATTAATTATTTCATTCGATAATCATTTTAACGCTTAGCTTCTTCGATTATGTTTCAAATATTTTGTTTTTAAAAATTACGTATATGGACACTACTTTTAACTTTAAAACTTTTCATATATATTTTTATTGTTTGGACGCAAAATAAGTATCGCGTTTTTTACACTTGGTTGAATAATAAATATGTTAGAAAACCAAATATGAATCAGGAAACTAAAAAGGAAGTATTCTATCCGAAATAAAATTTTGGAAAACCTTTTTCAAAAGAAGAGAGAAAATGATGTGGCAAGAGGAGAGCTATTAGACCAAATCTATGCAAAGAAATGAATCTCTAATTGAGAGAGAACTCTGCAAGGATACAATGTTCTATATGTAACTAAGAACCCTAAACGTTTGATGTGGTTTTTTTTATAGGCTTCCAAAGTTACAAGAAAATTACACAAATAACTAACTTATTCTCATCAAAGATTTGAAGGAAAGATGATTCTCAGGAACCTCGTAGTAAAACTTAGAGTACAACACACAAGGGTGTTTGTTTTTTGATGAAAAAGCAATAGATGCCAAGTGAAGAAGCTCTTGTTGCTATACAAATTCGCTATGAGGACTTCAACTGAAGCTTTGGTAAAAGCTCTCCTTAGGAATCCCCTATCTATCAAATCCAGATCACAAGCTAAACAACTCCACGCCCAGGTTCTCAAATTTCAAGCTTCATCTCTTTGCAATCTCTCCCTCCTTCTATCCATCTACTCTCACATTAATCTTCTCCACGATTCACTTCGTCTTTTCAACACCCTTCATTTCCCTCCAGCGCTTGCTTGGAAATCTGTCATCCGTTGCTACACTTCTCATGGCCTTCCTCATCACTCCTTGGGTTCTTTTATTGGAATGTTGGCCTCTGGGCTATACCCAGATCACAATGTCTTCCCTTCTGTTCTAAAATCTTGTGCATTGCTTATGGATTTGAATTTGGGGGAGTCTCTTCACGGCTACATCATAAGGGTGGGTTTGGATTTTGATTTGTATACTGGTAATGCGTTGATGAATATGTATTCGAAACTGCGGTTTCTGGAGGAGAGTGGAAGGCAGAGACTTGGTGCGGGTGAAATGTTCGATGAAATGACTGAAAGAACACGAAGTGTTAGAACTGTCACTGTCTTAGTTGGTAATGAGGGGAGGAAAGTAAGTGACATGGAAGCATTTAATTATGACGTTTCTTGCAGAAGCAGGGAATTTGAAGCCCAAGTTCTTGAAATAGACTACCAACCGAGAAATCAATATAGGGAATTGGAAGCCTGCAATCTTGGGCAACAAATCAAAGATATTTCTCATTCGAAGAGTGAGGATAGCGTGAGAAAGATCTTTGAGATGATGCCTGAAAAGGATCTTGTCTCATGGAACACTATAATTGCTGGAAATGCTCGGAATGGTTTGTATGAAGAAACTTTAACGATGATTAGAGAGATGGGTGGTGCTAATTTGAAGCCGGATTCCTTTACTTTGTCTAGTGTGCTTCCTCTTATTGCAGAGAATGTAGATATTAGTAAAGGAAAAGAGATCCATGGATGTTCCATAAGACAGGGTCTTGATGCAGACGTATATGTTGCAAGTAGCTTAATTGATATGTATGCAAAGTGCACACGAGTAGCGGATTCCTGTCGTGTATTTACTCTCTTAACTGAACGTGATGGGATTTCATGGAATTCTATCATTGCAGGGTGTGTGCAGAATGGTCTGTTTGATGAAGGTCTAAGATTTTTTCGCCAAATGTTAATGGCTAAAATCAAGCCCAAGAGTTATTCCTTCTCAAGCATTATGCCAGCTTGCGCTCACTTGACAACATTGCATCTGGGAAAGCAGCTCCATGGATACATCACACGGAATGGCTTTGATGAAAACATTTTCATAGCAAGTTCGCTTGTGGACATGTATGCAAAATGCGGAAACATTAGGACAGCCAGGCAGATCTTTGATAGGATGAGGTTACGGGACATGGTATCCTGGACTGCCATGATTATGGGATGTGCTTTGCACGGTCACGCTCCTGATGCTATTGAATTATTTGAACAAATGGAAACAGAAGGAATAAAACCAAATCATGTAGCTTTCATGGCTGTATTAACAGCCTGTAGCCATGCGGGATTAGTTGATGAAGCTTGGAAATACTTTAATAGCATGACACTAGATTTCGGAATTGCTCCAGGAGTGGAACACTACGCTGCTGTTTCAGACCTCCTTGGACGAGCTGGAAGGTTGGAGGAAGCTTATGACTTTATCTGTGGTATGCATATAGGACCAACTGGGAGTATATGGGCCTCATTGCTGTCTGCTTGTCGAGTTCACAAAAACATTGACATGGCTGAAAAGGTAGCTAATAGAATTCTCGAAGTTGATCCCAAGAATACAGGAGCTTATATATTACTAGCAAACATATATTCTGCTGCAAGGAGATGGAAAGAGGCAGCAAAATGGAGAGCTTCATTGAGGCGCACAGGCATAAGAAAGACACCAGCCTGCAGCTGGATTGAAGTTAAAAACAAGGTATATGCTTTCATGGCTGGAGATGAATCTCATCCTTGTTATGAGAAAATAAGAGAAGCCATGGAAGTCCTAATGGAGCTGATGGAAAAAGAGGGTTATGTGCCAGATACAAGTGAGGTTCATCATGATGTGGAAGAAGAGCAAAAGAAATACTTGGTTTGCAGCCATAGTGAGCGGCTTGCCATTGTGTTTGGTATTATCAACACACCAGCCGGGATGACAATTCGTGTGACAAAGAACCTCCGCGTGTGTACAGACTGTCACACGGCAACAAAGTTCATTTCAAAGATAGTTGGGAGGGAGATAGTTGTGAGGGATAACAGTCGATTTCACCATTTCAAGAATGGAACGTGTTCTTGTGGAGATTACTGGTGACAATAGTGGGAGGTTTCTCACATTGTTCAGTTTTAAACTAATGCAAGTTGGATCATTGTCCAAAGTTCTTCTGGGCCTCGATATCGGAAAATTTCCGATGATGAGTGCAGTGACCGTTGGATAAGAGAAGGTAGGAAGGAAGCATCAAATTATTTGCTAATAGAAAACTTGGAATTTCATTCATAACATCACAAAAGAAAAGAAAAGAAAATAGATGGGTTAAAATGATTAGTGAGAATATACTAACTTATACACAAACCATAAGAATTAAATTAATATTCCTTTGTGCTGTGCTCAAATGATTTTTCTTTGTGTTTTGTAGCCCTTGTGGGGTTTTTTATATTTCAGTTTTTTTTTAAAGGCTGTGTAAAACAAAAAATCAACTCTATTTTTACAAATAATTTCTACCCAACTTACTTTCTCTGCGCAAATTGTTTTCAAAATCATTCTATTTTAACACTAAATCTCTTCTTGTTTGAACTTTCTTTATCTAAAAAAAATAAAAAAATAAATTAATGATTAATAATTATATTATATTAAAAATTTGAAAATAAATCAATAAATCTTGTCTATAAATATTTTTATTTATTTTACTTTTTCATAAGATTGTTATTAAAAAACCACGTGGAGTGTCAAAGTTTTGCTCATCATTTATGCTTTTAGGGGTGGGGTTCTTCTTGAAACCCTAAATTCCAGGTAGTGGACTGTGCTGGACCTTTCGCTCGCCTGCCTTCTCTGCTTCGTCGCGCCTATTGCAATTTGCGAGCGAACATGCAGGTACGAACTAAACATACAACCTCTTATTCATTGTTTCCTATACTTTTTTATTCCCAATTTGGGTTGTGTTTCACTTTACTTGAGCAGTAACCAAACAGCCCTGCAAGTGATTCCAATTTATTTCATACTTTTCGATATCAGCTGATTCAACACTTAGGAGATGAGTTTATAAATTCACTTCTTGTTGATCCTGTAACCCGTTCGTCAGTATCACTCAGCCGTTTCGTTTGGTTGATCGGAGGTCTTCCTCTGTTGTGATAGTCTGAATCCTCAAATTGTGGGAGATTAGGATTTTTCTATTTATCATTCACTAGGAATAACTCACCACTTAGCTCACGGAGGAAAAAAAAGATGTACTTTTGTTTATTTTCAGTTGCTATGTAATCCGAGTTATGTCATTCTGCTGCAGCCTGCAAATGGGCTCTGCACGAAGCGAGCAACCAAGAATTATAACAATATTATGTTAAATTCTTAATTACGATTCAGTTGGTTAGTCTCATGTGTGGATGTCAAGCCTCTTAATCAGCAATTCATCTTTGAAATTTGAGATTGATGGTGGATTCCTGTCATTGCTCAAATTTTCTTTCGTTTGACCGCGCGCTAATGTTGGTTTCTCATATTTTGATTCAGGCCAGTGATAGATTTAACATCAATTCCCAGCTTGAGCACCTTCAGGCTAAATATGTGGGAACCGGGCATGCCGACTTAAACAGATTGTTAGTTTTCCATTCCCGAGTCTTGATCTTCTATTGGTTTTCGTTTTAGTTTTCATGTCTGAATTCACATCTTTGTGTGTACAGTGAGTGGGCAGTGAACATTCAGCGTGATAGCTATGCATCTTATGTTGGACATTACCCCATTCTAGCGTACTTCGCTGTAGCAGAAAATGAATCTATTGGGAGGGAACGCTATAACTTTATGCAGGTTGATTTTTTTTTTTTCTTATTCATAATTTTCCTAGTGAGCTTCCTCTTCTCTCATTCTTAGTTTTTTTCTTTTGAAATTCTTCATTGGGTAGAAAATTATCTTAGATTTGTCTTTGTACCTCCTAGCGTATATCTTCCTATAGTTGTAGTTAATCTGTACCTCTGAATGTAATGATCAATACCATCTGCTGCACTACCTTAACTTGCCTTTCTCCCATGACCATGACTTTCAAGTCCTATTTTTATATGATTCCTTTATACATTTCTGCCTTTTCTTTTTCATCCCATGTATATGTATAAACCATCATTTGAACATTCAACGTGAATGATTTTAAGTGCATTCAGTGTGTGCGTATGTATTGCTTTTCAGTTTCGAAATGTGGGGTTATACCCAGCAAAATTTTATCATATTTTCTCAATGGATGTCATTTTGGACTTTAACTCAAAAATATAAAATGGTTTGTTTTTCGTTCCCTTTTTGCAGAAAATGTTACTACCCTGTGGCCTTCCTCCAGAAAGAGAAGATGATTGAGATTGTTATCACTAAGTAATTTAAGTTGTAGTTAAGATTGCGAATGATGAGTCATTATAGGGTTAATGAATTTCTTCTTTATGAGCCAACGATGTGTTTGGATGGGTAGGAAGTGTACGATTTATTTTCCCATGTTCAGGTTATGCAAGGTTTACGCATTCTCCGGTACTATTTCCTCGACCTCGTCCTTTTTCTTATAAGAACAAGGTCCATTTCATTCATAGTTTATAAAATTGTTTGTCAACTATAATTACATATAATAGCTGTTGGTCTCGTATTTGTATGGACTGAAATAATTAAGAAATGGAAGTTTTCATTAGTTAATTTGTTTGATTGAATGGTGCTCCCACAAACCATAGAGATTTTCGGGATCATTTTCCTCCAATCAAAGCGTTAACAGTGAATAAGCTTTGAGTTCTTGAATGGCCGGAAAGACTTCTTTCCCCACCTTCATTTGTTAATTTTAAAACAGTGATTACTTCGAATTTAACTTTTCTGTATTCCCTTTTAAATAGAAATAAAGATTCAAATTTAAGATTATACTATTTGAAATTTATTGAATGTATGATCATGACTTATGAGGCAATAACCAGTTCAACGAAAATTCTTAAATAAAAAATTGTTTACTTTTTAAGTTTGTATGACAACTTACTCATTAATAAACTTCATGGTATTTAACATTTTTTATTAATAAGTTTCTGAAGTTTGTATGCTGTGTTGGATGCAAATTAACATCAACTTGCACTAAACTTTTTTTTGCAAAATATCAAATAATACAATGATTATGCATGCTGTTAGAAACTCCCACGGGGTAAAGGAAATAAATTAATGAAAGACTTTGAAAGTACAAAACCAATTATGGAGCTAAATGAACAAACAAAATCCCCTAAGTTAGAAATGAAACCGATGTGATATATATTGTTAACTTGATAGAAAGAAATTAAGACTAAAAATAGCATTACTAAAGTAATATCTTAAACATAACCATAAAGAAATTAAGGAAGAAAGAAGAAAGAAAAGATAGGAAAGGCAGAAAAGGAAGAAAGCAGTGAGTAGAGGCAGCGACCCTTTTTGTTGCTTTGGTTGTCATTCATAACTAAGCTGGTTTTATACTAACGGTCATAATTTTTGTTTTAAGTTATTCGAATTAAATAAAAAGAACCAATTTTAAACTTTAAAAAGAAAGAGAAATGTAAATGTTAATGTAAGCAGTCGACCGTTACACCGAACCTAACGCCAAAGCCATCCCTTCCCTACCCTACTTCTTCCTCCTTCTCTTCAAATTCTCTTCCTCCAACTTCCCTCCTTTCTTCATCATTTCAACAATGGTCTCCAAGATCATCAAAAGGTCCCCCACCAACCCCTTCCGCCGCCACCGCCGCAAGTCTCCTATCAAGAATGCCCCCTCCGCTGTCGTTGCCACCATCAACCGCTCTCTCTACACTTGCCACCGCCGTCTTCTCAAGATCTTTTCCAAGTTGGCCCGTATCAGCACTCCCAACCGCCACAAAGGCTACAAATCGTTGAGGAAAACCAACTCTTCCTCCTCTGAGTCTGAACCCGACATTGTCCGAACCCTAGTCTTCGACAACCGCCTCCTCCCTCCTCTCATTTACCCGGCCAAACGGACCGTTCTCCTCGACCTAGACGAGACTTTGGTCCATTCCAAACTGGACCCACCGCCAGCGAAGTTCGATTTCGTAGTTAGGCCGAGAATCGACGGCGAAGTACTCAACTTCTACGTGCTCAAACGCCCTGGTGTGGATCAATTTCTTGAAGCCCTAGCGGATAAATACGAAATAGTGGTGTTCACAGCGGGATTGAAGGAATATGCGTCGCTTGTGTTGAACCATTTGGACAAGAAATCGGTTATTTCGCACAGATTGTATCGTGATTCTTGTAAGGAGATGGACGGAAAATATTTGAAGAATTTGTCTGAAATCGAGAGGGATTTGAGAAGAGTAGTGATTGTGGATGATAATCCAAATGCTTACGTTTATCAACCGGAAAATGCGATACCGATTCCATCGTTCGTGGATGATCCGGCGGATACGGAGCTTCGGAAATTGGTAGGGTTCTTTGAGGTATGTGATTGTTACGATGATATGAGAGATGCCGTAAAGCAGTATCTGAGTAGAGAAGAAGTTTGAAATCGGTGAGTTTGTTTGTTTGTGTGTTTGATTGAAATGATATTATATGATTATAATCAAATGTTGAACAGTGAGTGTTCAATTTCAAATGAAAAAAAAGGAACTCCTTTTTCTTTCCTCTTTGTGTAATTCAAATTCAATCCATAATAACACAATTAACAGTTAATTGTATTTGTTTTGGGTATCTTGATGGTGATGAATATGTACTGATCATTTTGTGCAAGTTTTATTAACATTGATTCGATTTAATTTTTAACATTTACATTACACAATTTCAAAGCTATACAATAAATCAATACAGAGGTTCTACCCCTCATCTCTATAACTATTTTACATAATAACACCAAATAAAATAACATATGATTTATTTGATAAGTGAGAGGTTTGATTATTCGTCTCTATAATTATTTTACGAAAAATATCAAATAAAATTATAATATTTAAGTCGTAGAATTATTGTAATAAAAAAATGAATAATTCTAATGCATTTAAATGACATTGTACATTTATGTTTCTAAAGTCTTGTAATTTTTTAATTATTAGTTAATAATTATTTTATCTGTGTGTGAAAGCTTGGAATCTTTTAATTAAAGGCTTAATCAATCAATGTATACTTAGGTTGGCTATTTTGTTTGATTGCTGTAATATTATTTTTCATTATTACTATTATCTTTTTTATGTAATTAATAAAAATTCAATTCAAGTTTTTTTTTTTTAAATAATAATAAATTTAAGGATGATGCCAAAATTGTATTGGCTGGCGACGAAAAGGAAAACGGAGTTACGATGCAATCATCAAACGGCCGTTAAAACTTCAACTTCTTCGCCATTTCCGCTATACCACTTCCTTTTCCTTTTCTTTCTTTACCCAATAGTAAGCTTTTTACTTCCAAATCCAAATTACTACATTTTCTATAACTAAATACTTCAAAAATTAAATCAATGTAAACTTTTTATATCTATTTTAAGCTAAATTATAGCTTGTAATTATACATTCTTTTTTTTTTTTTTTCAATTCATAGAGATAGCAGACTGAACTTTAAATCTTTTATAGGTCGAAGTTTTATTATTTTTAAAATAAATATGAAAACGATAAATATAATAAAAATTAAGTTCCAATTAGCATACTTCACGTTAATAAATGCTTTTATTAAATTGATGAAAAGTTAAAATTAAGGAAATAATTTTAAATTTTAGTATGATTACAACTGTTAAGGATGGGATTTGGAAATTGTTGTAAATCTAAATATAAAAGTGATTATTATTAAAGCTATTTGCTGAAAAAGAAAAGAAAAGAAAAGAAAAGAAAAGAAAGGAAAGGAAAGGAAAGGGTGATTGTCATACCAATCGCGTTATCCCCAGGAAAAAAAGGAATTTGGCTTTTCGGGAGGATTGTTTTTGATATGATTTCTTCTCTTCTCTTTATGATAAACAGAGGGAGAGGACTCTTAATTTGTCTGTTAATTTAGGAGCTGGCCGATTATGGTTATGGAGAGTGGAACCGCGACATTTGGTATGCCTCTTTTTCTTCCGCTGACCACTTCTCTTTCTAACCACTACGCCAGCTTTGATCATACTGCAACTACGGGCCTTTGATTTTTGTCTTCCCCAATTATTTGGTTTTATGGACCCTCTATTTTCTTCTACAGTTGACTGCACCAACATTTAACTTTCATGGAAGTTTCTGTTTTGTTGAATTTTGGAAACCTTGCGGGAGATTCGAGGGTTTTTATTAGGGTTTCTTAACCTCCAATACTTGCGACGAACGTCGATGTCATTTCAATTCCGAAAACCCTCTGAGGTTTTTTATTTTGCTTGGAGGATGTATACAGTTTTCTTTACGTTCAATCAACCCTCTGAAAGCTGAGGCCCAGAATTGAGCTTTCGGTTCTGTATTTTTTGTTCATTTTTTTTCTCCCTTGTGGGTTCTTTCTGGGGTTTTGAATTTTGTACTTTATGGTTTGGGATTGGGGGTTTTAAGATTTAGGACGATGGACGAATCGCAGGGCAGTTCGAATACGTTGCCTCCTTTCCTGACAAAGACTTACGAGATGGTCAATGATCCTTCCACGGACCCAATTGTATCCTGGACTTCAGGTAACAAGAGTTTTATTGTGTGGAACCCATTGGAGTTTTCGTGCGAACTGCTGCCCAGATTCTTCAAGCATAATAATTTCTCAAGCTTCATCAGACAGCTTAATACATATGTAAGTTAGTACTTGAGTCTAGCTGTGTGCGGTTCATTTTACTGACAAGCAATCCGTTTCAGATTTCTTTGATTGATTAGTTATTGATTTGAATAGGGTTTCAGGAAAGTGGATCCAGAGAAATGGGAATTTGCCAATGAGGATTTTGAAAAGGGTCGGCCAGATCTTTTGCGGAACATCCACAGAAGAAAGCCGGTTCATAGTCATTCATTGCAGAATGTTCAAGGACAAGGATTTCCAACTCCATTGTTGGATCTTGAGAGGAAGAGATTCGAGGAAGAGATTGAGAGGCTTAAGCAAACTAATGAAAAGCTTCTTCTTGAGTCGCAGAGACATGAACAAGAGCATCGTGATTTTCAGTTGCAAATGCGGTTAATGAAGGAGCGGTTTGAAAATATGCAGCAACAGCAGCAAATATTGCTTTCTCACGTTGCTCGTGTTTTGCAGAAACCAGAATTGACGATTTATTTTGTGCCAGAACCAAATTCTCAGGATAGAAAGAGGAGGTTGACAACAGTCACCTACTATTACAATGAATCCAGTGCTGAGGATGATCTAGCAGAGCATTCTTCAACCTCAGACTTAAACATGGAGCAGCTTGACCGGTTAGATTCATCCCTAACATTTTGGGAGAGGACCATTCACGATGTTGATCATACTATCTTTTTACCTAACATGAAGTTCAATCAAACCAAAAGAGACATTCAAAACCCATCAACTCCTTTTGTACAAATAGATAGGAGTCACCAGTCCAAGTCCCATGTTATTGACATGAATTCAGAACCTGTTGGAAGTATTGCTTCTGATTCCATTGCATCAAGAAAAGAAGCCGATGAAACTACTGCAAGCGCACGTAATGGGGCAAATGATGTGTTTTGGGAACAGTTCTTGACTGAGAATCCTGGTTCATCCGATCTTCCAAAAGTTGCATCAGAAGGAAAGGACTCTGATAATGGCAGAAAGAATGAGAGTAAGTCCAGAGGCTTTGGAAAACTTTGGTGGACAGGGAACAAGATAAATAACCTTGCAGAACAGATGGAACACCTTACTCCAACTGAGAAAACATGAAATTCTTTTATCTTTTTTTAAGTGATGATACTTTGTTGCCCATGTGTAATAAATTTAGGTACTAATGAAATCGATAGATTGTTGATATGTTGTGCAGTTATAAAGAGATCAGTTTCCACGACTTTCCTATAACCATGGTTGTAGGGGTCCTTTCTTTTCACCATTCGATTGTGAATATTAGCCGAATATACAATAGCTTATGTCTAATTCTCTCTTTTACGTAGCCTGAATGTGAGGTTATATGATATCTACAATAGAACAGGCACGATGCATCAGATAGATAAGTGAAAGAAACGTCCATGTGGAAGCTCCCTGTCCAACTTTCAAGTGTTTGTACTATATACTTGCAATTTTTCTTTTTCTCCTCTTTGTTCATTTCAATAAGCTTATTGTCATTTTCTAATAATTTCCCATGATAATTTTTTTGTCATAAGTAGTGAAAATGTTCCTAACGTGTCGGATGATAATTTTTGTTTTGATCATGAGGATGTCGGCTCCAACCGTTTGATATAGGGTGGCGGTGAATATTGAATAACTTTTGGATGATTTGTTGCTATTTTCAGACACTAGTCAGCATTTGGAAGGATAACATCATAAGATTAGTTAAAGCTATTTGAACGATAGTCACGTGTGATTATTCACATAGCTCAGGAAGGTTAGTTTTAGCATGTTGCTGCCTCTTGTCTTTTGCAGTCCAACGTTCTTTTCAGAAATCTGTTATTACTTATTGGCTACATCAT
This sequence comes from Cucumis hystrix, assembly GCA_025688845.1. Classification (NCBI taxonomy): domain Eukaryota; kingdom Viridiplantae; phylum Streptophyta; class Magnoliopsida; order Cucurbitales; family Cucurbitaceae; genus Cucumis; species Cucumis hystrix. Next base: position 1,396,330 of record CM046884.1, read on the forward strand.
GCAGTGATGATCGAGCTATTTCTTGTCGGATTAATTTAGACATGCATTAATAATGCTAGGTTTTTATATCATACGTGCTAAAACATGAGGCTCTTGTGTTGTATTGAGAGGGCATGGCTTGCATCTTTGTTCCTATTTAATTTCTTGTAAAATTTGTTTATGTTTCTTCGAAAAACCAATGTAAAGCTTGATGCATGGCCTTATACTTGACTTGTTTGCTGCCTTTGACAGACAGGTAATGCTGGCAACTCGCAATATCTCCCCTAACAAGAATTTTCCTCGCAACTTGATTTTCATTCTACATTATGCTGTTTCATATTGGTGCTGGAACTGAAAGGATATGATGTATGGAGGTTCTTATTGTGGATTTATCTATTTTACATCAGTTTGACTTATCCTATATGAACCCTTTCCTTCTATTTTACAAAATAGGTCTCTACAGTTCAAATTCTTTCATCATGGATGTTATTGATGTTGTTTGACTTGTATAGACTGTGGTCACAGATTCGAATGCAATCTATTGTGGTTTCAACTACAAGGATGCAAGGTTAGATTTAGTTCCCCTGATTGTCACAGGTGTGGTCTTCAAATCCCCATGCTAAAACACATGACGTACAGAATCATGGTCCTGACTATAGATAATTTTGCGTGCGGAGTGAAACTCGAGTAGTGTCACAAGCTGCAGCTGCCATCTTGGATAGACCCATTAAACAATGTTGCTATTCTATCATGAACACAAATATCTTCGAGTAAAATCAAAGTGGTAGAAATTGTTAATGATCCTAAAGCTACGGAATCATTTGTCTAAATAGTAATACTGGATTTTGGAGTGTTTAACCTCTAGTGAAACACAGGCAATGGAAGATAGAACCTGTTTTTGCCCATTTAAATTTGTTAATTCTTTTTATGTATCAGTTATTTCCATTTTTCTGTCGGGATATGAATCTCAGCCTTGCTAAGTTAAGCCCGCCATTGAAGCCAGTTTGATCTACATATTTTTAGATAAGAAATAGCAAGTTTGCAGTTATATCCTTTAAAAGAAGTGCTTGTCCTGTGTAGTGAAAATTTGAGACATTCAGCATTTCCATGAGATGTATCAATTCAGGGTTCTTTATTCTTGGCATTCTAAATTTTACTACTTCTTTGTTTATAACTCAGAAGTATTTTTAAATTCTAGAAATTTTGAAAACTCTATTACTCCTCCTGCTTAAAGTACATTGAAACTTCTTAAAGTACATTGAAACTTCTCTCAGCTTTCTTAATGTGGGAGTCGAGGATGATTTACCAAATTGAAATGTTACTATTTTTCAAATTTGCTGTGATTTTTTTTTTTTCACAGAAAAGCGAAGTTTACATGTAAAATTTGTATTAATAATAACGATGGAAATAGAGTTTTACGTATGTATAAAGCATTTGGAAGTACACAACTTAAATTGAATAAGGCTAAAGGATTTATACAAAATTTTGGTTCAATTGCAAACTTTCCTAAAGTAAAATTCCCTCCCTCTTTTTGAGAGACTTCCATTTCCAAGTTTTCTACAATTAGCATAACAAAAAAAAACGTATGAATTGATTATAATTAATCTAACCAAGATGAGAATACCTATACTGAATTCTGCAGTAACCGAAACCTAATTATGTGGACTACTATAATTTATCTAACGCATAACAGATAAACTATCCTTTTATTTAGTTAGATTTGACATTAATTATTCTGTCCCTTCAATAAATAAATTATTTGATGTTAAAAAAACAAAATATTAGTGTAGTGATAAGATGAATATTGGTCCAATCCAATCCATCTAATCAACTTTCTTGTATTTACCTAATTTTTGTCCACAATATGTTTCCTCCTTTTTTTTTTTTGGTTTTATTTTTACCAAATCTGTTTATTTTTCGTATAATTGTCTGAAGAGAGTGAAGCAGTAAGGAACTGAACAGCCACATCCGCCGCAGCAATACATTAATTATTGTGTTTATTTTCCCAACAAAGTCGTTTATTTATGACAATTATTGGAGCAATGTTCAAGTTTTACTCAACTTTCATGGTCATTATTTGTACCATGCTTCCATTTGCTTCAATTTATTGTCCTTTACTCTCTCTAGCAGCAATCTTTTAACGTTTTGGCAACTCAGCCACCCAAATCCTCAACTTGGCTTCCAGTTTCTACATTCATCACTGCCATTGCCTTGTTTTTAAAAATGACACACTGTTTACCCACAGGTTCTCTATTCACTAGGACCCAAAATGGAATTTTCTATAATGGGTTTGAACTTTTAAGTTAGTTTTCTTTTCTTCAATTTCAACCACTAGATGCTTGCTTCTCAAGGAAATGGAAAAAGGGTTTAAGAGTTTTGACTATGATATTAGAGATTCTTGCCTTTGGAGGGTTCACTTTGGTATAGTAGACCATTAACTGAGTATGACTGTTCACTTACTCTTCATAATTCATATCTCAATAATCTCAATGGCACAAGAGGACCAAATTCTTGAGTAACAAAATACTTTCGGGACTTGGTAATATAATCAGGCAGGAAATGAAGAAAATGAGTATTGAGAGTTGTAAAAGAAAAACCATAATTTAATATTACATTTCCTGGAAGTTTATGAGAAGGAACAAAGCCTGCAGTGTTTATGAACTGAGATTTTTTCAACAGATAAGATTGCTACTACATTTGTCTGTTATTATTAGCTAAACAAGTTGTTCATTACAAGGGAATTGCTTTGTGTAATTCAGATTCTAAAGCAGCCTGATTTAGATCAAACCACACTTGTCTAAATACTTTGATGATGAGATCATGGTATTGATCGGAATTCAATGTGAGATAACAAGCCAACAGTTCTTCAAGCTCTTCTGCTTTACTGATTCTTCTCTCCATGATCATCTCAACCATTGAGTCTCTGAAGTCCTGTTGTGGGTCGAAGGAAGATTTCACAACCGCAAAGCTCTCCAAGTCTGTATCGTCCTCCACCGTGCTCTCTCTTACCTTCTTCTTCATCTTTAACTTAGCTTTCTTCATATCCTCCAATGCTTTAATCTTGCAGATCTCGATTTTATTGGCTGTTCTAGGAGAATAAACTCTGATTTTTCTTCTGCCTTTTGGATTCTTCTCGTTTGAGTCCTTCCTTATGCAGAGTGGTTGTCTTTGCTTTTCATATCTTAACTTCAATTCTTCAATCTTCAATTCCTTCATTCGTTCCCAGTCTGAATCAATTTCAATGCCCAACGTATCATGACCATCGCTTTCCTCTGCCTTCATAGAAGAAAATACACAGTTTTCTTCTATAGTTCCTAAATTGGAACTTTTGGACATGGTGGAAGGGACATACCTATGCTTCCTTGAATTTGTCAATTTGGTTTTATCTCTCTCATTCTTCCTAACTCCAGACTCTTCTTCAACCCCCAGCATTTTCTTCCCCACAAATCTTCTTGCTCTGATTTCCTTCCCTTTATCTGTTTCCCTCTCTGGTTTAAATCCCTTCTTCTCCATCCCTTTTTTACCGAAATTCCCGAAGTTCCCATTTTCTCTATATTTGCTCCTTGGAGTTCTTGATTCAGTTTCACTCTCTCTTCTCAAAAGCTTCACTTGGATTGGAGCTTCTCTCCTCCTTCTTCTTCTCCTTGTCATCCTCGAAACCATGTCGTCCAAATTCTGAATCTCTTCATTTCCCTCAAATTCTGTATATTTAGTTCTGCAACTTCTACAACTTGTACGTGGAAGATCATGCTCATTCTCTGAGTTGTACCACACTGACCTCAAAATCTCACTACTCTTCTTCACATCAATATCTTCTCCTCCAAAGGACAGCTTCCAAAATTCACCATTATCACCGGTACATAGACGATTACGATTACCATCCACTTGACCAGGGGAGGGAGTCACGTTAGCAAAATCAGGCGATTGAATGCAAGGAGAACTCCCTTTCTCTGTTCCCTTAACTTTTCTGGGTCTAGCTTCTTGGTTACTTTCCTTTTGCTTGAGCTTTGAAAGCCAAGAAGCCGGCAAGATATTAGACATGAAAGATGGCCTAGAGGAGGAAGAAGAAGAAGTGGAAGAAGAAGAAGAAGGATTATGCGGTTTCCTCCTACCCCATTTCATAATTTCAGCCGAGGAAGAAGGGGGTTTAGTTGAATTGATACAAAAAGAACCAAAAAGAAGAAAAAAAAAAAAAGAAGTTTCTTACGTTAGAAAAGTATATGGGATAATGGAACATGAAAGAAGAAAGTGATTCATAGAAGATAATGGTAGAGAGCAGTAGCAGTTATTGAGACAGTTAAGCTGTTAAGTAGGAACGTGGGTTTCATATTGGTCTTTTTGCTGTTTTTTTCAAAAGAAAAACCCGCCATTAATCCTGTGACCACTTGCCCACTTTTTTTATAACTTTTGTGGATTGTTCTCAATCTCTCATAAGGAATTAATAAGAAAAACAGAAACAAAAGAACAAACATGAGGCTAAAAAAACATAAAGGAAAAAAGAAAAAGAAAAGAAACCCATTTCTTTTTTTCTTTTTCTTTTTTTTTATTTCATCCTACACCTTATAGCCTCTAATTCACAGCACATAGAAGAATTCGGGAGTTGGCTGTGTGTCATAATCACAAACACCTGTTGGGCAGACAGAGTTGGGGAAAAAATGGGGTTTCTTTTTTACATTTTAACGCCATATATCAAACATGGAGAGGCCCTTAGTTCTAGTTTTGGATTGAACTGTTTTTGAGAATTCATTGTCAAGCTTTAGTGAAGGAATTTTATTGGGTTGGGTTTCTTGCCTTTCTACTTTATTGCTTTTTTTTCTCCCCTTCACTTCTAGATTTTCCGACTTTTCGCTTTAGTCAAAAGTCGAAGACAAGTGGTCCAGCAAGCTGACTGGGTTGAGCTCCTACATTTCTCCTATGGAGATTATGAATCCTTTTTTTTGGGTCTAAAATGAAGATTGCTCCATTGGACTGTGAGGTTTCTCATATCAAACACTTAAGAGTTGTTGATTGTGTACCGCAAAAGAATGTTATGTAGACTAAAGCATTTATGAGTAGTTGGTGAAGGTTAGTTTTACAGTACTGTAAAATTATATTTCATAACTCTATGTTCATCAAATCTTTTAAGTTGGTGGAAGTGTGTTGTGACCATATAGTATAATAATGGACATGGGATGCAGTTGTTGAAATAGTCTAAACGAGTAGACAATTTGACCATTGTCTTTTTAGCTTCACTCAAGTGTTGTGAGCTTCTCTTCTGGCAGATCATGTAAAGAGAAATAACTTTTGGGATAATAGGTTTAATGCTTCCTAAGTGGTTCTTATCATGAATTTGTTGCATTCATCAAGTTAAAAGACTTGAATATCAAAATGATTACCAACGGGGGAGCATAAAATTTTGGTTAAAACTTCCTTTTATTTCTATTGTTTACAATTGCTAAAAGAAAAAAGAAATTTATCGTGAATGTTATATATTGTATTACCATTATGAAATAGAAAATTTGGAAAAACTATTCTGGTTCACTGCTTTTCCCCCTCAGAGGGAGCTGGAAATCATAATTATCTTTAAACCCTACAACTTGGAGGAATTTTAATGGTCATTGTATATAGCAGCAGACAAGCTCTGTGTGATCACGCATTGTGCTTGTGGGAATAAAATTGCTTAGCGTATCCTGGAAAGGAAAAAAGTATTGTGAATAGTAGCAAGTAAGAACTACTTGAAAATACAGTGGGAGAACAGAGACAAATTGCCCCATGTTCTCCTGAATCATCATATCCATGGATTCCTGGAGGAACAAAAATATACATCTTCAAAGTTCATTATGTTAAAAAGTAAACACAAGACAGGTGCGCTGCCCGTCTAGAAGGCCTTCTGGTGTGAAAATGGAGTCTGCAGCTATACCTTCAGAAGCGTGGCACAAGGGAAGCTAGGATATTATATGTATTCGATTTCTCGACAATTCCCAGACTCAACCTCATTCCCGAGCTGATAAAAATTTCCACAATTTCAGAGGTGTCTGGGTTTGAAGTGAAAATGCAACCTGTCTAACAATTGTTCTGTTACATGCTTTCAAGATACTAATTTATTAATCGTTGTGCAAGTGAAGTTGATCTTTCAAGGCGGAAACGGAATTTGAGCGGGCAAAGGTCTAGCACATGAGGATTTTTTAGAATGAAAATTAATTGATTTCATAAATTTGAATTCACAGATAAAAATGAGCCTAGTAATCAGCATGGAGAAAAAGAGTGAGAAGAAAAACTAAATACAACTAAAAGAGAAAACAAAGCTAATCAATTTCCTAAACGATTCTCCCTCTTCTTCCTTCCTGGCTTGAATTATTACCTTGCTAACTACGCAGAAAGACATTTACCACAGGAGACAAGTTTCAGCAATGACTGTGGCCTTCGAGTTCTAACTTTCAACCGTGATAGCTGCATGAGGCAATTATCAATAAGTAATTTATAACTCAAAGTGAATGGATGCATTATTTGCTATTATTAATAATACCATATAATATATGTAATGCAATCCGGAGGCAGAACCAAAACATTGGAATAACGGACATGAAAGGCAAAAGGTCATGAGGATGTCTTAGCAAAAAAGACAAATAGGACAACACCATTAAACGGATGATTATAACCTCTTCAAAGAAAAGAAGGCGGATTCATCTTCTAAGTTAGCCATGAGTTCTCAAGTAAAGCTATTCGACAGTAAAATGACCATAAATAGTACAACATGCTTCATTATCACCAAATGTAGCCTAGTTTAACTACATGACCACTAATCACTTGATTATGAGAGCACCATAAGTGGTACCAACACTCTTCATCATCATCAAATCTAACCTAGTTTAACTACATGATCACTAATCACTTGATTATTGAGAGCACCGGGCCAATTTTTCATTAGGTAATGAATGAACTGCATCCATCCTTGCAAAGTTCATATGCATTTTTAATTATAACAAAAATTTGAATGTTTTTTTTCAAAGAGAGAACTTCATAACAAAACTGAAACAAGCAAAATATAAGTTATTTATATCTCCTTCCTGCAGTACCTTTCGCCGAGTTACTCTAGATGCTTTCCAGCACAATAAGTTTCTTGATTGAGGCTCAAGTCTCCTGCAAAAATTGTAAAAAAAAGAAGTAATAAGATTAAGCAGGTGCTTTGGCCGTGAAACACAAGGAAGCAACAAATCTTATCATCATGGCCAATTAATAAACTTGGAACAAGAAGAGAAAAGATACTGTTTCACTAATAGAAATCTACCATATGTAGAAACTAATTGTCATAACCTTTGCAATTGACAGTTCACTCTTGTACATAGTATTGGATTGAAGGAGCCAGTGAATTCTAAAGGCTAATATTGATCTATTTTAAAAGTCCCTTATGTATATATATTTCGGAACTTCATTATTTCCTGACGTGGGATTTTTTCCTAACAGCCTATAATCTACCTCAGGTTGCTAAGCGTATATGTAGCTTCATAGGACTAACCCCAGCCAAGGAAAGCGACAGCCGAACAATTAGACCAGTAAGATAATACCTTCAAGAATAGGTTCACTATGCTGTGTTTAAAAAGTAAGAGGCTGTTTGTATGAAAGACTCGTATGTTTTTGTTTTCAAAGGTTGTGATCAAATGACTCTAAACTTTGATGTGATTGTGTATAACATTCAAATATATGACCTGCACAAAACAAAACGAGGGAAAAGAGAGAGAGAGAGAGAGAGAAGAAGAAGAAGGCTAGAAAGAGGTTATTGAACACATTTTAAAGAAATTTCGTTCTATAAAATAGAAAACTGTTTTGAGTTCTCTAATGCATAGGAGATGCTTTTGCTCTTCCAGAAACCACACATCACAAAACAAGAAAAATTGAAATCTTGAAGATAGCATTACGTACAAGTTTTCCTGCTCGAGTTTTTCAGCTATAGATACAGCTTTGCGTTTGGACCATCCACTTCGCTGTGAACATCCTTCTGCCTGCTGAATAACATGTGCCAGAGATACTTTGCTTCTCACAATACTTTGACTCCGACTTTGAGGTCCAGCTTCTCTTCTTTCTGAAATTGATGACATGGTTGAGTTCTTCCGAGAGACTGATACTTCTCCTTGTGAACCTTCTAAATTCCTTTGATTAGGTTCTCTCTGATTATGGGCTTCCCTCGGAGAAGCATCTATTTCAACAATTTCGCCTCTTCCAACATCACCAGAACCATAGGGCGTCAACTGAGCTTGAGGCATATTACCACTTATATCCCTAATCTGCAACAGACCATTCTTGGATGCCGGTAAAGTAACTGATGAATGGTTCCCCACTGGAGTATCCCTTTTAGATTCACATCTAATTTCAATTATCACTGAGGACCCAAGAGCAGATTCAAACGCTTGTAAGATTTGCTCTCTCAACTTCTCTGCTTTTGATTTTGCATTATGTGAATTGAATATCAAACGTACAGTTGGTGCTGCCAAAAGATATGGTATATCGTCAAAAGTCAACTCATTGCATCAGATTTTAAATTACAATACATAATTTTAAGACGCTTCTAAATTTTGACAGTCAAATAGACTTACGAAATGTTCTTTTTTAAATAAATGAAGTGAAATAAAGAGGAACGGAACAGCAAACTGTGAACATGATTTAGAAAAATGTACCTGCACCAAAACTCACTGATGCAAGCGTCCCCTCTTGTATCAAAAACTCTTTAATACTATTCATCCGAATTTTTCCTAGCACCTCCAACCAAATTTCTTCCATGGCTTTATGAGTTGTACCAGAAACCTGCTTTCCACTAGACTTGATTAAATCTGTAGCACTTCCGACAGTCAGCTGAGGAGACACACCAACTCCAGAGTGTCTTTTTCTGTCTAAACTAATGCCTTTAGAAATTCTATTAGAGTCAGAATGACCAGCAAACTTAACATCTGTTGGCAATCCTTTCTCGCCTGTAGATATTTGACCATGCTGATCAATGTTCCTTGATACACCCCTGCCACTCACATTATTGAGCGCTAAGGGACTGTGATTAAAGCTTGTTTCAGCAGAGCTGGACAACAAATACTGCTGATCTGGAGCAAGTTGAAGTAATGCAGCTGTAAGCCAAGTTAATTTATCATTAGACATTCTTAATTGCTTCTCAGCTTCAGATAAAGTTTTCAGAGCTTGACGTAGCTTCTCCATATCTTCCTTGGATACTAGAATGCCAAAAAAAAAAAAATCATCAGCTTGATAGATGCTTAAGACTTGAAATTAGTTAATTAATCAAATTTTAAACCAACGAAAGGCAGCAAAAGATGAAGTTCCGGAAATAAAGCTTAACATAAGCAACATTTTTACATCCAAGGAGAAAAAAAGGCTATAAACTTTACAGGCCAACAATCTAGTTACGGTAAACTGAATTAATGAAGTCCATCGCATATATAACATGTTCTTTGACTTACATGGCTGACGTCGGAAAAACTTCCTCCGAGGTCTTTCTTTCTTGAAATCATAACTACCGGCAAGAATATCAGTAATCACAGTTGCGATTTGTGACATCAAAGCCATTGGCTCCACACCACTTTCAATTATTAACCTCAAGTGTTTTACAGTGTTAACTGTGTCTGCAGAAAGAGCTAGATCAAGAAGATCCACCAGCTTTTCGTCAGAGATGAGCCCAACCTGGAAACCAATTGGGTACGTAGAAATTATCAGAATTGAAACAATCAGAAAGTTACATGCAGTGGAAATTATATGAATCAAACTACATTGCAAAGGGTGCTGTGATTTTTATAGTTTTTTTTTAAAATAATTTTTACTGTTGTACCCAGAGCCAGAATTTTAATCACCAAAAACTAGCCTATTTTATCTTATGCTGGAAGACATACGATAAAATAGCTTGTCAATACGAGAAGTCTTTCACTTGAAACATGGCAGAATAAAAATGTTGCAATTTTAAGCAAGTTCATGCTTCACTAGGCGAGAAAACCATTTCAGAAACTATCAAAAATTTTGAAATTCAAATCAAGATGTTCAAGAAGACATATAGGCGGATCTCAGGTCCCCTCAACACTCCATAAAAACTACTTTTTTTTTTAGAGAGAGAGAGAGATCCATGAAAGTTACTTCAATGACCTAAAACAGGAAAAAAGAACGATTTGTCCCACAAGAAAATATATGGTCGTGTTAACAAGATAAAAGACGGCATTGTTTGTTTGTTTCAGCTGAAGTTATGAAACAGCGTAGACCAAATTTGTGATCACAGTGTGTCGATGAAAGGACACATTTAGGTTTTCACTATTCCACAACAACAAAAAGGTCAAGAAATATAAGATAAAGACAATTATAGAGTTGCAGCGGAAGATCAATTTTGCTCTGCGTAAAAATTTCACGTCAAACTTCAAAGTAGGCAGAAATATTTCAATCATAAGAATCAAGACATAAAATAGTAGCCTCTGAAAAGTGTGAATGGAAACTTTCATCTCCAACTCTTGCAATCTTTAAAATTCAAATATATAACTCACCAGTTCCTGAATTAGAGGAACAGAAATTCTCTGGCCAAGTAAACTGAGCTGTTCAAGAGTCATTTCAGCATCCCTCAATGATCCATCGGATCTTGATGTGATAAGTTTTAGTGCATCTTTATCAATTTCTAAATTTTCTTGGGTTGCAATCCACTGCAAAGTATGGATAACATCAGCATCCTTCAGCTTTGGAAAAAAGAATTTCTGGCACCTGGATATAATTATATGAGGTAAAACATCTAGACTTGAACACACAAGGACAAAAACTAGACGTCTGGGTGCTCGGTCAATGACCTTTGTAATGGCACTCCAGCAATTAGCAGAAAAGCTGTCACAATCATCAAAAATGAACACTGTATACTGTGATGGGAGATGAGAAGCTATCATATGGTCAAGTAGTTCGATAATGCTCTCAAAGTCGAGATTACTAACAGGAACAACTTCCCTTATATTCCTGCTCTTTCCCATGTCATATCCAACGCAAGAATTGCATAATCCACAAGGTTTGGAATGTTCCAAAGACTGGCAGTTCAATGCTCTAGCAAATATACGAGCACAGGATGTTTTTCCTGTACCATGAGGACCATAAAAAACATATAGTAACCCAACCTTCTTCTTCAAGACAGCATTTGAAAGAGCTTGGGCTACTAAATGTTGTCCCACCAAATCTTTGAATGTTCGTGGCATGTATTTTTGTGTCAGATTTTGATGTCTAGAACGATGATGGCCTCTTGTTCTTCTTCGGTTACTACACCTTGCTTCTGAAGCAAGGTCCGAATCAACTTCGTGTTTAATATAATTATCCGCAAATATTCCCAATTCCCCAGAGTAATCTCGTTGCCAGCCTGCATTTTCAATGCTTTCCTGGGACCCAGATGCCTCAACAAGTAAAGGTAGAGCCTCGGCATCAAATTTAGCAGATGAGCTCGAGTGATCAGATGCTATGGGTGTGCCAGAAATGCCTCTCCCACGTGCAGTTGGACTGCATTTTCTTAACATCGAGTCTGAAATGCCACAAGAAAAACTCCTTCCAGCCATGTCTAAAAACGATTTCCCTCTATGATGAATTCTTGACCAATTCCAAGGCATACCACACCCATTTCTAGGTCCACCAATGACATTTTTGTTGTAATTTTCATTTTCTTCTTCAATTTTATGCTTTGAATGAGCCGAACCATGAGCTAATGTATTAGAAGCTACCGACAATTCATTTTGAACTCCAGTGTCTCTGGAAGTTAAATTCATACGACTTCTCCTTGTACCTCGAAATTTTCGCCTTTTACCCCTATTCAATCCACTGCAGTTCCCACGAAAGCTGGGTTCAGGTTCATCGGCGATTCTCTCCTGCTGAGATCGTCTCCCATGTACAGCACTTGAAGATGCAATATCATCACTATCTATTGGAGCAGAATTTAGTTGCTCCGATAGTGTCTTAAATGGAATGCTCCTAACCTGCTTATCCTTCTGTTCACTCTTTCTATCTTTAGATTCTGATTTCCTCGAAATTACCTCATGCAGAAGATGCGCATCATGAACGGGTGAAGATTCTTCATTGCCATCCAAAACACTGTTTCTATCACTCCTCCTACTTGACTCTTCTCTCCGAATTCTTCTACCATCTCGGATTTCACTCTTAACACTGTGCTCACTAACTGCTGTCACCCCATCCGTGCCCACATTCACCTCAGCCGGAGCAACTTTTGATGTGGCAAAACTTCCCAAGGGTGGAGAACTTCCGGAAATTGTCCTACCTACCCTTCGACTCTCGGTTCCAACCGACCTTCTTCCTTCACGAATCACAACATTATTTTCGCCCATCCTTGATGGCAGATCCGTTATTGAGGGAGATTGCCATGAGGGAGGACTTGCTGAAGGGTCTCTGAGAGATCTCGACCTCTGAAGGACAATGAGATCCCTCATAAGAGACCTGTCAGCCAAGATTGGGCTGTGCTTGTGCATGTGATTCTTCAAGTGAATGCAGTTCGTCAAGTGAATGTGGTTACGTAGATGGTCACTAATATCACCATTTGCCTCCTTGAGAATTCTATCGCGGACAGCTCTAGTCATGATGAGAACATAAATGCATTTGGTCGAAATTTTTCTTGACAATTAAGGAAACGAATCGAAATATATTGCATTATCAAATCAGACAACGCGAGGTCAAATCTCCACAATTATGAGAAAAATGAATTCCAAATATCCCGCAATTTAGGCAAACAGAGGTCCTCCTATCTAAACAACGAAAGTTAAAAGTTATAGATTCTATTTCAACGAATCCATGTCAAGCATTTATATTCCAACACCGTCGACTTTCCGTCAAGTTGAAAATCAGAAATAAAGAAAATCCATCGACAAACCAGTCCCAATCACCCACCCCAGAAAACCAGGGTCGAGTAAACCATGAAGCTTATCACTGGAGAACCAAGCGGAAGTAGCAGCAATACGAATGCTACTCCTACTGAAACCTAATGAGCAGACACAAGCAAACTCCAATGCATACCGGCGACAAGCTCACTCCAGCTTCAGCAAGCAAACAAAAGAAAAAACCCGAACCGGGAAAAACACAAAGAAAGTACTCATGGAGAATCAAAGGCTCGTCCGTACACTCCTCTTAAACCCTTGAAAAATGACGGTTGGTGTCTGTGAACACAGAAGAGAACAAGATGAGGAGGAGAGTGAAAGAAGATAAGATAATATTGAAAAGGAAAACACAAAGGGGTGGGGTAAAGCGAAACAGTTGAAGAAGATGGAAAAAAGCAAAAAGAAAAGAAGAAGAATCACCTGAATCAGAAGAGGGGAAAGGCAGTATCAAATGTAACCGGTTGGAAAATTAAAGCTCAGATCTCAGAGCAAGCTTCCCATGAAGCTCACGAGGTTCAGTTAGAGAGGAAAGTGATAGAGAAGTCCAAAACACAGGAAACTCCGCTTCAGAGGAATGGGGGAGTAAGAGGAAAAGAGTGTATAGTGGGAAGTGGGAAGTGGGAAGTGGGAAGTGGGAAGTGAAAGAAGAAAAGGGGTTGGGTGAGATCTGTTGCAGGCAGATTCAGAGACACCTCCCCCACCGGAGGGCACGTCAGCAGTGAATCGGTGTGTCCGTTTCTCAACCCAAAATACCCCTTTTCCATCCAATTTTATTGAACTACACTCTTTGCCCCCTCAAGCCTCAAAATTCCGAGTCCTACTAGCATACATTTCTTTTAGGCGACAAGATCTTATGTTCATTTATTTTGTGACCTTTTTTTAAATGCTTAAATCATGAATTAAAGTAATAAGAATATTTTTCTCATATAATGAGGGACTGTGTTGTGTTATGCTGAACTTGATTGAACTTCAATCTCAAGATCCTTTGTTTTTTAAGTAAGATTTTTTTAAGAGATGTGCTGTTATAGATATGTTTTCATAACATCTTTGATCTACAAAATGCAAGTAATTTATTCTTTATGTTTGGCGTGAGCCTAAATATACATATTCATGGTGCTACGTTACTATTTTTAGTGACTTACAGCTTTTCATATAGAGGCCAAAGCAACATATTATTTTTAAAACATTTTCATTTGAATCGTGATTGCTTTACATTTTTTAGTTTATTTGATTATGTATTTTCTTTGGATGGTGAATTGTTTCTCTCGTTTTAACAATTAGTTTATTTGAAAATGGAGGAAAATTATATAGTACCAAGCTGTTCGATCTTATCTTCTCCTTAGTTGCTCTATGTGATGTGGAACTTCTATTGAAAAATTCATGAAGCTCGGTTTTTTTTAATTTGTTTTCTTTGGGTATGTATTTTTTAGTCTTTTGTGTGAGTTTTATATTTTATTTTTATTGTGTTATACTTCCAACAATGTTTTGTTTGTGTATCGAGCTTGTAGTATGTACCTTTACTTCCTTCTCTTTTCCTTTTTTTTTTTTTTTTTTTTTGCAACTCATTACATTTTATAACATATACAATAGTTTTCGTAGTTTGAATTATGTTCTACACACAAGAGCAAATTTGTACAAATGTGGGATAGGAAACAAATAATCAACCCAATCACCAAGGTTGATGGTAAGACGAAAGAAGTATGCATGGGCCACATCCCAAATAGTGAGGCTCGACCTCAACCCAAGCCGAGGTCGATCCCAATGAATATTCCAAAAATATAGCAAAGCACAGAGAACAACCTAAAAAAAAATATGGGGGTTAAGAATTTGCCGAGAAACCGAAAGGGAAAAGGAGACAAGAGAAAAAAAAAGTAATTTATAGATAAGAGAGAGATCCCAAATAAGATAAACATATCCTCATGTAACAAATTTAAGTTGTTACATACATTTTCTGAAAGCTAACTTAAAGCATCGAAGTATGTGTTGCAAGCACCACACAAATGTACAACACCCTGAAAGTAAAAATTATTTTCTTTCACAAAAAATTAAGATGGATGTCTTATATATCCAACATGCAGATGCCTCAACCAAACAACACATCCTTTTAAAATTATCTTTCTGGGTTCCATTTTATGGTTTCTTTTTGAATAATAGTCCTTGTTTACTTTTTGTTAAGCATAACTGCCAGTCCACTCCAAAGAAGAAAAAAAGGAAGAGTTTTTTGGAATGTGGTCCAGAGAGAGGGTGTGTCGAATGAAATTTTGCCCGTTTGATTACTAAAATTATTTATTGTGGACTGCGAGTGTGTGCGTTATGGGTGTGGGGTTTACCTCTTTTCTTCCGCCGTCGCTTTCGTACAATTACGGGGAAAGTGAAAGGCTATATATCCAAAACAACAAACAACTACTCTAACTCCTTTTTTACTCAATTATATGCTTCTGTTCCTCTAAATTATTGGACCCCCAACGTTTACCACATTTATGCACCCTGACCCCATAATTTATACCGTTGGGCTTCTCATTTTTTAAAAATTTAAATTAAATACAAAGAATTCTCCCTATATATATTCTCAAATTTTAAATCTGTAATAAGTGTGATGCAAGTGTTCAACCACATCGTATATTATTCAATACTTTATATACTGTATTATCGGCCGAGGGATAGAATAGAAATTATCATTTATCAATAATAATAATAATAATGACGACTTGGAATTGGATTATATTTTGCAGTGGTGACGTGGACATGCTTCGCTTCAATTGCTCCTAAATATTTTGTATTTTGTATCAACGTTTTATCCCAACACTCCTTTTTGTTTCAGGTTGTGTAAACTGGGATTTCGTGGTCCCGAAATTGTACGTATGATATAACTACGTATATTTGTTTTTTAACCCATAAAATAGGGGAAAATTTTACTTTTTTACCTTTAGAGACAAAAATTTAGCCATATATATTGACCATATTGACCAGAATATGCTTTTAAATTCTTAGTACAGTACCAGCCTGATTCAATTAATGTGTTTCTTTATTCTCGATCTTTAAATTTATATAATTGAGAGTCGTTGGTAATAATATGTAAATGATGATGGAGATTATTTTATATTATTAGAAAATATAAACTATATATATACGTGTGTGGGGTGTAGGGAAGTCAAATTTATGTTAGTTGAATTATGTTTTTGTTTAGATCGTTTTAATATTTGGTTTAATACTTCTTTTAATTGAGTGTATGTCTGTTAAAACTGCAGTTTCTTTAGCAATAATTAAGTCAAAAGCAATTCAAAAGTACTACACCAAGAAAAAAAAAAAGTAACATGTTTGTATTTATTGCATTTTGAATCATAAAATAACGTCTTTAAACAAGAGATTCAATTTGAAAAAGTTATTCGCTGGCATGTTTGGATTAATCTTGTATGTGTTTTTAAATGAAAAAACTTTTGTACATCCTAACGATTGTTGAATTGTTGGTGACAAGCACCACATTAAACTAAAACTTAACTGTGTAATTTGTACTTTTGTAAAGTGGATGTTTGATTTCCTCTACTTGTTTAAAATTTTCTTTTGGTAACAAATTTGAGTGTCACGTTAATTATATTGATGTAAAAGTAAATAATTGAGAGGGAGCAATTTAGAAAAACAACCACTTTATTAGATTTCTAAAACATTTCCTTATTTGTTAAATTTTAAATCATCTCTTGACCCAAAAAAGTTAAGCAAATGATTCAAGCTCTTTCAAGTAAATATGCTATTGTATCATCTTAAACAACTGATTGATCTAAAAACTTGAGTTGGTGAGTAAAGGTAAATTTAATCATAACATTGAATCTAATTCAGTCGAAATAATTCGTGCACACAATGAGGTGTCAACAGATTTTTCGAAAACAGAAAATATGTTGATGAAACTGATGTTTGATTTGGGTAGCATGTGAGTGTTATTGTTCTCATTCTCATGATTGTGTGGCTCACTTGCTGTGATTTTTTTCATTGCCTCGATGTCTCCTACCTTCTCCTATTTAAAAAGTGTATGATAGTGTGTTGGAAGACTCGTCTCTTGGATTAGGGATTAGTTGATGTCTATTTTCTGTAGGAGGATTGTATTGGTGTTTAGTTGTTGTAGGAGGAAAGACTTTGGTATGGGAATTAGTTGAAGGAAGGGGGTAGAGGAAAGAGGGGCAGAGGGCAGAGGGCATGTCATGTGGGGGGTAGCAGTGGGCAAAAGGGGAAGGGTGGGGCATGCAGAAGGAGGAGGGTGTCTCAGAATCCCCAAAACCCAACACATGAAAACAAACCCTGTCCACATCTATTGCCCAATAATCTCATTCATTCACCTTTCCCCTTGCCTTTTCATCTCTCTTTTTTTGAAAAAATAAAATTGGGCTTGTTTTCAAACCCAAAATTATAATGAATAATCCGAAACAATCTGTTCTTTTCAATGCATTCTTTTCATTTTCACACATTTAGTAACTATTATCTTGACATGAAAAACACTTTCATTAAATTTCAAAGTATAATGAAATTTCTTTGTTGGCAAAGTAGTACCTATATTTCAAATTCCTCTTTTTCGCACCTTAGTATTAATGGCATCTCATATTGGAATTTAATGGATCTCAACTGCCTTCTCAAATTCTAGCGGAACTTTTTTTAGCTACGTTATAGATTTGGTCTATGAATCATTAAGTCTCTTCTTTCTTTAGTTTTCTTATAAATTTATATAGCTATGTTTAATCGTTTTAAGAAAGATTGGATCAAGTCTTTGGGCGCCTTCAAATTAGCTTCTCGCAATTCTTTAAATAACATAGTTAGTGTGTGTCAATTAATAAGTAATTAACCAAATAATCTTAACAATATTAATTTATTAGACTTCATATCTAGGCCCTCGTTAATTATTTAGATCATTGGGTAAGAATTACTTATCGTCTAGGTGTGAGGTTTTTTATAAAAATCAATGTTTACACTCCCGCTTGAAACACATATGATGTAATGACTGAAAATAAACTTAACAAAGCAAGAATTAAAAATCTAAAACCTAGAGGTGGAAATTGTAATTTTATGTGTATAATATGGAGTTAAAAAGAATAGCCGTTGATGTGGTTTAAGAGCAAAACAGGAAGGTAATGAAGGGTTGGGGTTAGAATATACAATATACTACACAATAGAATAGGATTCCATTTGGGTTAGGCTATGGCACATATATTTTTGTTTAGAATAAATAGTACATTTTTTTAACTCATATGTACCTTCTTGGATTCTCTGTGCAACCCATCAAAATCTCAACTCAGACCCATCACATGTCTCCTGTCTTATGCATCATCCTACAAACACATACCCTCTCTTCTTCTTATTATTTTATTTTGTGGGGCTTTTCCTTTTCTTTATTTACACACACTAACAACCCTTTAGTTATACATATAATTGCACATGCCACACTTGCATTTACATGTTCTCTTGATTTGTAATTTTTCGTCCCTTTTTCTTTTCTTTCTAAACCAAACTGAGTATATCTTAATTTGCCTACTTGTCTTAGGCCATAGATGAAATGTTTTTTAAGTTTGAACACACATTCATTGATACATGGGATAATAAAACTTTCACATATCTCTATAATAATTATATGATGTTGTCTATTTTCAATATAAACTTTCATGTTACAATCCAAAAAATCTCTTACCAACAGGGATAATTGTTCTTACATTCTTTTTCTCAAAGAATGTAGAGGGAGTTTGTGTGTATTTCTAACAATTCTCTCATCGAACAAATTACAAGTTTGAACCTTCTCCACCAATTGGAAAGTAAAAACAAATTTCTACATATCTCTACATTGAGTATGAGTAATCCTCATAATTTTGTTGTTAATACCTCATTAAAAGTTGTATACTAATATAGCTAATTGTTGTTATTTACATTTATTTGTTAACCAATGTAAGACTTTATTTGTAGGTTAATATCCTTGGTTCAATGCACGTAAAAGAAAGAAACTTGAATCTATGATTAACCTAGCTAGCCACTGTTGTTATATCTAAACGCAAATTTCAATATTACAGAATCCCATCAAAGTATTGTTCAAATGATGACCAAAAAGCGAATGATTAGGAGAGAACACCCCAGTTTGAGTTTGTGAATAAGATGAATTTAGCAGAGAACAAGTGCAAATGTGTCAGGAACTATAGGGAATTAATTGGCAATGGTATGGCAGTACTGTGGAGTGGAGGTTATGATTTAAATGGATTGGGAAAGTTGAAAGGTGTCTAGTTCCCAAGGAACATGGCCATAGAAAATTAAACTTGACTTACATTGTAATGTGTTATTAAGTGATTAAATTAATGGAGTTAGGCAGGCACATTGGAATTGAAGGCTTTATCACGTGCTAATAGGGCGACCTTTGCGGCTGTTTCAAACTTTATATTTCTCACTTTCTTTTAGGAGGTGGGTTGAATTCATTGCGGCAACTGAAGCAATGGCGGGAGTTATCTTTTAAAATTAAAGTTTGTTTGTTCTTTTTTCTAATTGTTTGAGAATCTAGGGGAAATCATTTTCTTGTTTTGCTAACTTTGAAAAGATGGACAATCTAACAATTTTGTCAAACTTAATTACTTTTCTATCCTTCCCCTTTTCTTATTTCCCAATACTTTGGCCGCCTTTTCAATTATCAATAGGAATATTCTATCAATAATATGTATTGTTAATAATATAATGTTGGTGCTCATTGGATGGAATGGAGCATGGGACTTGTTGGTTGGGCCAAACCCAACCCATTATAACTTTTTACTTGGGCCTGGTCTGGGCCCATGGTACTGAGTTCTATACAAAACCCAAAACCCGAACTTCTGGCTTGCCACGGTTGGAAGATAACACCCGAGACACTCGCATGTATACTCAACAAGTGATAGGAGAATTGGGATGGATAGTATTAACTATTAAATGTGACTATTTACCAAATATTGTAAAAAGTTCAAATAGTTTTAATGTTTTTCTATTTTAATAAAATGATTTTGTAGAGAAAGCCTCAATAGTTAATATTTAATGTAAAATGAACAAAATTTATAATTTGAAGCATAGAAGTCAAAAGAGAAAAGAATGATGTGGACTATTTAGAGTCAAAGTGATGAGGTGTATGGCGGAGTGTCATTTCTGTTGGTGGTGAATACACAGAACATCGTGGAGGCAGAGGGCGTTACCAATTGCCACGTATGTTCTCAGTTTCCTTCCATTCAAAATTCCCTCCGCCTATTTTCATTTCGTTTCCCTCATTCTCTCCTCTCTCTCTCATTTCGCATTTCCGCCTTTCATTTCAATCTTCCCCCAAAATCTAGGTATCCGTCGTCTTCTCCACTCTCTAAACCATGAATATCTTCAGGTTCGCCGGCGATATGACTCACTTGATCAGTATTTTAGTTCTTCTCCTCAAAATCTACGCAACCAAATCCTGCTCGGGTAACTATCATCTCCCCTTTCTTTTTCTTTTTTTTTTCTTTTTTTCTTTTTCTCTTTTTGTCCCCCCCATTTTTCCTCTGTTTGGTTCTGGCTTCGAGGTAGAGGATATGATACAAAGAAATTGGTAACAACAGTGTGGGTCTCTCCCTATTCTTTTAGTTTTTGTGTCTCAATGGTGGATCCCACTATAGCGGATTTGGAAATGGGATTCGGATATCGACTTCTTTAAGCTGAGAGTTAGTCTGTTCAGCTTCCAGAATTATGTTGCTATTGGTCAATTTAATTTTAGTTGAACTTTTGGATAGAGTTTGGTACTTTTTGTGCTGATTATTGGAGGATTAGGGTTTTTTGTGCTTTTTCTGCTGATGATTGGAGCATTAGGGTTTCTTTCCCCTCCTTAGTTTTCGATACAACTGGAGTAAAAATTGATATTTCACCGAGTTGATTTTTTTAAGCCGTATATAGATTGTTTAGGAACTTTCTTCATCAGTACTTTTGTTTTGCTTAATTGGAACATCAACGTGGAGCTAATCTTTAAAATTTATATTTTGAAGGAATTTCACTCAAGACTCAGGAGCTGTATGCCCTTGTTTTTCTGACCCGGTATTTGGATCTATTTACGGACTTCATATCTATCTATAATACTGTGATGAAGATTATTTTTATAGCAAGCTCTCTGGCAATTGTTTGGTGTATGCGGGTGCATCCAATCGTGAGGCGGTCGTATGATAAAGATCTCGATACTTTTCGTTATTATTTTATTGTTGCTGGAAGTTTCATTCTCGCCCTTTTAGTGAATGAGAAGTTTGGGTTTCAAGAGGTGAGACATTTTTAATATAAATGATTTTAGATCGCATTTTATGGTTTGAGGGGAGGCATTGTCAATGCACATAATTATTTATTCTGTAGATTGTTTATAGGACGAGCCTAATCAGTTCATATTTTCCAGATTTCATCCCATTAGGCAATTTGCTGTGAAATTAAAACCAGGGTGATACTTTGTTCATTTAACTGTAAAAGTTCGGATTCGTGCAAGCCTGCACAAGCACTAGATCATTGTGTAAACTCTCCAGGTCAAAGAACCTCGAGCAGTTTACTTGACTATGCATTGTTAACCTTAGTGGGAATATGACTACTGTCTAGATAATCTGGTGACTGGTTCCTTTAACGAACAATCCGAAGAGGTCTGCTGAAACATCATTGTTGAAGATAAAATTTTGATTTAGTTTTATCTCCCTATTGCTCCTTTCTGTTGATTGCAGGATACATCTTGCGATGTTACCTTCATAGGCATGCTGACTTCACTTTTGTTAGTACTTGTTTTTTTTTTTATAAGAAACAAGTATATTCAAAGAACAAAAGAGAACAACCTAAGGGCAAGGGACAAGAGGGCCCTTCCCGGAAGAAGCAACAACCCACATAAAAATAATCCACATTGTTATTTTTATCCAATTCCTGTTTAGTGTTTTCCATGTTCTTTCTATACAAGCAACAATATGTGTCAATAGAAAATGATATTTCTGAACTTCTTTTGTTACTAGATCTTTTGGGCGTTTTCAATATACTTGGAAGCCGTAGCAATTCTTCCTCAATTAGTCTTATTGCAACGAAGTGGAAATGTTGACAACTTAACTGGCCATTATGTCTTCTTTCTTGGGTTAGTTCCTTTTTTGCTTTGTAACCTCATCATCTTTAGAAGAATACGATCACTTATTCTTTTTCCATTTTTGCCGTTGGTGTTAGATGTATTTGACATATAGAAATAGGTTTTTAGTTTCACATGGTCAATAGTATAGAAGAAGTCCGAGGTACCTTTCATATTGATTTTCTTAGAAAGAAACTCTTACAGTATCTAAAATCCAAGCTTCTTCGTGGTGTACCCTCTCAAAATTGTTTTGTAAAAATAGTTCTGACTGGAGCTAAAATCAATCTGCAGAGCTTATCGTGCACTCTACATTCTCAACTGGATCTATCGATACTTCACAGACGTACACTTCAATCGGTGGATAGGTAAGATTAGGGTTGCTCTTGTTCACACGAACGCTTAGTTACTCGTTATCTTTAAATGTCTGAAATGGTGTTTTGTTCTTGTAGCTTGCATTGCTGGCCTGGTTCAGACAGCTTTATATGCTGATTTCTTTTACTACTACTACATTAGGTGATTAAATCAAACTTCTATGCGGGGAATTGTTTTGATTTTACTCTACGCTGCTGTGTTATATTGAATGATAAGTTTTATTTTTATCTTTCTTTTTCAGCTGGAGAAACAATTCGAAGCTTCAGTTGCCAGCCTGATTAAAGCTGGAATCAGTGTATGATGTTATGGAGCATGAGATCTAGTTACGTTTTTACATCATGGTAGGTAAATATGACTTGGGTGTGGGGATAGGACACCTAACTTCAATCATCACAAATTCCTTCATTTCCGGGTAGTACCTCAGGTGGGTTTTTGATGGAAACTGAAATTTCATAGGGACTTTTTGATTAACATAGGTAATTATAGTTTCCAAGGTGTGGTTTCTTTTCTTCATTCCTAACTTGTAAAGATATACTTGAGAGGACTAACATCAAGATTATATAAAGCTGATGCAGAAGTCCATTCTGTAGTTCATAAGTTTCTTGTCAAGGAAACCACTTTCCCATTGTCACTTAGAGGACAAATTTGAAGTTCATTTTCACTGCAACCACTAATAGATATTAATGGCAATATGGTTTTGATTTTAGTTTCCGAGTACATCTAGTATATTCAACCTTGAACGTTTTGTATCTTCCGCCATTGTTGTTGTTGTGATCCAATTAGATGCAGGGTACTTATTTGGCAAATGCTGTATTCTTGTTTACTGTGAACTTTTCAGATAAATTTTAGATTATCAATCTTAGTTTTCTTTTTAGTAAATATTAGGCTTTGAAATTAGAGATCTTAAAGAATAATTACTCAATTCAGTGAGTGAAGGAAATGATTGGATGCGTTTTGGACCATTGCACAAATATGAAATTAATTATTGATTACTTTTTGGTAGTGTTGCACAATGTATAAGGGTTGGCTGAAGCTATGTGAAACACATTGATGTATTTTAAAGTATAGCAGAGCTATGAAACTTTGATTTTTCCCTTTAGTTGCAGTGCACAACTCTGTCACTAATGTCAGTCAAAAAACCATTGATGGTTTCTGAGTGTTTCCCCCTACTTTGTTTGTGCTTCACAGTGTTAAAGTATCATCGCGGTCACTGCTTGTCAAAGACAAAGAAGAATCAATATGTCTGATCTGAAGATAAGGCTGATTCAGGTGTATCAAAGGAAGAATGAGCAAATCTAAAAACGAATCGCGTCGTGTTAAAAAGAAAGTTTCTGTAAAAGATAACCTTGAATGTTGAAATGGTTGGGTGTATATTATATACCAATGAAAGAGGTTGGTTGAAGTGAAAAAATGTTAATGGTGATGCATATGAAAGAGTGTTGTTGATAATGAAAAGGACTTTGAATTTCTTTGTAATAGTAAAGAGGTGAAGGCTATGAATTGAGTCTTTTGAGGTGAGTTTGTGAAGACCCACGGGTTAAAGCAAAGCACTTGAACTTGGGGATAGAAATAGGCCTACCAAAGTGCTTCGCTAATCCCCAAAAGCTTCAACATTCTTCACAGTTCTTGATTGCAAGTATGAATTCTTTTTCTAAATTTCAACCTCAGGCTTGGTCTGGCTTCCACTCCCACTTTCACACCTCCTGTCATCTTAGTCTTATTCCACTACTTTTTGGACACTTGATAGTACTGTTAGTTATATATATATATACATATATTATGTATGTATGACCCCTTTTTTTGTTTTTAATCTCAATTCAAAGGTCTACCTTATGATTTGGATTTAATAGCGGCTTGATACACTTTTTGAAAATATTTTTTCTTTCATGCGTTTTATTCATTCTAGATTTTAAATTTAAAAATTCAAAATGTGGTTACCCAAAAGAATTGACATAAATAAACCGTGACACAATATATTGCAAATCTATATCATAAAATATTACAAAAGAAACAAAATTTATTATATAAGACAGTCGTATATTGGTGGGTTAAACTAAAATGTTAAAACTTTGAATTTTGTATGTTTATTTGTAAACTTCAAAACTGTTTAATTACTCTGTAGACTTTTAATTTTGTCAAATAAACTTCTAAAACCTTTCAAATTTTTATAGAATTTTAAAGTTTTCAATTGTATACATAATGAGTTCCTATCTATAATTAATCTATTATATAATTGCATTGAATTAAGAGAATTTAAAGTGTAATGAGTTTTTGTCTTTTTTGTCAAATTTTGTTTTCTATCTCTGGCTCTCTTTGTTTAAACATTTCACGGTCTTCTTTGTCATTTATTATTGTCATTTTTAACAATTACAATTTTTGGAGGGGGGGGGGGGGGGCATATGCATTGACTTAAGAAGAAAACCCACAAAAGCTAAACAGGGAAAGGCCAAAATGAACCCAATATTAAAACTTTTTGCATCTTGTGTCTTCATGTGAATGTAAATTGATGTCACCAATCGATTGAAGCATGCTTAGTGCCTTCATTATAATCATTAAATTATCCATATTTTATATACCAAAGAAAAGTGACTATATTGCATGCCAGAAAAGAAAATAGGAGAAGCAAAACACAATATTTGATCCAAATTACTAGGAAGAGAATTGAAGCATCAATTTAGATCCATGATTAGGAGTAATCAAACATTGATATATTTGACTATAGAAATATTAGAAGCAAATTTGTGGAAGGATGTACGATTGATGGTTAAGAGAAGAAGCAAACATTGTGGTGTCCGCCATTGAAAGTTAACTGAGTTTACTGCACTAATTTTGTCTCATTTGTGTCGGAAATATGAAGCAGAAAGGACCCATTTGGCCATACAGACAACTCTCTTAATGAAGCTCCTCATTTTTAACTTTGCATATTAATTCCCCCTTCTTCACTCCACAACCTTTTTTTACTTAAACCAAATCTTCTGCCCCAAAATAGTCATTTTTGTCATCATTTTTACCATGAAAATTGTATGTATCACTCTTATAGCCATTAAAAAAGAAGAACATATCAAACAACATTCAATCAGATATGTAGTTTTCCAAAGACAAATTATATGTTGCTTTTTGTATTTTTATGGGACCCAAATGAAGACGTTACAAAAGGGAACCGAAAGAAGATAGGTGACAAGAATACAGCTTTGGTTCATTCTCTTCTTTTCTGAAATCTTTTTCTTTTTTGCTACACCAATGGTTCATTCCCACTTATCACATGACATGAATAACTATTTTTGAGTGCGGCTCTATGCCCTTCGTCTTTTTTTGGCTCTACATATTCTCAAGTCAAGTGTATTGAAAAAATTTGTAATTATTGAGAGAGACACACACAAGAAGATGAGCCTCAGTCTAGAGCCTCTCAGATACATCTAAGTTTAGAAGATTAGTAAAATGAAAAATGCTGTAATTGTAATGATTAGTGTAGGGTCCATGATTTGATCACAGCCAAACCTAATCAATCACTTTACAAACGTAGACTTCACAAATATTTGTAATAATAATATCATACCTCCAGGCTGAGGCTGATGGCGCCACCTAAATATATTCTTAATACCATATTATTAAATTGAGCTTGAAGAGCAAACTTTCTTCAAATTCATTGTCCATGGGGTTCTGTAGCTGTACTCATAATCTGTAACTCCATTACATTCTTTAATTTCTTGGCAATGGCAATGGCAATGGCTATGGCTAAGGCTATGGCTTCCTTTTCTTTTTCTTTTCTCCACACCTGCACTTTAAATCTTTGCTTTTTTTAGACCTGGACCTCCATTTCCGGCCTTAATCTAAGATATAGTCAAAGTTCCTGCTTTTGCTTTTTGCAAAGAAAATTCTACTCTTTTAATCACTTTTTCTTCCTTTACCCTTTTACTACTTCCTGTGTTTTCCTTCGCCAATCACCAAAAATTTTCACTTCCATTTTTCTATTGGAACCTCTCTCTTTTGAGTTCAATATAACTCTGTTTTGAGTGTGTGTTTTTTTCTTTTTTTCTTTTCTTTCTTATGGAAACAATCAAACCCAAACCATCTAAGAAGAGCAAGACGAGATTTGCCAAGACATTTCAGAAGGTAATCAGTCTCAGGAATGCAACTCGGATTGCATCTAGTAATGGGATCTGCGTTTTGGTTTCTCACAACAAATTCAAGGAGGATTCGAGTATTCATGGTGGAAAATCCCAAATCTTTGAGAGAAATGAAGAAGATGTCAAAGCTCGAAACAGGGCAGTCATGGAAGCTCTGGTTGCGAAGCTTTTTGCAAGCGTTACTTCAATCAAAGCAGCTTACGCTGAGCTTCAAATGGCACAGAGTCCTTACAATAGCGACGCAATTCAAGCTGCAGACCAGGCGGTGGTAGACGAATTAAAGGTTATTTCAGAGCTGAAACGAAGCTTTTTGAAGAAAGAACTCGATCTCTCACCCCAAGTGACGTTAATGCTTTCAGAGATTCAAGAACAGCAAAGTTTGATGAAAACCTACGAAATAACTATTAAGAAATTGCAAGCCGAATCGGAGCAGAAGGATAACGGCATTGTCGCTTTGAAGAAAAAGCTAGGCGAATCAATTTCGTTCAACAAGTCGTTGGAGAAGAAGCTGAACGCAAGTGGTTCTTTATCCATGTTTGATAATCTTCAATTTCCTCTGCTGAATCCAACCCATTTCGCCCAATTCCTCCATTACACCTTAAGATCCACCAGAAATTTCGTGAAATTGATGATTCGCGAAATGGAATCAGCAAGCTGGGACCTCAACGCCGCCGTCCAAAGCATCGTCGATTCCGACACCAAGTTCCCAGAGCCAACCCATAGGAGCTTCGCTTTTGAGTCGTTTGTCTGCAAAACTATGTTCGAGGGTTTTACAGCCGACGCCAATTTCATACTCCACAACGATTCCCTTCCCCATGATAAGCAGCTAAACCACCAAATGTTCGAAAAATTCAAGAAGCTCAAACCAGTAAACCCTAAAATCTTCATTTCTCAAAACCCCAACTCCATATTCGCTAAATTCACCCGCTCCAAATACCTCCAACTCGTTCACGCGAAAATGGAATGCTCTCTCTTCGGAAATCTAAATCAGCGGAAAATCCTGAACTCCGGCGGCGTTCCCGACACTACATTCTTCGCCGCCTTCGCCGAGATGTCGAAGCGCGTATGGCTTCTACGGTGTTTGGCATTTTCACTACACAACGACGTTACCATCTTCCAAGTAAGAAAAAACAGCAGATTCTCTGAAGTTTACATGCAATGCGTTACCGAAGAGACCTTATTTTCACCGGCGGATATGAACGATTCCGCCTTAGGATCCGGGTCAGAGCCCCGAGTCCGTTTCACCGTAGTTCCCGGTTTCAAAATTGGAGAAACGGTGGTTCAGAGTCGGGTTTATTTATCGCCGCCGAGTCGCTAAATTCCATTCCCATTACCGGTCGCTAAGAAGATTGATTGTTCGGCAAATCTCAGCCGTTGGATGCTAAGCTTCTTTGACCGTTAGATCAAAAAATTGATGCAAGAGATTCGTAGTCAGCGTAATGTAAACTATTTTTAAATTTTTTTCAATGAATTGTATAAATATCTCTGTATTATACAGTCACACTTCTGCCATAATATATATATCACTACTTATTATTTAATAATATGCTTAAAATCAAAGCCTTCAATTAAATATATATATGTGTGTGTGTGTGTGATATTTAATCATTTTTCTTTTATCAACTTTTATTCGTTGGTATCTTGGTTTTGTAGAGTTCTACTTTTAAAAAAGATGTCTTAATTAGAATTAGGTTGAATTAATAAAACTTTAATTTTGAAATTAAACTGACCATAAAATATGAAAATTATAAAATTTATATATAGGTTACGAGGCCATAATATAATGATATTATTGGGGGGGGGGCGGGGAAAGCATAATTTAATTTGAATCTTGGGCATAAAGATTTGTGGTGTAAAGGAGGAATGGACAATGCTTGACAAGTTGAATGGATGGATATAAATATAATGTAAATAATTTAGAACCAACATTATGATGGCATCTTCTTTTTTTCTTTTTTTTTTTTCTTTTGAATTAAGTGTTGGCAAAAATGATGACCCCATCTCAACACTCCTTTCTTTTCTTATACTTTATATTACTGAATTAGGTACCTATACCCCACAGTATAAATAGATATAAATACATTATGTCTTAACTTCTACCTTATGTTGAATCAAATGATAATTAAATGTTTTCTTTTCAAAATAAATGAGAAATGTTTTTTCTTCAATGTTCAAATAAAATACAATAAACAAAGGGGAGCCTAATGCATTGAAATTGATGCTAATATGATTATTCCAAATCCGACATCAAAACTCTAGTACAGCTCACAAAGTAGGCTTCATTGCACCCACCGCCCGACATCATATTCAACAAACAGCCCTTTCAGTATTTGGTTGTTGTACCATTTTCGGTGTGGTTGGGTTTGCTTGATGCATTTCCAAGTTAGTATTTATAGACATCAACTTCCAACGATCAAATTCTTCTAAGAAAATATATGTTTCGACTGAATATTACTTTTAGATACAGTGCTACAGAAACACAAGGGTTTCAATTTGAACATAACTTGCTTGATGCAACATGAAGCAAAAGAAAATCTAAAGCTATCTCAAGATTTACATGTAAGACATGTCCATGCATAATGTCTGACATCAAAGTGTGATATCTTCCTGAGGACTAGAGACCAAATACACAAATTGATGGCTGATTGTCTATCTTAGTACACAAAACACACCAGGTTTAAGTTTGTGAAACGTACAATGACATACACACTAGTGGAACCAAATTCAACATAACCATAAACAAAATTTGGCAAGAGTGTTATTTGCAACCAAGTGTCCTGCAGCAGAAATAATCATATACTAATTTCTTCTATATATTAAATGGTGAAGGCAGAGGAATCAAATAACAAATTAAACCCCTGAAATAGTTTATTTATTTGAAAAGGGAAAGAAAAAAATGTTCAAACAAACAGCTGTGCAATTAAATGATTCCAGATCCTTTGGGGAAAACAGTGCCCGTCACTATCAATAAACAAATAAATTAAAAATGCCGTCCTGTTGAAAATTGTTACGTTGATGAAGTACGAGGAAGCAGCAGCTGAGATGGGACAGGATGCCGCCGTCTCATTCAAACTCATCTTCACATCTTCATTGATTAATACATATAGAACAAACCCAAGGATTTTACATCCATGATGGCCAAACACATTCTTATTAACAAAAATGTAGTGCAAGTCTAAACAAAATACCTTTAATATAGGAAATTTACAGATTTCTTGTGAGCAAAAATAAAACGGTTCAAGTAACAATGAGAAAACAAATGCACTCAAGAATTTGACAAGAGAATGAAAATAAGCAAGAAAAGGAGAGACAAAGGACATCATTCTATTGTCCATTTGGTACAGTTTTGAAAACAAGACGAGAGCTCGGGCTTCTTTTCTAACTTTCTAGTTGGACTTTGATCATCCCACCGCCCAAAAAGATTTATGAATCAAAAGAATAGACGTGAGACATTGACACTCGGGCCTACCAACTTCAAACGAGCGTGGAAATACCAATGGCTGGGCCTCAATGATTATTCACAAATCATTCAGCCATCTTCCTCTCTGTTGTTTCCGCGACATCCCCCCAAGTCAGTCTGTCCATATTAGTACCATTTCATTCCATCGCCATTAGGTTCCCCTAATTTCAAGAATGAAAGCTTTTCCCCCATTTCATACTTTTGCATCCACTTGTATATATCGTAAAGAAATCCAAGACGCTGACGGTTCAAATTAGGCCATTTCCATTTTGCTGCACATTAATTAACTTTCAACAAGAGCACAAAATGAATGTGATATAATACTAATCACCAGCCAGCGTCACTTGCTTAAAAGGTCGGAGAAGAGACGGGAGCATGTTATAACACTGCCATGCAGAAGAACCGTCAAGGGGATTCTGGAGGAGAAGCTATGTCCGAAACTTCTGCAAGGGCTTCAAGCATATTAATGACCTCAGTTGTGTCATCTAGGTAATACTTGGCCTTGCTTGGTTTCTGTCCAACCGTGCAGGCAAAAACTAATGTATTGGAAGAGAGGGCGCCACTTGACACTGCATTACCAATTATCTCAAACATGTCTTCATCAGATCTGTCATCACCAATGCAAAGCACAAAATCAGCCCGTCTTCCTGCTTCTGCCATTGACGTGAAGATCTTTTCTGCCACCAAACCTTTGCTGACTCCCTAAAAGTTACAACAGAATTTGAAATCAGTCTTCAATGAATCTTGATAGGCAAGAGAGCTTTGAAGTTTCGGGAATGTATTAAATATAAAGCTCGTTATTGCATGCAGGTCTACATCAAACTAAAACAATTAAATTCAACATATTTAACCGTGTAGTAAAGCCATACTCAAAGTTAACGACACTTTATCTTGGTCACAGACACGTGCACACTACAGATAATCGTGCAAAAGCACAAAAACACAGGCCATTTTCCATCTGAACAAAGGTAAAAAAAAATAGGTATATCATATATATAAATGTGTGTGGGTGTGCGTGTTAATGTAAGAAAAGAAGGAAAAAAGATGGAAATCATAATTAGAACTTTGAACCAAAGCTATTGTCCAAAAGAAAAATATTCACATCACGTTAGATCAATTGATCCAAATTCTCTGTTTTCTTCCCAACAGGATTTTTGCATTTCTGACAAAGTTCACGCGTACAAGAGGGGATTTAAATATACCGATTACTGATTGGTAAACTATTCTCAACATCAAAGTTGCTGTTTACTTGAGCTAATATAGCATAGGTTCACGAAATTAAAACACTAAGTACGGTTTATCTTACTTACAACCAAAACATCCATTAACTATTACACATTTCTATTGTAGCCCATCCAACCCTGATTGCGTAAAAGAAAAAAACCATCTTATATGCTAGATTTTCCGACAAGATACGTGTCTTCCTATCCTCTATTAACTCTTACCCACTTCTGCCCATCCAACCCCGATGACATAAAACTATAGTATATGGGAGATTATCCTACAGGGTTGTAGTTTTCCCATCTTTACAAACAATGCACGTGAAAAAAAAAAAGACTAGGATGAAAAACATTTAAATTGTTCCAAATACCCACTTCAAAAACCTTCCCAAAGCAATTTAGTGGAGAATCCTAAAACTGGGCAATAAAGCATATAGGACACCTACAAGATTTAAACCCAAACCAGAAAAACAACGGCAACATAATAAGATAAAAGTTAACACAATGTAACATGCAACATAACAAGGTGTTGTCATTGGTTTAAATGAAACAAAAAAACCCAATCCATGTTATTTCAGAAATTTAAAGTTGAAGAATATACCTGTGGCTTCACTTCTACAATAAACTGACCACTTTTTACAGCAACTGGTTCATTGGCCAGCACACTTTCAAGGTGATCCAATAATTCTTTCGCCTGGCTGCAACCGAAATCAGGGTCTGCATCCTGGTGATGCCACACCAAGGCACTTTCCTTGGTTTCAATAGAAGAGCCGTCAGTAGCTTCTGTGTATAATTTCATGACTGGCTCTGCAATCTGTATCCAGCCAAAATCACTACCTTGACCACAATTCTCCCAGTCCTTATCGGCGGACCACCTGATAAATTTACAAGATTCAGACATCGGCAATATATATGAAAAATATATATATACACACGGATGGACAGTTTTTTTTTTTTCCCTTTTTTTTTTTTGGGGGGGAGGGGGAGGGGGAGGGAGGAGAAGAGATTGTAGAAGGGGAGGAAGTAAAAAGACCATACCTCATAAAATAGCCATGCTCTGCAGCAATTCCAAGTTTATCGCAAGGAGAAAACCAATTGCCCAAACTTTCACGCCCTCTTCCACTGACCACAAAAACAGTATTCCTAACATCATCACAAAGTGAATCTATGATTGAAATCACCTGGCGACTTGGGGTCTTGTCGATTGAAGTTTGCGGCATGACAGTGCCATCATAATCCAAAAGTATAGCCCTCCTTTTAGACCTCGAATATGCAGCCACAATGGCATCAATAGACAGCTTTCTAAAGTTAGGATCAAGTGCTACAACCCTGAAACCAAAGCCCAACCCAATTCCCCAGCACCGTCTTCTAAAGTGATCCTTACAAGTTCTTTCCATATCTTGGAAAAAACTCTTTGACCAGTACGCCACATCATGTGTACTCACATATTTATAATGCTTCTCGTGGCGCAATTGCTTTTCAGCTTCAGCCATTGATATTGCCTCATTCAATGCTTCAGCAGTGGCTTCAATGTTCCATGGGTTAACCCGTATTGCACCACTAAGAGAAGGGGAACATCCCATGAACTCAGATATGACTAGCATGCTCTTTTGTGGTCCATTTGTTTCTGAGCTATAATCTGATCCAGGGGATCCCTGCCTGCAGACAACGTACTCATAAGGAGTTAGGTTCATACCATCCCTCACCGCTGTGACTACAACACATTCAGCAATGGTATAATATGCCGCTCTTTCAGCGAGAGAAACAGGCCGATCAATGAACACAATTGGCTCATAATTTGGCTGTCCAAAACTTTCATTAATTCTCTGGCAGCATTCCTGTATTTCATCTTGTATTTCCTCGAGATCTTTCCCTTTTCCTCTAGCTGGGTTTGCAATCTGTACGAAAACGGCTCTTCTCTGCCACTTTGGATGTTGCCGCAGCATCTGTTCCATTGCCAACAACTTCAGATTGACCCCTTTAAAAATATCCATATCATCAACTCCAAGTAACACAACTTTTCCTTCAAACTGTCGCTTGAGCTCCTGTACCCTCCAGTCTTTGTCAGCAAGTCTTAACACTGACTCCATCTGGCCCATGTGAATTCCAACAGGCATGATTTTTATCCCCACGGTCCTTCCAAAATATTCCAAGCCAATATAGCCCCTCTTTGACTGATATTCCAAACCCAACATCCGACTACAACAAGACAGGAAATGTCGAGCATAATCAAAAGTGTGAAAACCAATAAGGTCTGCATTCAAAAGTGCCTTGAGAATCTCTTCCCTCACTGGCAATGTCCTATATATTTCTGATGAAGGAAATGGACTGTGAAGAAAAAAGCCCATTCTCAGTCTTGTAAACCTTCTCCTCAAGAAGGAGGGTAGCACCATTAGATGATAATCATGAATCCATACAAAGTCATCATCTGGGTTTATGACCTCAATCACCCTTTGAGAAAAAATTTTATTTGCTGCTACATATGCTTCCCACAGAGAGCGGTCAAACCGACCACCATGAGTTGCAGAGAACGGAAGCATATAATGGAAGAGCGGCCACAATTGCTGCTTACAAAAACCATGATAAAATTTAGATAAAATGTCATGAGGTAAAAACGCTGGAACACACTTAAACCTCTCCAACAAAAGCTGTGATACATCTTCTTGTTCAGAAAAATCAACATCCACCCGCAAAGATCCTACATACAAAACCTCCATATCTTCAGGTAAACCATCCTTAAGCTGCCACAGCAAAGAGTCTTCATCCCAACTAAAACTCCACCCTTTATTGTCCGGTCTACGCTTAGCTTTAATAGGAAGCTGATTGGCAACAATAATTATACGGTCTTGCACAACTGACGAAGGTCCCTCAGAAGTCACACTATTTGCCTGATCATCATCAAGCTCTGATATTACCCCCGCAACAGTCATTACTCGTGGAAGTCGCTTCTTCTCACGACCCATAATGGGAAAATTCCCAGAAGCTAAATCTAAAAGATTGGTATACGATTTGGACATCATCTTTTTTAACAGCCTAAGTAAAAAATAAAAATAAAAAATCCAACTTAAAAAAAGCTTCACAAAGAATCTCAAGAGAGTATTCACAAATCACTGAACGTGTTTTCCTCCTTCTTGAATGTCAAAAATTAGGCAAGATCTGCAACGGGTATAACATAAAAAGCGTCAAAACAAAGACCACGTACTAATTTCACAACCAAATCGCACATCCAAAGTATCAAGAACTTATATGCATCAAGTAAAAGAAAAAAAAAAAAAAAAGTATGATCCACCTACATCCTTCCGAAATACCAAATAGTGGAATAAAAGTGAAGAAGAAAGAAAGAAGTAAAGAAGAGAAATAAAAAGGAGATTAGGGAGAAATGATTGGGAGGAAGAAGAAGAAAAAAGGATACTAACCAGCGGGAAAAAGATGGAAGGGGAGGAAAGAGTGTTGGAGATGAAGTATTATGTGGTTGGATCTGAAATTTGAGTGAATAAAAACGAAAAAGAATTGCTACTTGGGACTGAAAAATCTAGGGTTTGGTTTTGGTGTCTCTCCAAAGCCAAAGAGTCACATTAGAGCCTCTCCTTTCCCTCTACCTTTAGTTTGCTCTAAACAATTCCTAAATTGCAATCTTTTTCATCCCTGGAAAAATATTATTTATATAATCGAATTTTTTAAAAAGAGGGAGAAAAGAAAAGAGAAGAGGATAAGGTCGGCCAATGGACTACCCAGTAATGCCAACTGGATATGACTAAGGTTCAGTCCCACGCGCTCCCAGTTGCCGCTGATGGAGCATTCTCTACGTGTCGGATTATCAAGCAGCCACGTCGGAGACAGATAGAGTATGGTGGGACCCCGAAAAAAAAAGAGGGGTAAATCGGGTGCGGGGAGGAGCATGGTGTTGAGTCTTGGAGTTTGATACGGACACGTGCTTGTTAAGGGCGCCGCGTGAGGACTTTCTTCTTTTGAAACGCCTGTGGTCCAGGCGGGTGTACCTGAGTGGCCGCAGGTGGGGACGCTTTCGGTCACGAGGTTCGTCCACGTGGACACCTATCATAGGAGTGTTTTGGATGAGGAGGAATACAAAGGGGGTAACTCAGACTTTTTGGTGGGAGAAATGTCACTGCTGATGTCATCACCCTACCGCTGCCGTGGATATCACGTGGATTTATACTTTTATATATTTTCTTAAATTCAAATTCCAACGTATTTGTGGTTAGGGTTTTGCCTTTGTGTTTTTGGTAATACCCTTTCTCTTCCTTCCCACAACCCTCAGATTAACTATGTTTTCACCACATCACATGTCCATTACCTCATTTTTCCTTCTCCTCCTCCTCCCTTTTTTTTTTTTTTTTTTTTTATATTCATATTTACAAAATGGACAACTAGAATAAATGGGTTAAAGAGTTTAAAAGTTATATTTTTAATTTGTGGAGAATCTTGATGTGAAAAGAGATCTTTTATATAAAAACATGCATCTACTTAGTCCATTTGGAAAGTGTTCCATTTCCAAAAACTGTACCATAAAAATGTTAATTGAACATTAAAAAATCAATAGGGCATGTAAAACTCAACAAATTCAATACTTCAATCAATTCAGTATATTAAAAGTTTCTAAATTCTGCAACTTAATAAAGGTTCCAACCTAAAGAAACAATAAAAAATCAAACCCAAAAAGACAACATAGCAAAGTTTTCTAGATACTATGTAGTTGGTTGGGACACAATAAATAAATTACTAACTATAAAAGTAAATGGAAAAATAAATAAGTCTGACTATTAATTTGTTAATGGATATGACTACCTTAATAATTATTATTTGGTTTTTAAAAACAAACTTCAGACAAGTCCTCTAGCAGATTAGCTTCTCATTTTTATCATTATATTTTAAGTGTTTTCTTTTGATCATTTATCTTAAATGAAAAACTGCTGCTTAAAACATTTACAGAGTGTGTCAAGTTTTCAAATTTTAAAAAACTTTATATATATATATATATTTTTGAGTTAATAATTGTAATAAGTAAACACAAAAAATAAGTATATTTAAAAAAAAAAAAACAAATTCAAAAATAACAAAACCATCAAACATGCTTTCAGTTTTTAAAAACATGTTTTTTCTTGAATTTGCAAGCGTTTAATTTTGAAGAAGAAAACATGAAACACATTGATTAAGTTACGTAAACAAAAAATAATGAGAATTTGCAAAAATAGCAAAAAAAATTATGATAATAGAGTTCATGTCACCTATATTTTCAAAATTGAAAAAATAACAAATTTAAAAGCATATTACCATGAAACTATCGTCTGGTTACTGTCATATTTGCTAAATTTGCAATATAAAAAAATTGTTATGAGTTAGTTTTTTTCTAAATTTTTTTAGTCATATAATACAATTTTCAAAAACAAAAATTTTAAAATATAATTTTAGAAAATGAACAATAATCAAATAGCACCTGAATATTTTGAATTATGAGTATTATTTATAAGTTACATCTTTTTATTGACATGCATACTTGAAACGAAACAAATAAAGAAAAATGTAAGTAGAGTAGAAGACACATAGTAATTACATGCAATTATCATATTTTTAGTATAATTAAAAGTAAAATAATTTAATCATATATTTTATAATTACTAACACACATTTATATATTAATTAAATTGTGCTAGTTAAACGCATACTTATTATTTCCGACAAATAAATAATGAACAGAATTACGAAGATAATATTTGAGTGTGAAACAAAAAAAAAAAGAAAAAAAAAAAAACATTAAGAAAGAATATGCAAATCATGGGAATGCAAATACGTTGTATTGTTCGTTTTATAATGCATTGTCCATGTATTGTTGGAAGCATTTATAAAATAATTAAATATTATATAAGATATATACGTAATTCAATTGATATAAAAAAGAAAGTATTATATAATTGACTAAAATGTATTTATGTTGTTGACTTGAAACAATAGATATTGGGACAAACAGAAGAAGATTGTAATTAAGTGTGAATTATTAGTATGAAAATGTAAGAGATTTGTTTAATTAGTTAGTAAAAAAAATATAAGAGTGGGAGAATAGTTAAAGAGTTTAGAGAGAAAAAGGATGTAAAAGAAGAAATGTAGATAATTGAGTATATAAAAGAAGGAAGAAGAAGAAGAAAGAAAGAGATGGTAATAATAGTAAAAGGATTAGTGGGAGGGAGGAGTAGGGGATGATTATGAAATGAATAAATGTGTGGGGTAATGGGGTAATGGGGTAATGCGGTAAGTTTGAAAGGTAAAATAGGTTAGGTGAGGAGAGTAGGGGTAAAAGGGTAATAGTGGAAAAGGCAAGGGGGTGGGGGGCCCAGAATGAGTCAGAAATGAAAGGTGGGGGCCATGGGGGTGTATGTTTGACTTTTATTTTTTATTATTTATAAAATGGTTTAGGCGTCGTAAATAGGAAGCGCGTACGGCAGAACTTGGAGGGCTTTTAAGGGAACCTATCCAAATGCGCTTTTATAACTACCACTTCTCCCTCCCTCTCATTTTCTTTCCTTCTTTCCATTCCCTTTTTTCTCTCTCTCTCTCTTTTTTTATTTAAACATTTTTTTTGCAAATATAAGTTCATTACTCAACCCAATATCATTCTATATTTCTATTTTAGGGTCAATTCATACATACCATGGATAACAACGATACTTAGTTAGCCACAACAAATGATTTATAATTCTAACATTAACAATCTATTATAGAATAAATCAAAAAATATCTTACATATACACATAGTTTTTAAGTGCAACTAAATAATCAAATTTATAATCTCGTTTCTTTCTACTCATAAATCCAACCATATATACATTTTATCAACTACATAAGTCTTGTTTGTTGATTGTATCCTTCTTTGTGTTTTATTTTTGAAAATCAAGTTTGTTCTCTTTGCATACGTTTTGCAATTATTTACATTTTTTTTAATACAACGGTTGAATTCCTAGTCAAGTTCAAAAAACAAACATTATTTTTTTAATTTTTTAATTTTTTAATTTTTAGTTTGGTTTTTTTAATCACGGATAGAACGTAGATAACAAAGAAATAAAGTTAGATATTGAAATTGGTTCGTTGACTTAATTTAAAGAGAAAATAAAAAAAAATAAAAAACAAATGGAGCCCAAAGAAATTGTATTCATCCATCAGGATATCAATGTTGTTGTTGTTATTCCTTTGGTATATAAATCTATTTTGATGTCTATTTCACATGCCTCGTTGTATTTAATATATGCTTTGTTTTTCATTACATTACTCTCTAAGATGATTACAAGGAATACAAGTTTGGATTTAATACTTTCCACGCCATCAAATATCAATTCATATATAATGAATCTCAATTTTCGTGGATATAATTTAAGCTCCAGTACTTTAATAACAATTTTAAAAACCACAAACAAACTCTCTCCCTCACATATAACTAAAATATAATTTTAAAAAGTTAAGGTTTGTACCTTTTTTTTTTTTTTTTTTTTGTTGGTTTTTAAGTTTAAATTTTAAAATATATTTTTTTCACCACAATAATTATGATGAAAAATTAAAAGAAGGAATTAATTTTCAAAACTAAAAAATGAAAATGAAAATAGTTTTGTAACAATATTATGGAAATAAATGGACATGAGTTTTTTAGTATTTTTTTCGTGTGCCTAACAGATCATAGACAACTTCAATATTGTTTCATATGCACAAACTCATGTACACAATTTTGTGTCTGAAACAATAGTGATTAAATATTTTCCATAAGGAGCAAAAGGAATAGTTTGGTTGATCAAATTTGTGAAGCCGCACATTCCTTTTAATTAAAATCTCTTATTTCTTCCAATCAATTGGTAGTTCTTAGTTCTATCACTATAATTCTCCATTTTATTTATACAAATCAAAATTCAAAATTTTTAAATATCCAATCTCCTTCTTTTTCTGTATAAAAAGGAAACCATATGTATGAATTATGAACCACCAGCTAAGGCAACCATACCCTTCCCAGGAAATTGAAAATTAATTTTAAATATATAAAAATCAAATTTGATATAAAGCAACGTCCAATTAAAAAACACAAATAACTTTAGTAATTTATTACCATGATTTTTAATTTTTTTTTATTAATACAAGTTTTCAAATATAGCAAACCTACTGAAAATGTCAACAGTTATATGTAGCATAATTTTATTAATGATAGAAAGTGACACATAAACATTCATCGTTTTAGTCTATTACTATTTAATAATAAAAAAAATAAAATAAAATTTTACTATATTTATAAAAATTGATATTAATTTTCCTTGATACAACTAAAATCAATCAAACATGTTTAAAAACAAAAAAAAAATTTAAAAGTTTGGCTGGTTAGGAATCAATGGTGATAGACTCACCCCACTCACAATATCAATTTCCTCTTCCACCCGTGTTTATTTTAATTTTTTTCATCTACTTTGTGGTGTGTCATTGTGTTAAAAGGAAAAGAAAGTTGGAAAAAAATGGCAAGTATGACATACATCATATATATCTAATTAAGGGAGCAATATAGTATATGAAATAGCTTAAAAAACTTAGCCAGATGTAGCACATGGAAGGGAATTTGGTGGTTTGAATTTGAAGAATATATTTGGCAATAAGTCAAACAATGCTTTTTCTTTATTATTATTACTCTAATGCAACTTAAATTTTTGTGAAATTTTGGGAGATGAGTTTTAAGTTTAAAGCCACTTCCCATCCCACCCACTTGCCCTTTCCTCACAATTTGGTTAACACAAAGCAAAGGTCAGCAATTATAATAGCATACCAACTCAGTAATTGGATAAGGATTAAAGTTATATTATAGACTATATATCTTAATTACAACCTTTGTTAAAAAGTTTTGACTTTCAAAGGTTTTTGTTTAAATGGGCAAATACTTGTTTTAGAAATAAAGAAAAATAGGTAAATCTTCAACTTTCTCTTTCCTTAGTTGGAAATCCTGATTAAAGTGGCTTTCTTTGATCCTCACCATCATCAACCTATTGAATATTGGATCAACCCTTTGCGTTGTAATCAATTCAAAGATTATCAAATATTTTCTTCTTAATTAAATACATTTTATTTACTCATTATTATATTATAACCATTTCACAAGTTGGGGTTTTGAAAATTTAAATATCCTTCAAAATTTAAGCATCATTATATGCTCTCTCTCTCTCTCTCTCTCTCTCTTTTCTTTATTTTTTTTCCTATAGAAAACAAACCAATAAGTATAAATCAAAATACATTAGAATTGAATACATAATTAAAAGTTTAGGAGTGGATTAAACAAGAAAAATGGAATTAATTAGGTATAACATCCCACTTTATTCTTACATTATTATTCCGCAGCCGTCTTCTTCTCCTTGTGTGCTTTTGCTTTACCATTATGTTATTTTCCTATAAAATAAAAGCAAATTATTAAATGTTATTTGTTTATGTATTTTTGTCATATGTCACATTGAATTTGATCAAACGGGTGCCTACAAAAATAAAAATTCAAATTCTCACTATATTTTAGACAAAAATAGAATGAACTTTTGGAGTGGAGGAAAAAAAAAGTCATAACCAAAAATAAAATATGATCGGAAGTGTCTTGATTTTTATTTATTGTCTTTTTTAGAGGATTATGTTTCTTTTAATTGTTAAATAAATGGAATTTTTAAAGTTCATTTAAAATTTTAGCTTAAAGTAGGAGTTTTCATTTTATGCATCGTTAATTGTTAATTGTGGTGTGACTCGAGATCCATTTTTGACATGCTACCAAATGTAGAGAGATTGGGTCTTTTTTTCCTTTCTTTCTCTCTCTCTCTATAATCTCTTAAACAATAATCTCAACCAATAATATTATTTAAACATGTTCAATTTAAAGTAAATTTACTTTATCAACTACTTTGGATAATAACTAGCCATAATAGTACTTCGTTTTAAATTACAACGTTAACCCTACGCTTAAGAGCTAAGACATTTGTCTCAACATATTGAAGATTGCTACGTGGATCGGCCCACGATATTCAAGACCAGTAGGAGACAAAATCCCAATTGTTTCAGGGCCTATCGGAATGGGCCTTCAAAACCCAATTCTTTTGTTGCCTGAACGACGTCGTTCCGGGAGGAAAAAAAGAAGAAGGAAGTTTATTACGATACGACGTTCTAAATTTCTAAGATTGAGATGTTTTGGAGAATTTGAAACAGCAAAATTCCAATTCTCTTTGTTGTCCTTCATTTATGGTCACGAATTTGTAGAAAAATGGACACAGATTTGCTGGGAAAATGACACCCAACCCAAAATTCTTTGAACCTCCTTGAATTGACTATACATATTGTTGTATTTATTAGTTACCAAACACTATAAAGTACTTTTTTTGTTTTGGATTTAAGTCGGGATTACATTTATCACTTACTAATTTACCTCATTCCACAGCGAAATTGCTAAAATTTATTGTCTGTACGCCACTCTCATAAACTAAAAAAGAAGAAGAAGAGAAAATATTCCATTCAACGGAACAAAGCATATAAATTCTCTAAGAGAAGTCCAATCTCCAGTAGTCAAAAGCTAATAGGTAGGGTGAGGAGTTAAAGTTAGGCAACCACATTTGTCAGTGATAAAGATTATTTGTTTGACATTAAAAAACCCACCACACAATGACACACCTAACCAAATCTTATTTCTACAATCACAAATCAGTACAATCTATCATATCGTTATAGTTCATATGAAGCTTTCTTTAACTACCCAGGATATTCATTAATTTCCCTAAACTTTACACCATATAGTTATTTAAACCAATCTTAATTCAGTAATATATGTTTGCTGGAAGTTAATATTTTAAAAATAGTGTGTATTATATTTTTCAAAGTTGACGGCTTTATTATTTTATTTTCCACGTAATTATTTGTATGAATTTGGTATCCATTTCCATGTGTCTGTGTTGGAGTTTGAAAATGGATGTTTCAATAAAAAGAAGAGGCTGCTTCTATTCATCTTTCTATTCCAAATTCGACTTTGTGGAAAGGGGCATCATTACTTGCACAAACTTTTTTGTTTTTTGAAAAATTGTCTTTATATTTTTAAAACTCGTAAACTAAATACATATTTTTCAAAACTAGTAAAAAAAAAAAAACAAATTTCCCTCTTTTTCTCCTTGAACAAACGCATCAAGGTTGAAGACAAAAAAGGAAAAAAAGTAATTTCCCCTTTTTTGTGATTAACACATGCAACAAGTTTATTGTGCTAATTAAAATGATCGATAGGGTGTCATAACCCAAAACTTTTTCACCTCTACCAATATGAGATTCAAAATAAATAAATAAAAATGGATGCTTTCTCAACTACTACATATATCTTTTTGGAGTCTATTAATACTAGTTATCTCCCATCTAATTTATCACATGATACTTAGTATATGTTTAAAACCTTGTTGAACTTTTTATGTTGTATGATTAGAGTGAAACTGCAAAAAGTGGAAATACACAACGTATTAGACTCCAAAAATCTCCATGCTTTTATCACATATATAAATTTTAGGTTTTCCTTTTTTATAATACCACCCCACAATGGCCACAATAATTTGTTTTTTTTTCGTTGAGAAATTACTATTGTTCAAAGAAGAAAAAAGAACTTAAAGATTATGCTATTCATGAATCTTTAATCATTTATTATTATTTGAAAAAAAAAAACGTTAAATTATCATGCTTTAGAAATTTTCGATTTATATTATTTCTGACTAATATTAAAAAGCAATTAATTATTTAAATATTTTTCTAAATCATTATGAAATTTTGATAAACGTATAAATATTTTCTCTATTTGAAATAATCTTTTTGTTAGTTTTCAACAACTTGCTTGATTTTTTGAAAACCTTAGTAAAAAATAGATTAGAAAGATGGGAATTTAAG
Organism: Cucumis hystrix; assembly: GCA_025688845.1. Taxonomy (NCBI): domain Eukaryota; kingdom Viridiplantae; phylum Streptophyta; class Magnoliopsida; order Cucurbitales; family Cucurbitaceae; genus Cucumis; species Cucumis hystrix. Next base: position 1,439,340 of record CM046884.1, read on the forward strand.
AATGAAAAAGTATATATATAGATTTAATTTTTCTTAAATTATAAAACTAAGAACCAAATTAATTATTATAAGGTAACCTTAGTTTGTTTTTAGTTTCTTAAATACAAACTTCAATTAGTAGAATGATATATTGGGATTTAAATAACGTAGAAGCGTTTCAATCCACCAATGAACTGAAGGAAAAAATTAATGGAGTTTGGTTAAAAGTAAAACCCAGACGATGGGGTAGAATTTGTAGGCATAAGAAGCAAAGTTTAAATGCGGAGTGAAATTGGGAACCAAATTGTTTAAAAACACAAAGAACCAACTCCACAAATCACATGGCGATTTGTACTCTCATAGTCACGATTGTGATTTCTCACCTTCCCAATTTCTCAATCAATTAAACGACTTCACACAAAGCAATACAAATACTTCCCCAAATGGCAAATTCAAATTTACCCAACCTCCGTTTTTATCATCTACATTAGATTATTTTAGAATGCATTATTTGGGTGGCTTTGCACGAGGTCACGCAAAAGCCTCATTAATTTGGTGCTATAATTAATATTCAATCACACACTCCTAGCTACAAACATATGTATCAACACATCCTTTTCGTATTTCTCTTTCCAAAATTGCATCTCACATTTTAACATATTATTAAATAAAACTGTCGAATGTCGATCACATCAAGTCCAGACAATTACATGGAAAGAAAAAGCTTTAAGCTTAAACCACATATCGAGATATATAACTGTGAATCCGTATCTGTACAAAGTAGTATATCTATATGTATTAAAAAATAACAATGATGATGATGATGATGAGAAAAAAATGGAATACATTATATGTAGTATTATTTGTGATCAGAGAAAAAAACTTGGGTGCAATCCATCTTGAACTGGACCTATCTTTGTGCAGTCCAACTGTAGAGCTAATGGCCAACGCCGGGGCTTGGAACTGACTGGACAAGGTGGCGAGCAGTGAGGTTGTGGTGGAGGAGCATGGAATGAACTTTCTTGCTGGGAGAGGAAGTGGGGATGGTGCCCTTGGGAAGGGCGGTGAGAAAGAGGGTGTTCGGAGACGCCATGGTATTGGTAGGTAGGAGTCTGGCGGCGAGTGAAGTGGGAGCAGAGAATGCGAATAGAAGAGCCAAAATGAGAGAGCAGCAAGTGATGAATGTGAAGCGAGGCATGGAGAGATTCAAAATACTTAGAGATTTTAGAGTTAAAATCGTGGTAACTTTTTGGTTTGAAGTTATATGGAGAAAGGGAGAGGAGGGGTTATTTATAGTATAAAGTTGGAAGGTTGAGAAAGGCATGGTGTGGGGAGGAAGCAAAGAGTCAACATCAAATGGGTTTGACTATTTGAAAATGGAGATGTGATAAAAGTAAGTAAAGTGGAGAGATGAGTTGAACGATAGATGGTTAAGAATATGGGGAGTGGAAAATTGGTGGCCGCCGACCATAGTATTAAGAAAAATGCAGAGATAGTCCCCCTGTGTGAAGGGCAGAGCCAAAAATTGAATGTGTCTAGTGGTTTGCTTCATTGTATAATGTATAAATGATAAAGTATGTACTTTTCATTAGTGGGGCAAAAAAGAGAATTATGACTCCAACGTTGGTTCAGCTGAATTCATGGGAGCTGTGTTTGTGTTGCCATTTAAAACATAAATGGTGGAATTGCAGTTGGAGGAGTTCAGTTGCTATGTTCATTACCTTACAATTTTACAAACACCCCTGCCATCGGTCCCACCCATCATTTCTTTTTTTTCTTCTTCTTCTTTTTTACATGGTAGGAAATCCATGGTTGTCGTGGGAAAAGAAACCAGCTGTGATATTTTAATTTATGTTAATATTAATGGTTGGAGGTTATAATTAATTTAGTTTAATTTTGTAAAAATGAGCATCACATAAATAATGTACTTTCAATCAGTAATGAATAGACATATATGGTGTACTTTCAATCTAGTGCTCAAAAGTTGACTCCCACACTAACTCTCTCATATTAAAATTTAGAAAAAATATCTTTTTCTTACTCTATAAATTATAAAAAGAATGTGTTTGCGGGTGACTTGATAAAAAATTCATATGAATTAATATAAGTTTAATAATTAAAATAACATTATTATAAATTTAAGAAAGCTAGGGGAAAAGAGAAATGGATCGGAGTGTGGAAAGTGATAAAAGAAAGGGTTTAGGGTTATGAGGTTTTGATTCGTCTCTCGAGGCGGCGAGAAGAAGAAAATTGAAGACATTTTTCCACCAGCACTTTTGTCAAAAGCCAGAGCAAATAAGGACACACAACTCTACGTACTCTCTCCTTTCTCACTCAGTTTTTTTATCATTCTTTTCATTGCTTTATCTTACTCTTTTCTTCTTTATCTATGTTTCTTATACTAACTTAAACACCAACATGGAGTTAAACTTATCACCACATAGGTATAAGAATCTTTTTATATATATATATTAGTTCAATGTTAATCATTATTGGAATGTCTTGAATATGTTATCTGACGCTACGAACAATAAATTCATATTCAATATATTTAATTATTTATGATTATGATATTAGGATTTAGAAAACTTAACTATATAAATTCTTTAATAACCCTAATGTTATTATTTTTGTATTATGATAATATTTTTTCTAATAATATTGTTTTTATTCTATCCCATGGACGTAGTTAATGTCTTAGTGAACTACATATATATATTTGTGTATTGATCTTTTTCGATTTTTGTATTCTTTAGTTGTCGATTGTCTAACAACCATACCAAAGAGAAGCAAGTTGGAGGCTTAAGTCCATATGATACACATAACAAACTCCAATGTAGATGAGATTCATGTGCCAACAATTTTATCAATAAAAAAAGTTTGAGTTTATAACTTAAATGGATGGTAGAAGTTGTTGAGATTAATTAAAGAGATGAAAAACAAGAAGTAGGAAATAATAATTAGAAAGAGGTCAAAAGTAAATTAAGCTTCAACTTGAATGAATAGTTAATACACAAAAAGTAGTTGATTAAGCAACAAGCAGAAAGGAGAGATTTATACTAAACAATCCACAAATTAGTGAGATAATATAATTGAAAAGAATGAATAGCGTCATTAATTAAGAGGTTTGCTTTGGCTTGACGCTACACGTTTTTGGAGGGAAAAATCCCACATTTTACCCATTTAGTTTGACGTTGGATTTGGTGTGTTTTCTACAAAGAAGTCAAGGATATCGATATATAAAAATAAGCCAACAAAATAACACCTACACCCTTTTTTGCCCATACTTCAAACACACAACCACCCAATTTTCTTTTGCATTCATTTTAGTTATATAATATACCATGTATCGTTAATTAAACATAAGAATCTTATTAATTCATTATTATTCTATTCTATTCTATTCAGACAACTCCTCGTGGCTATTGTCATAAACCCTCTCTCGTCTCTACCATTTCCACTACGTGTTTCAATTTTGTGAGGATATCTCGGCCCATCATACCACATTTATATTATTTTTCTCTTAACAACATACCACATTAATTACATATTTTATATGTGTGTGTGTATATATTTGCATACATGATCAAAACTGAAAGCAGCATACCTCATAATTCATTGTGACTGTCACAGAGTGATCTTCAAACCATATCTTTGTTACAACATATGTATATTAACAATTAATACATGTAGAGATATATTGTTTAAGAGCAACACTAATGTCCCACAGGCCACAACTCTCAAGGAGATTAATTAAAGAAGGATACCTATACCTAACGTGGGTTGCATTGGGCATAAGATATATAGATATGTTAGGTTTAGCTGATTTGACTTGAAAAGCAGTAAATTTAAGTAGGAGTCGGGATAGAAAAATATAGACGTAATGAAGGAGGGGTGTTTGGGAAATGGTGTAAAACGATTATGGTTGAAAATAATATAAGAAGAGAATGAATAAAAAAAGGGTGTCGGCATAAATTTTGGAGGAGGGTTTGCTGGGAAGAATGTTTACAAGAGGCCCCTCACTGTCAACAACTAAGGGCTCTGTGTTTGGACAGGATTCATCCATTTCCATGCCCCCAAAGTTTTCTCCTTTGTCTCATCCCAACAATTTTTAATCTTTTTTCCCTTTTATTTTCACCAACACACACGCACTTAATTAATCAGTTCTTCCATTAATAATTGTGTTACATAATTAAATCCCTGAAAAATGTAAAGCAAGGCATGATTCAATAATCCATGAGTGATTACTAGGCCCCCCTTGAAAAAATAGGTTTATATTAGTAGTAGGGGCATTGTTTTTAATTAAGAGAAGGATTGTGAGATATGAATGACACACGAGTGTCATTATTAATTTGTAAATAACAGCTAAGCTGTCAAGACTGTCGTCCCACCACACACCATAGTTGTTATGGTTTATAACTGGAAAATTCATGGGAAAAAAATAGAGAACTAGTTTTCAAAGTTACAAAAATAAAAAGGTCAACAGAAGGTATAGCTATATTTAAACCATAGTTTGAAAATTTGACTCAATTCATATCTATATATCTATATAGATAATATCATTAAATGGTCCATAGGTTTTTAAGGGAAAAAAAGGACCATTTTCCAGTTGGAATGGACCATTTATACTGAGATGTAAATGGATACAAATCCATTCACTTTCTTCTCCTAAAATCCTATTAGGTGTTCTTGCGACATCTCTGTGCATATCCCTCTTATCATTCATACCAATAATAATAAAAAAGTAAAAATATAATTTCAAAAAATAAATTAAAAGAATTGTTATATGACAAATTACGATTGAAAATATAAAACGGGCTGTGAATTCTCCTGGGCCGAAATTAGGGTGCCCATTGCATATCAAGCAGGCCCAGGAAACATTTTTCTCGTTTTATTTGACACTCTACCTATTATTTAATATTTCAAAAATTTAGTCCATCCCTTTGTTACAGTGATTTTAAACTTGGAAAAAAAAAATATATATATATTAACAATTTTAAAATCACTCAAAACATCTAAATGGTATGTTTGGATTACATCAGTTTGAAGTTTTTAGTAGAAGAGTTTAAATAAAAATGAAAATTTTTAAGCACTTTTTTCTCCATAAATCCAAACCATATTAAGTCAACTGATTATAACACCTTATATTATATAATTGCTCAAAATAAAAGTATGGATCTAATGGAACTGCATATTATAAGCTGACGACATACCCAATAATTTATTTTCATTTGCTTAGTGCTTACTGCTCACCCACTAATATCTTTGTTAGAATAACATTTTTTTTCTGCAGTAGCAGTAAGTTCCCTTTGGGACAGAGGAATGCAGAGAGTGAGAGAAAAAAGTGGGAGTTTGTTCTATTTTTTTTCTTTCTTTTTTTTAAAAAGCACCACATGCCAATACCTTAATAGTGGACAAATGAAATTCATGTTATCCAGTCAGGGATCTGTTGTTTTTATTATTAATTATTGGCAGTTGAACTAAAACCTTAATTCAAAAAGCAGAAACACACAGAGTCTTACCCTTAAATTGAGATGACAATTATGAGCTAAATTTGACTCATTTTAATTTTTTTTGCTTTTTTACTTTTTCTCTCTATTTCTGTCCACGTTTCTATAAATTCGAAATCTTAAAATCTAAGCCAACATTGACGTTTTAAATATCTATTAAGAGACCTACTTTCATGCGTGCATGAAATATGTGTTTTTGAATCAACAATACTAAACCACTAGCTATATTGTAGCCACTGAATATTTTTTGTCATATAATACATTGTGATAAAGAAAATGCAACAATAAGGTAAGTAATACATTATTGATTATACATATAATTTTAGAATAGAGTAGTCCAATGATAGGGGTTTGTTTATAAGGGCTTTCCCACATGACAGGATACCTGATGCCATATCATAGTTCCCAGCTATTAGTGGCTCCAAATTTGAGGCGAATCCTCTTCTCCCCTCTTTGTTTTTTCCTCTTTCCTACAAATTTTTATTGATTTTATATTATAACTCCTTAAAATGGGGCATTGATATTTCATTCATATTTTACCCAACAAAGTTATAATTGATCGAACACTCCACAGTAAGTAATTGGGACTAAAAAGTTAAACTTGGTCGTTGTAATAATGTCATATTCACATGGGAAAAAGAAAGAGTTGAAGTTCAAATTTGATTGATGTTATATGATTGAACTTTGGATTAGCAACATTAATATGTTATATCAACAGTATCGAACTTGTACAAAATAAACAAAACAAGAACTGTATAGGATGGGTTCTTTTTTCCTTCTTTGGGGGACCCCTTCTGCTTTTGTTTTGGCTGGGACTATGAAACTCCATCATCATCCATCCCATTAAGTGAAAAATTGAAGGCATAGAAGCAATAAAGATTCCAGCTTTCAGATTTGCTTCACATAGCACCAAAACACCTACAACATTTAAACTGCAAACATCTAATTCTAAAACACAAAAATTAAACCAATATATGAACACATTATTTGGGATTTTATAAAATCTAAAGCCAATAGTGAAAAAGAAAACAAAATTAAAAGAGACAAAAAAAGAGGTAAAGGCAGCAGCTTACTCTGAATTTGAAACAACTTTTATGTGTTCTACTTCGAGAATTCAAGACGGTTTGAAGTTTTGTATGTAAATCCGTTTGATTGAGAACTTGACCCGAAGAAGTTAAATAAACAGTGCGTTGAAGAGGGGGAGACCAGAGCCCACTTCTCTCGTAATCAAATCCAAATTCAGTAGCATCGAAGAATTTCTGAAGCAATCTGTCTGAAGTGGATTTTGACACTCTCTGAACCTTTGGATTAGAAGGTGAAAATGGCAGTTCAGGAATGGACATTGATGGAAATTTGGAAGCCAATTGAATTTCAAATCCAAGAAAAAATAACACACACAGAGAGAGCGAGAGAGAGAGAGAGAGAGAGAAAGAGAGAGATAATGTTTATATATATATAAATAAAAAAAAAGGGGGGGGATGAGTGTTTGAAGAAGACAAAGGTGTTTTTTTTTTAATTTTAATTTTGGAGAGGGTTTTATCAATGTGAATATTGAAATGGACGTATGTGGCTGTGTATACCTACAAATGATAGAGAAGAGACGTGACACGCATGATGGTGAATCTGGGGGGGGTGCTGCTTTCATTTGGGGCCACTGTCTATGATTAACAATCACTCTAAGTAATGTTACATAATTAACAATAATTATAGAGTCGTTGGAATGGGTACATTTCATTCAACTTTACTTTGAGAGAGACCACTGAACACATTGGAGAAAAGACTTAAGATTATTATGAAATTAGAAGGGGAGTTTGTTGACCCTACCCTTGTAGCTAGATTGAAGAAAGAAGGAAATGAATGATTGAGGCATAAATGCATTTATGAAGAATTGATCAAGGGAATCAGAGCCTTAGATATTGTTTGGACCATAAGAAGAAGACTGGGAGAAAATTGGGGGTGCATCCCTGAAAATAGGTAAATAGTAATTAAAAGATGATGTGAGAGAAATGGTGTTAGATTGTGTATATATATATGTATTGGGATGATGGAAAGGATAGTTTAAAAAAGGATAGAAACAAGTGATCAGAATGGCAGCCTGAAAGAGTCTGAGTGTTTGGTGATTTTGACTTCATATAAGTGAGTAGTGGTGGGTCTTTGGTTAGTTACTGGAGGAGGAATCTCTCCCTCACTCTTCTCAATTAATTTGATATATGTGGTTTCTTTTTGGGTCTGATGTATATTATAAATAGGAAGCCATAAATTTTGGTGAGTAAAGGGAAGCGATCATTTACAAATCTTACCTTTCCACATTGACATTGTGCAATCTCTTTCACTCACAGCTCACACACCATTTGGTCATTCTCCAAGATTAGAGTGTGTGAAATGGATATGTTTCTTCGTCCATTTGTTTTAAACCTTACTCTTTTCTTTTTACTGTTTTTCTAGTGTCTTCTCACATAAGTCTACCACCTTATGTCTTGTTTGATAATTATATAATTTTTAGTTTGAAGCACTTATCAAGTTCTACTATACAAAATAATTAGTTTTAGTTTTTAAGGAATAAAGTTGTGAAAATCAATTTCATCTCTAAATTTTAAAATCAAGGAATAAAAGGGTTGAGGGAGAAAGCTTGGTGACAAAGAAATATTTATGAAAGACAATTCATAAACTAGTGAAATCGCTAGCTGTTGATGATTGTCACCAGAGAATAAGAAAAAACAATCAAAACAATGGACTAACAAAGAACCATTGTTTTCTTCCTTTGAAAGCAAAAGGAACATTGTTTTCTTCCTTAAAACAGGAAACTTATAGAGAAATAATGACCCTTAAATTAGATTGTTTGGTTCTTTATTTGTCTTTTTTTTCTCCTTCCACGTTCATGTTTTGTCCTTCATTTTCCCCTGATTGATTGTGAGCAAAAATTTCGAATCTTTGTCATCTTTTATGGTATGTTCATCTTTTCAAAAAATGGCATAACTGATTTTGTTACTTTTTATACATGTGCTTTAATTCAATATTTATACCTAGTGGAATAGGTAAATTTAATTATATATCAGCTAATATTACTCTCACTCGTGGAATTGAAAATTTTACGATATTAATTATAGAATAAACTACAAAAACTCCTCAATTTAGTTTAGTGCTTCTTTTCTTTTTCTTCTTTTTTAAGAAAGGAACCCATTGAAGTGTTAAACAATTACAAAATATTGGAGTTAAACAAAGTTGAAACCTAATATAAATTCAGAACAGTTGAAATATTTTACTTTATAAGCATATATTTTTTTCATTTTGATTTGAAAGTTGATAGGATAGTGACTTGGAAACAAATTTGAAATGCAAGGTAAAAAATAAAAGTTTCGCTAAATTGAAAGCAGAATTTAAAGTAATTTTCCCAGAAAAGGCAAAAAAGTCATCCTTTTCTTCTTTTGAACTTGAAATTGAAATTGAAAGCGAAGAAAAGAGTAAATACAAAAATGATGGTTCTGAGTTAGTGAGAGTGGAATGGAATGGGTTAATCATCTTGTCCTTTCTACTACTCCAAGTTTCAATTTTTGAGAAGTGACGCTTCTAAAGTGTTCTTAATCTTGCCGGCTTCTAAACACAACACAACACAACACAACCCCCCAACCCCTCTTCCCAAGCAGACCTCCTTCGCCTTTCTCACAAAACAAACAAAGGGTAAATTTCAAAAACCAAAAAGGCACAGCCCCGATAAAAAATAAGACATTTTTACAGTGTGTGTGAGAGAGAAAGTCGACCGATCTAAAGAAAACAGGATCCCCCCCTCTCTCTCTCTCTCATTCTCCGCGGCTGGAGGGCGGGCTTCAGAAAAATGTCTGCTTACAGAGCTGAAGATGACTATGACTATCTCTTCAAGGTTGTTTTAATCGGAGATTCTGGCGTTGGCAAGTCCAATTTGCTTTCCCGCTTTACCAAAAACGAGTTCAGCCTCGAATCTAAGTCTACTATTGGCGTTGAGTTTGCTACTCGTAGTTTGAATCTTGATGGCAAGGTTATCAAGGCTCAGATTTGGGACACTGCTGGCCAAGAACGGTGTTTTTTCTTCTTCCTTCCGCTTTTCATGTGCTTACTATGGTTCTGATTTCACATTTTGTGATATGGGTCCTTGTCTTTTTAGGTGGAAATATTGTGTCACATATGGGGCTCTGCTATTGTTTTATTGTTTCTCTTTCTTTTTCTTATACTGATTTTCAAATGTACATGCTCCTAATAAAATTGCTTTTTAAGCTTCGATTAGTCTTAATTATGGTCTTTGTTTGGTTTAGATTATGCTTGTTCATTTGTTTCGATAGGTTAGTTATTGATTGCAATGGGGTACCTGACGGGTTTGGTGGATCTAAGCTAAAAGACTTTTGTTAGAGCTTAGAATACTATATATAACCGGAAGTTGCCTTCCCTTGTCATTTTCCCGCACATCAAATCCTCAATTCAATATATTAGGTCGATTGTCCTCTCTAGTGTTTCCACGTGAGGGAGGGGTATTTTTGTGTTTTATGTAGTATCAATGTCATGAATATGAGTTAAAAAATGTGGAAACTTTGTTAATTTTGAAAATTGAAATTTACCGTATAGAGGTTGAGAGATATTTTAGGAGAAAATTGAGTTATGTTTGTTTAATTTGCATCAGCACTTGTTACCTAGATCACAGAAATCATCCTATCGCTATCGTGCTAGATGCTACCTTGTCCTACAAAACAGCAAAGAGAAAGGAACAAGTGAGATAGCAAGTCAAGCCTTTCAATCAGATTTCAATATGGAAACCTTTTTGGATAACTCCGAATGTAGTTTCGTTTGGTTATCATGCATATGCTAGAAACATGTCTTTAGGCTTAAAGCAGAAGGTCCCTTCCCTTAATTTGTAATTCAGGCATTACGTGGTTGCCAGTATGGATTGGACAGGCAGATGCCCCCAAAGATCTTGAGTATGTTAGATGATTGATCGGCTGCAACGTGCATTCTCAAAAAACTTACTGTTTTTTAACTTTTCTCTTCCAAATAATTGTCTTTCTATTTTTAACAACCGTGTTAGGTTATTCCACCTCTATTATGGAAGTGGTTGGGTGTTGATTTTTAATGTGGAGAAAAGTTCACCTCTTCAATTAGTGTTTGGGGTTCAAAGAGCAGGGGAATATCAATTAGTAGTATATCATTTGTTAAACTGGTATTAAGAGGCCTGTGGGCTGTGTCAAAGTTCGATGCATATCGTCTACTGATGTAGAGATGGTTGCAGGGAGTCTTAAGTCATAGAACATATGAGATTGTTTTGCCTCTTTTACTAGTTTATGGGTTTGACCGAACAGAACCCATTTTTTCTTTAGCAATAAGATTGATCTTTAATATCTTGTTTATCGGGAAAAAGTTGTCCCATTCTCATTTTAACAAGTGAGGGATGGCTGTTAGATAGTTGTGTTGTCCCATTAAGTACCCCAATGCGAGCAAATTAGGATGCGATTGGAAAAGTTTTCTGTAGTGCTTGTATATATGGCACCGGCACTGGCACTGGCACGTATGATTATTGGAGAGAACAAACTTTTTCTGTACTGAAGATGGGATATTTACCTGTGTGACACACTTTTAACTTAGTTTGGTCTTAAAATCTCTCTCTACTTGCCTTACTTTTCCACATCTCTTCTTTATCATCTTTTCTTAAATTCACAGGTATAGGGCAATTACAAGTGCTTACTATAGAGGAGCAGTTGGTGCCCTGCTTGTGTACGATGTCACACGACACTCCACATATGAAAATGTTGAGAAGTGGTTGAAGGAGTTGAGAGATCACACCGATCCCAACATTGTAGTAATGCTAGTTGGCAACAAATCAGATCTTCGCCACCTTGTGGCAGTGTCAACAGAGGATGCAAAATCATTTGCCGAGACAGAGTCTCTGTATTTCATGGAAACCTCTGCCCTTGAAGCCACAAACGTCGACAACGCCTTTGCTGAAGTGCTTACACAAATTTACCACATAGTGAGCAAGAAGGCTATGGAAACTAATGATGATGCTGCTGCATCAGCCGTTATAGCGAAAGGGGAGAAAATTGATATCAGTAAGGACGTGTCTGAGGTAAAGAAAGGCGGTTGCTGTTCCAGCTAGACTATCAATCTCCGAAGCTGCTGCAGCAAACGAGCAGGCTGTCTCCTTTCTCGACATCTATTTTTACATTTTGTTTTACATATAGTACACCGTGGTTGTGTGAAATTTTTTCCAGGGATGCATAGAGGTAGGAGGGGGGGATTCATGGGGAATGATTTGATGTATCTTATTGTTTTGGTTACTGATATTTTTAACTTATGATGCCAAAAATACTGAAGCTTAAGCTGATTAAACTTGGGAGTTTGGGAATTACAGTTTTATACTTAATCGACTTTGAGGGACTTTTGTGTTTCTAAGTACAGAATTGTTGTGGTTCTTAGTTTCAAATTTGAGTTGAAGATTGAAGTAATGAAGCTGAAGAAAATGGTAAATCAATGGAAGTTCATTAGTGAAGAAAACATGTTAAATTGAAGGGAGTAAATTATGGGTCAAACTTTGCCGTTCATCTGCCGTAATTTAATGTAGAAAGTGGAGTGAGCAAAAGCATTAAAGGCCAACCAAATCATTGTTAATGCCACTCTACCTAATTCAGATTTATTCCTTTTTATCTGTTTAATAATGGATTTTATTATTATTATTAACTTTTTAATTCATGCTTAATTTATAAGTTTTTAAGCATTACATTTTTATGGTTAAGTTTTGAATTTACTTCTTATTTGGTCTTTAGGCTTCAATGTTTTGCACTTTTGCCTTTCAATTTTCACTTGTGTTTAACTAGACAAAGTGAAAGTAAACAGGTAAGGATTGAACCTGAAGATCCTACCAATTTCTCATATTTACAAGTTAGTTAGTAAAATCAAGTTCTTTATCACTTCTGTTATTGTGTTTGAGATGAACATTGAAGTCTGTGTTTGTTTTACTACTTCAAGAATCAAACCCTTTTCTGAGAGATATCCCCAAGTTTAGTTTTATTTAGTTTAGAGTATATGTGAATGCACTCGTTTAAAGTTCCAGTGTTGATATTAAATTTATAAAAGGATGAAACTTCAACCATTAATTTGGACAGTAAATAATAAAATAATAAAATAATAATAATAATTTTGTTGAAAAGCATAGATAAATAATTTTGAAAAAGCGAAATACAAAGATCTATGTGCATTATCTTATTCACAAAAGAAGTATATTCGCAAAGATTTGTATGTCATAAAGTTTGTAGAAAGAAATAAAAAAGAGTTGAACAATGGGAACCAATAATGTAAAGAATTGGAATCATTTTGAAGTAATATATATTTTAATAATATTTAGGTTTAAGCTTTTGCTTTTTGGTATCCTCAACCTCAACCTCAACCTGAACCCATTCTTGAAATATGAAAAGCTTAAGGATATGATATGGGTGTCACGGGTCGAATCTCTTGTGGGTCTCATATTGGGCCTCACTCTCTCCATATCTCTCCTTCTTTTTCTCGGATCCTCTTTTCCTTAAACCTCGGCCCATATTTAACTCATTTTAACCAAATTCAATCATCCTCTTCAACTTTTTTTTTTCTTCATTATTTCAATTTTTGTATCAACATGTCTCTATTAAGTTCATTGCCTAAGTAATCTTTTTAAAAAAAAGTTTGATTACAAATGATGATACTTCAAACTCAGAATTTAAACTCTCATATCTCCATCCCCGTTTGATGAAAGAATGATTAGGTGCTATCTAACTTTCGTATTTTTCTTATTCTTATGCACAAAAAAAGTTTAAATCATACTATTACTGCCATATTTACTAGCTTTTCGGTTTCAACCTCTTCCACACCAAACAAAATAAGTTTGGTTTCATTCTTAAGAATTGCCAAATCTATATATATTTTTTTCTTTTCAAATTTGAATAATTGGAAAGAAAGAAAGAAAGAAAAACACGAGAGATTGGAATATGGAATGGAAGAAACATTTTCATTGAATTGATAGGTTAGGAAGTGACTAATAAAGTTGAGCATCGTTGTGAGGAATACTGTCATTATGATGCTGGTTTGGAGCTAATAATTTGGGATCAATGGCTACACTAATAGCTTCAGTTATATCACTGAGATTAAGCAATTGATGATGATCTTCAGCTACAGCAGTGGCCTCCATACAAAAACATTCAGTACATGAAACTCTAGCTTCAACAACATGAAGACCCATTTTCTCAAATGCTTCTAATACTGAAACCAATCTGTCCCCTCCCTTTTCGCATCTCACTTTCACCCTAAACTCTTCTCCATTCTTCTCAACCTTCACTTCCTGCTTTTATAAAAACATTATATTTACTTTGCTCCCATTATAAAGATCATATCTTTCAATAGTTAAAAGAGACAGAAAGAGGGGGTGAAAAAAGGACCTTGGAGGAATGAAATTGATTTATGGAGTTCAAATATTCTCTTTTCATGTCCAGTAGATTTGAGTACTCTCTCTCAATTGCTTCCAGCTTGAGTTTAAGCTTATGAATGAAGAGAACAGCATTCCAAAACACACACCTCTGTCTTCCCTACATAAACAGAGGACTTGATTAAAATTAATGGCCAAAACAAAGTGAAGTGACAGGAAAAAAAAGAAAAAAGAAAAAAGAAAAAAGAAAAAAGAAGAATGTTTTAGGAATTACAGAGGATTCATAAGTGGGTAGAGATCGAACAAGGCGTAGCTTGTTACGTGAGTCGAATCTCTTTTGTAATGTAGAAACCATCTCTGTTTCTCTGTTTATCTCTCAGCTTGAACTTTCTCTTGCTCCCCAATTAAACAAAAGTTAGTGAGGAATAAGACCTGAAATGAAGAGTGTGTCTATTTATAGCATAAAAAAGTTTGCTCTCTATGTATTTTTAAAGGCGAAATTGAAACAATCTCTTATGTGAATTTAAAAAACAGAGGAACCCCATCTCTTTAAACTTATATAATATTTAATTATTCCATTCGTACTTAAATACTTCTATGCTCACACACATATATATACAGGACAATATGGTATGTGGGGATTAAAAATTAGGTTGGAGGTTACTTTTTCTCTTCTCTTTTTTATTTTCCCCCTTTTTACCTCGTTATGAGTTTGTACCCTGCATGTTTGAAGAGGATAACTTTAACTTTATTTATTTATTTATTTTAAGAGATGGAAAAGGCAAAAATTACAATCAATCAATACTATAGTACATTAGATGCATAGTGGTTGTCCTCTGGTGTAATGTTGTCTGCACAACTCAAGTACATTACTCTGCCTACCACCATTTATTTTCCACATCACCATTTTTCTTTTTGGTTCTCTTTTTGTAATTTTGTGTGTGTGCTTTAATGACGTGCCGTGTCTGGTATCATATCTTGAAAAGTAAAAAAAAAAAAGATGGATGGTATATAAGTAAGTTTAGTTAATGGGAAAATGTAGAAAAAGTTGAAGACATAAGTCCAGAGGTTAGGGAGAGGAAATGGGGAAGAAGACAATAAGAGTGAAGAGAAGGGGCATGCATGAAAATGAGCAGTAAGTACTAAAATGGAGACATGCATGGGAAGGGCAGAACAAAGGGGAGAGAGTCACGGGGTTGCCCAATTAAGGGGGTTCTTTTATTTCTTGTGTGTGTATTTTGTAATAATGTAAATGTATAAACATATTATGTTTTGATGGGTTAGCTTAGAGATAGATAGATATAGGTCACATGTTGATGTTGTTCTGACACAACATTTTTGGAGTGTGTATTATTCTTTATCGTTCTTTCTACTTCGGGTGTTTGGATATAATGAATGATATATACAAATTAATTCAGGCCACCTGCTCTGATCACTGTTTTGCTTGGCTTTATTATTGTATATACAAATACAATACATCCTATACACTGCTATTCTTTTGTCTTCTTCTTCATCTCTCCATTATTATATAGTTTCATACCTTTATTCTCTTTCTCTCTGGAATTTAATCCCTCTCTATTATATCCTACTGTTTATTACTGTTTTTTACTTCTGTCACTACCCCAAATTTTAAATCTCTTGGCTTTAGCTATATGGACTTTTCGAAAAAATATCTTCTCTCTTCTTTTCAAATATTAATTTATGCAACTAAATTTTGGGTGGTAGATTGATAGGTTTTTAGTTATATATTTAAGTCATTAGTCTAAGTTCATTTTTTCTTTGGACTAAAATGAAATCTTCACTGCTTCTAGCTAGCGAGCTTTACGTTCTACAATACAACACGAAGATTTATCTCGCACTTCTAATAGAACCAAGAGACTATTTATGGCTACAAACTCTTGCTTGCTACCTTGCTTACTCCATTTCTTGCTAAACTCCACTTGAGAGAGGAGAATAAATACATGACTAATTGGATTGGTTTTTAGCAAATTTGTGATCTTTTAAAATGTCAAAAAATATTTGCTATTAGAGTTGGATTTATGGTGTGTTAGGATACCAACAATCAAAGAAATAAGAAAATCATAGTAAAAGAAACCAACACAAACATTTAATACATAGTTCACTATTCACTCCCATAACATAAATATTAATATAAATAAGATTTAAAATGGGTGGTTAGTGGTTTGAGATAACATTCAAAACAACCTAATTTAAAATCAATAGAAGAATTTAGTAGATTTGAAGAGGAAAAGAGAAAAAAATTAGAAGTTTAAAATGAAGATGCATGTACCAAATTTATGATTAAAAAAAAGATGTAATCGATCAATAAATTTTGTATTATTGTTTGACGGTATGATAACAAAATTGCGGAGTGTGTATGAATTGTATTGAATGTGTTTATAGAATGGAAGTTGAGTGAAGAAGAAAGTATTAATTTAATATTGATGTAGATGGAACTAGATGATGTACATCAGCAAGATTCTTTCTTAAACCAAGTGAGCCTTTTTTTCTTTCTTTTCTTTTGAATGAAAATATTTTGATGTGGAAGAGATTGTCGAATTTGTCAGACTAAAATGTTAAAGAAAAGAAATAATATTATTGTAATGAGAATGATTGTGAGAATAAAATAATGTGTAGGATTTGTTTAGAACAATTATTCAGAAATGATATTTAGTTTTTGTTTGTTATGAACAAATCTCATTCTCCCTAAGGAGAGGTCAATTCATTTCCTCGTAGGGGACTGCGCTACACAATTAGACAACACTCCCTACCCTCACTCATTTCTATCTCCATTCCCAAATCAACATTTTCATTCTTCTTCAACTTCCTCTTTTTTCTTTCCACTTTTACTTTATCCAATCAATACACACCAATATATATGTACCATATCACTCTTCAAATATAATAACATGGATATAGCAATGTAAATTGATTTATATATGTGCAACAATGATGTAAGTTATTGAACTATAAATCATTTTTTGTCATGCTTAAATTCATGTGAAAGGAATTGATTTAACCTCCCCCCCCCCCCCCAAAAAAAAAAAAAAGAAAAGAAAAAAGAAAACATTGAGGTCAATTAGTTTAAATTCCTTGGTTGTTTCCAATAAAAACCATTTGCTGGATTAGAGTAATTAGGTAGTGTTTTTTAGAAAACATAGTTTTGTCATCATTAGCCATGTTTTCTTATATATGTCTTATGTTGTGTCGCATATATATATATATATAGTAGCTAACCCCAAATTAAACATATATATGCTTATCTATTCTAATTGTAGGATGATTAGCATCAAATCAAATTTAGTTTTTATTAATTAGACATCCAATTCCAAAGTGGGTGGTTGAAACTAAAATTTTGCATATTATTGTATTTTGAGGTATAGGAATAATGGAGGGAGAGGTTGAGGTAGGCATATAGAAACACATACATGTGAACCACTTTCTTTCTTTCTTTCTCTCTTTCTTTTTTTAAATCATATTATTATTAATATTGTTTTAAGTAAAAGAGTGATGAACACATAAAGGCAAAAAGCAGGCAAAAAGGAAATATGGAATTTAGTAATTAATAGTTTGCAATTTGTATGCAGCTTTTTTGTTGTGGTAGTAGCAGGGCTAAGGCTAAGGGGGAGTTGATGATGATGATGTTGATACACCCCACAAAACCCAAAACCAAAACTTACTTTTTTTTTCTACACTACAATTATTTTCACCACAGAAAAAACACTTTTTTAAAAACTACTTTTTTCTGTCTACTTTTTTTTTTTTTTTTTTTTTTTTCTTTTTTAATTTTATGATCATATATATTATATATAATTTGAAGCCTTTTTTATGAAACCGCGCTTTGGGGTTTGTCTATTTGTGTTTGACGTTTGTGTATTTATAAAAACTATGATTGAGGTGAAGGCTCAACTTTTCATTACTTATTTTGGCTTCTTCTCTTAACATATTTTCTTTTCATCTCTCTTCTTCCTTCGAATATATCCACACCCTATGCTATACTATCAACTATGCACCTAAGAAAGGAAAAATTACTTCCCATTTTACAATCTTTTCATTGGGTTTGGTTGGAGGTTCCCACAACTTCTTTCCTCTTAGTTGCTGAAACTACCATCCCATTCTTCATTCCAATCATTCCAATCACTATTTTGGTTTTCATCTCTTCATTAATTTCACCCTAACTTTACATCTAAGAAACCAAGTTTTCAGAACTAGCTTCCATATGTTTTGTTTTGTTTTTTCTTTTTTTTTTTTAATTTATGAAATTTTATAAATTTCTTGTAACTATTCTCATTTTTTTAAGAAAAAAACAAGCATTTTAATCCTTGTTCAAAATCTAAAAGCAAAAACATTTTATTTTTTGGTTTGATTATAGAGAATGTTAGTAAAAAGTTGGACAATATACAACATAGAAATTTAGAGGTAAAAGTAAAGTACTTCGTACAAACTTAATTTTCAAAGACTAAAAAAGGATTAACAAACTAAATCTAAATAATTGTAAAGGACTTATATTTAGGTAATATTTATATCTCTTCATTTATTTTTTTTTCTCTGTTGTTTGTACTATAATCTTTGTTTTATTTGTATGTCACTTTCTAAAGTTTGGTTACTTAATTATCATTTTTATTATGTTGGTTTATATTACTCCTACAATTCTTTTATATTTTCATATATATTCTTCTTAACCATTGACTATTTTAGAATTGGTTTTGTATTTTCCAATAATAATCTATTATCCAAATATCTCTCCCTTATTGAAATTCTTGATTTTGATTCTTTTTATATTTTATGATTCTTTTATATTATTATTATTTATTGATATACTTCTATCCACGATACAATCCTATTCATATCAATAATATGCTCCTACAAATAACAAAAAACCATTTTCTACCTTCACCTATTTATCATGTACTTTTCAACAATATTTTCCTCCTCATCAATTTCTTCATCATTTTTTCATTACCGTAATGGAGTATTTAGTGTGACTTTATTGATGTGAATTTATCATTAATGAATTTTGCGATTGGTCATGAAATTCTATGACTAACAAGTAGTCTATCAACGATAATTCTTCTACTATTAATAATATTTTCTATCAATAACAAATTTGAATCGGATATGTTTTACAGTAATCTATGAATGAACATGATTGCTTTTATCAGAAGCTGCCCTCTCCAAAAACTATTCATAAATTCTTTCGCTTTAGGCCTATAGCGATGGGCTACTAGACTGCGTCAGGCCTTTCAGCTATCGGTGGATACACTCAACAGAATTGGGCCGGCCCAAATGCCAATGTAAATTGAAATTTTGAAGACACAGTCTCAAATTGATATAAAATAGAACAACTATAATTCAATATGTTTCAGTCCTGATATGCCGTTGGTATGGGCGTAGACCCCTATAGTTATAATTTAGAATAATTGCATTTGAGATATTATTTTTAGATATAATAATTAAGTATGTAGGAACAACAAAATCTATCTGATTAGCAGATATACATTATTACCAAGTTTAACTTATATGATGTGATGCAACATACCTATATAAATTTAAGATTTATTAAGTCAGGAATTAAAGTTTGAATGTGAACAGATTTGGGGTAAATCAATTTTTGTCAAATATTTAATTGGAGGACCAAAAATCAAGCATTTACGAAATGTTAATTCAAAAACTGATCAGAAATGAAAAGTATAAAAAGAAGAGAATATATATATATATATGGATTGGGATTGATTTTGAAAGTGGAAATGGCCTTTGAGGGTGATGAAATGCCAAAAATTGGTAAAGTAAAGACTAAAAAGAAAGGGGATTGCCACGTGAGCTTTCAAAACATAGAATATTAATTCTTCCTCTAAATTAAATCAGCCGCAGCAGGGTCGAGTTTCTTCAGTTTTCTTTAAGGCCACTTTAATTGATCAATTCAGCAATATAACTGCAAACATAATAGTATATGCATTATTACAAGTTTATATTTGTGAAATATATATTATTATATTTATATAATGAGGATTGGAAGGATTGGAAATCTGGAGTAGGAGTACACTACTGCAGTTGTTTACAGTGCCAAGTCTGAATGGGTCACATACACACATATATATTATTAACTCAATCACCCACTTTTTGTTTTATTTGTTGCTTCACTATATATATGCTTTCTAGTTTCTGCCAAAGGAGATTTGCCTACACATGCAGCTTTATTTCAATATAATGTCCCCTACCTTCAATTTTATTCATTAACTTTATATTTTTATTTTAATATATATAAACTACATGATCATGAGTTTTAACATACTCTAATTGCACAATCTTTTCTTTTCTATGCACTCTCTGATATAATCATGAGGCGTATTAATGTGGTTATTCTGATTGTGGAAGATAGGGTTTGCTTTCTAATCCTCTTTGGAAGCTCTTGTTGTTCTCATTGGACCTCCAACTATGTCCATGACCACTTCTTCATCCTCAATGTCCACCACGTTTTCATCCTTGTTTGCTTCTGTTATTGAGACTAACTTCTCTACTAGTTGAAGAATCAACTCATAACTTGAACTATTGGTTTGTGATTTCTTCCCTCTTCTTTCTTCTTTTTTCATTCGCTTGTGGCGAACTTCTGAGTTGCTCAATAATCATAACCTTCAAGTCTTTTGTTTCTTTGGCTATGACTGCAATATGTTCAAACTTTAGATCAAATGATCTTAGTATTTTCTCCATGATCTTACATCATTAATCTTCTCCCCATTTTTCTTAAGTTGATTGGCGATAGTTAAGACACAAAAGAAATAGTTTGAGATGGTTTCCCTCTTCTTTCATATACACAAAGTATCAAATTCAGCTCTTAGAGTTTGAAGACATACCTCTCTTACGTGATCCACTCCCTTGTATGATATATGTCTGCATCTTCTCCCATGCTTTTTCTTTGTTTATATGCAAAGTTTGAAACGTACCTTCTTGGTGGGATCCAATCTCTTGTACAATGTTTGAAGCTTTTTCCACACTTTCTTTCGCTGTCTCTACTTCTTAAATCTTTTCAAAAGCATCATCGTCTAATCCTCAATATCCTTAATAGATTAGACGGAGAGCCTTCTTGTGTCTCTTTCTAATCTCTAAACTATCTCTTTGTGTTTGAGAAAGACCACTATCAATCTCCGATTCAATATATCCTCATTCTATAATCTTCCACACATCTTATGAGCCAAAAAGAGTTTACATCAAGGGTATACTCTTGAGACTTGGAATGGCCGAACGCCAGGACCAGATGGACCATATTATTACTTGCCATCTTTTTAGAAACTACTTTGTATTATTGATGACTTCTAAATTTTTTGGTTCAATACAAATTTTAGGACATCCCCGTATTCATAGTAATTGAAAATTTTGCCTATACATGGATAGTAAGGAGGAAGTAGAAGAGGAGAAGAGGAGTAATTTGTTTAGCAACAAGAAAATATATACTTGTGTGTGTGTGGTTGCAGAAGAGTTGAATGGCAGGGCAAGTCTCTTTTGGCAGATCAATTTTAATTTAGATGAATCCACCTGCCAAAAAAGATCCGCCCTCTCATTCTTCTCATTCAATTTAATAATGATGTTTGTTGAGAGAGTTGGGTTGTGGAAGAGGCCTTATTTAAAGGCCTCCATGATTCGCATTTGAAGTTGAATATGCCTGACCCTCAATCCGTACAATTAGGGCATTTCTTCACACATGTCCTTTAATTTGGGATCATAATATTCTTGGGATATATGGAGTATAATATTTTACTTTTATGTTTTATGTATATATGTTGGCATCATATCTTCATCCATCGTCACTCTACTCATCACTTTCAACTCTCAATTACTTTCTGAACATAACCCCACTAACTCAAGCCTATTCAACCAGCTCTTTTATTTCTTACTTTATAACTTAAACATTACACCAAAAAAGAACCTTTCTTTTCTATATCTAATATCTATATTCTATTATAATAACACCATTCAAATTTGAGATTTTCTATTTTTCTTTTTTCAATTTCCTCATCTTTTATGATAAGTTAATACGTTGCAAAATTATCTTAAATTTTTACTTGTAGCATTTTGTTTAAATTAAAACAAAATGAATAATTGAATATATATAAGTATAAGAGGGCAGTTTTGTTTTGGCACTTAATGAAAGTAAAATTTGTTAGTCAGGTGTGGAATTTAGAGCATTATAAATTCATTAATTATCTCTGCCAAAGGAGACTTGGCTCTGTTATAATTCTCCTCTACCATTTTGTTGTTTCATGTTTGTTTTGTTTATGTGAAGTCCATTATTTCCAATAATTCCACATTTTTTAGCATTTGAGGATTCGCACATTAAACTAGAATGTGCTTTCTTCCCCTACTCTCACGTCTTTGCTAAAAGATAAAGGTGAATATCAATTCATGTTCTTCAGATAATTCCTCAAAGGAATATTTAATATATAATTCCTGAATGCCTATATCTTGTTGGGTTTCATATATGGATATGCAAATTCCTGGGGTAGATGCCCTTCATGTCAACTATTTGCCACATCTACGATCCGCATATTACACATACAAAGCAGCCACGCGCACCCATCTTTAATATATAACTATTTAACTTAACAACCTCAATTCTTCAATTATCCCTAAACTTTTCTTTTTTAATTTCACCATCAACTTTTTTCTATAATTGCAGTCTTCAAAATTTAAAACCCATATTCCTCGTGAAATAGTCATAAAATGTTTTATGTACCCTTCACTGTCTTTTATATTTTCTTCAAAGAGATATGATCTATTGTCTATCTCCTACATAATTCATACAAATTTGCTTTTTATTTCACATAGCTCTTTTAGTCTAAACTATTTTCTTTTACTAAATTTTGCAGAAAAGCTTGTAATTAATTAAATGTTCTAAATCACACTCCCAAAACTGCCGCAAAATTTTAGAATCTGAGTAGTAATGTTAATTAAGGATATGTGATTGATAAAAAAATGAGTTTAGCTCGACAAGATTGAAAGATTGGATTCCAATCAAAACATTTATGGTACTAAATAATTAAAACAAAAAATTTTATGTTGGAGTTACCAATGATAAAGTGTCCAATTTCCATGTTTATTTTTGAAAAATTGTAAAAACAAAAAACAAATTTTAAGTAGTAAATAAATATACTAGTGTTCTTAAATAATTAAATGGGTTTGTTATTGAGGAATTTTAAAAAATAGCACATTTTACAAAATATTTACAACCTATAGCAAATTTTATTACTTATAGTCATTGATATGCTATAGTGATAAAAGACTATCAGTGAGAATCGACAATTTTTCTATAGCTTGTAAATATTTTAATTTATTTTGCTATTTTAAAAAATGTGCCTTTATTATATATATTATTGTAATTTTGATTTTTCTGTCATTTTTATAAAATATAATAAAAATATTGATTCAAATTAAACTCACATGCAATATGTCTATAAAAATTTAATAGACAACTGGGAATGTGAAAGGTGGGAATTTTATTGGACTTGTAAAACCAAGTTTTTGCTATAAGTACTATAATGTTGGAACTTAAGTTGAGATATGCATGGATAAGAATAAGTAGCTTTCACTTTCAGACTTTCATTTAAGTTGATTGACGACATGAGTAAGTCGACTTCCGTAATGAAGCAATTATTCCCCATAAGATTATCTATTCATCATGTACAATTACCTCATTTAATACATATACAAAAAGGATTAATTTTTTAAATAATTTGATGGGTGAAATTTTAGGTATATGTTTGATCCACACTCCAAAAAGTTCAAATTTTTTTACCATTATTGTTTACTTTCTATTACCTAATTATAATGAGTTGTTTCAATTAATTGTTCCAACTATTTAATTTAGAGTGTCACGTACTCTTTTTATGAATATTATAATTTCCCTCTTATTTGCATTGATGGATTGCATTTTTGTTTGTTTTTTTTATTAAAAAAGTTATACATAATTGAGAGGTGTGTGTGTATATATATATATGTATGTATGCATGCTGAAATTAGGGAGGACAGTGTTGTTCTTTCTAGTCTTTGGTCTACAAAATCTAAGTTTTTTTTTCTACAATGATATGCTCAAATTAGCATGTTTTTATTTAATCGCCCTTTTATATGTTAAATTGATTAAAACTTCTAATTTTATCTTAAGAAAAACACTTGAAAAGAATTTGTTCGTTTTTGGTCCATGCATGAGTTTCATAATTAAGAATCATTATAGTTGTTCAGTTGATATCAAAGGGTTCCATATATCTCTCACATAGGATGATTCATTCTTGTGTTGTAAAACCTACAATCTCTCTCCTAATTAAGGGCATGTTAAATAATACTAATTGTAATTACTTGTAATATCAAATATTTGATCTGGATTGAGAAAATTTGTTGGAGGAGATGGGAAGATATTATTTGAGTTCAGTTGATTCACTAACTCAAAAATAATAATTAATGGACATTCCTTTGTGCCCCACGGCCATAGAATAGAATAACTCCAACGACAGACAAAAACTTTGAAACAATAATATATATTCCTCTCTCTTTTAATTCAAAAGAGAGCTATATGTGACATACACTTCGCTTCTCCTTGCAGCAAACTTTTGGTCAAAACGATTCCAATTCTCTCCTGTCCTTTTCCTCACATTTAAACCACCAGTTTTCCAGAACAAATAAATCCATGGCTTCTCCGAAAATCTGTATAACCCATCCACGAAAAAACAATTCAAATTTAAAATTTTATTTCATATGGATATATATATATATTCATTATAAAAGAAAGATAAAGAGAGGAGAGAAATGAATTTCTCTGAATTATAGCATTTAACCGATGTTGAAGAAGGTCAGGTGTGTGTGTGTGTATGTAGCTGAATGGAATGGCAGGGCAAGTCTCTTTTGGCAGAAGAAGAAGAAGATCGAAAGAAGTAGCAAAAACAAAAATACTTTTTTATTTTTCTTTGAGATAATAAAAAATCTCTGCCAATAGAGACTCGCACTGTTATTCTTGGCTACTTCTTCTGAAAAATAATACTGTTGGTGTTCAAATTACATGAGAGAGTTGGGAATTCCCAGAACACTCTCCACAATTATTTAAATGGTTTGGGATTCGCACAATATGTTGGATATGCTATTCAACGTAACTCTACACTTTCTTCATACCCTATTATATATCAAAGCATATTCAATAATTTTGTTGCAATATCAAAATTGGGTCCCCCTCCTCCTCCCCCCTATTCTTTTTACTTTTAGGGCCACATCGATCTCTTTTTTAACCCCAATTTCACTCTTCCTCTTTTATATTTTATTTTTCAAACGAATATTGGAGATTTTCCATATTCTATATTTAGATCTGTATTCTCCATCCATTAACCACTGTCCCCTTCCCCCACATAAAATGAAAACTAATTGTGCTTAGTTTAAGATTTAAGACAACAATCTGGTTTGTGTCTAATAGCTATAGCTAAGCTACACTGTAGATTTTCAAAAATATGTCTTTTTAACTTTTAAATTTGTATCTAATATTACGAGATTCTCTTGATTTTCAAGATTAAAATGTTTCTTTTGTTTTTAATAGGTAAATAATTTATAAATTAACCCAAACACATATATTGTTATTGATCTTGTAAATCAACCTGATATTTTAATTTAATTTTTTGTCCTCCAACAGTTTTTCAAATGTTACTCAAACTTATTAGACATGAAATTAAGCACATAAAGATAATAAATAGGTAAAGTTGCTTTAATTTACTAGATGTTTTGAGGTCTATATCTAAATTTAAAGACAGTAAACGGTGTTAAAAAATACCTATTACTAACATGTTTGAAATGCTTCAAGATAATTATATAAAAGTTATATATTCAATATAATGTAACTATTGCAATAATGACTAACAATGTTGCAACGTAAGCATTATATTGCAACAAATGTGTGTGTGACAATTAATAAATACGTCATCAGTAAACCGCTAAACTTAATACCGAACGCAACAATTTAAATTTTTTTTGTTGTAAACAAACTGCTTCAATGCCTATAAATAGCAACAATTTGTTATGTCTCGTTAAAAATTGCTGCAATTTTATAAACCCTTACGTCGTTTTCCAAACATCTGGAAAAAAGAAAAAGAAAAAGCTAAAATAGACGTGCTTTTTTGTAGTGCTATGTTCATCCTTGTGTAAATCTTTTACAGAGAGTTGGATGGATTATTATAATACATATGATTTGTAGGAAAAAGTAAGCCAGCAGGCAGTAAAATGTCTTCAAATTACATGCCAAATGATGCCAACATTTTGTGTTGTTGTAATAAATCTTCTCATTTTTGTAATTATGATATAATATTTATACTTGTCTGCATGTATTTCTTATTGTGTTTTTCTCCTTTTGATTAATGCATCAATATTTTTTTAATCTAAGATGGGATAAGAAAGCTAAAAAAGAATTAACCAAGTGGAGATATTCAAGTCGATGAAATCTTTTAAGTACGTTTTTCTCATAAGTATAGGAGAGTGACCCGTTTTTTTCCTATTATTATTATTTAAAATGAAAACCCTAATAAACCTTTTTGTATAAACGAAGCATCGTAGAGTTGAAAGGGAAGAAGTATTGGTGATTGGATATGCTTTGGTTAGTGAGAAAGAGTATATGCCACTGCCAGCTGCCCTTTCTTTTCAGCTTTGGCTCTGATCTGATTCTCTGGTCCTCTTTCCTCTTTCCTTTTTATGCCCTTTTAAGATAAACAAAAAATTTGACTCGTTTAAAACCTTATCAGAACAACACACTTTTTGTAAGATCGTATTTGAACATTTTGAGAAAGATTATGTTGTATTATACTTCCTTGAAAACATCATTTTTATATAATAATTAATGTATAGATACCCATTAAAATACTTATAATAGTCATGTTATTATGCTGGTCAAAATGGAATCAGCTAGCGTCGTATTATTAGACCATTGCTTTAATTTAAAAACAATAATTAAAGTGTGATTACTAACTCGGAACTTGATGCATGGTTTCTAACAGATTTCCAAATTTAATTGTATATACTACTTATTCCATGATTGATTCTGGGTTTTTTATGATTGTCTAATTTCTTTTCTTTATCATTAAAATCATTGTGTAGATTAGAAAAGAAGTTAAGTTGATGGTATATAAAAATTGCTAACACTAGCATTAATATAATATAATTCATTCTGATGAAATTGAAATTGCAGGACTTGGATACCAGAGACTAAAAATTGATGTTCTCACCAATGAAAAATATATAACTCCAATCTTTGCATAAGTAGGAAATCTTAGGGAAAACTAAACTTCTCTCTAGCTAGCTCTCTTTTTTCTTTTGTGATATACAATACACTCGATGTTTATGTCGGACGGTGTAATGAAGATACTAAAAATGTATCAATTTAATCAAAATATTCTAATGTGTGCATTTACTAATATTTGTCATCTAAGAAAAAAGAAAAATATATGTGTGTATTTTTATTTCTAAAAAAGTTGACAATTAGGATCAAATAAATCATTTTTTCACTTTTCCAAGCCTAAGCAAAATGGTAGAAAAGCAGATCGAATATGCTGATTTCTATTTAATTCTATTTTCTTTGTGTGTGTGTGTTTTTCCCTTTTGTTAGGGAGGAGAGAACCACATTCTTGCAGACAGGTTAATTTAATTTAAAAATCTGCCTATCTAATATTCTCTTTACATTTCTTCCTCATTTGAATACCAAACCGAATATTCAATGTAATTAGATGGATACAAATTAAAGGAAACGAACATAATTTTTTTAAAAAAAGTTATGAATTCATGATCAGTGTTGAAAAAATTGAAAAAGGCAAAAAGGGGAATTTAAAAATGAAATAGATTTTGACAATAGTACTGATGTGCTAATAATTAGGTTTTGTTGTCTTAAAAAAAGTTAGGTTCTGTTAATTGAGAATTTGGAGAGTATAAGAGAAAAATCAAAACCCTAATACTCAAAGAAACCACGAGCGCGGTTCCCCCACAATACAACCACTCAACAAAATATGCAATAATCCGATGGCATATACTAGGAGGATGTGCTGAGAATATGCCTTCACCTTCACCTCCACCTCCACCTCCAGTTTCTCCTTATATTATATATACATGAAGAACACACCCATCATTCCATATAACCTTACATTCTCATCCACATTAAATTTCTTTTTAGTTAAGACAAGAGGGAACTATTACGGTATGAGTCTCATTACTGGGCAATGACTCTTTTGGCAGACATGCCATGCATGCTCTTGATGACTTGTGTCAAGAAGCACGCTAGCTAACTGCCAAAGGAGATTTGCCCCGCAATACTCTCACCCGTTAGAACGATAAACATATTATAACATTGTGAAGAAGCTAATTGTGCTACCTGCATTATTCATCTATTATGCCTCCATTCTTCAATGGAGTCAAATTCAAGGTAAAATCTCACATCATCCTGAAATTGTCGAGAAAGACCGTTCAATTTAGTTTGCAAAAATATTTTGAATTTGTATTCTGATAAACAAATACAGTTCACTTTATCTGATTAGCTTAACTGCAAATTAGAATGAGTATGAGTATTGTTGAATGTCACTGAATAATTATATAAATGAATGAATGAATGAATGAATGAAGTATGAAGAAATAGTGTGTTATAATTTTGTGGTGTGAAAGTGTATTAATGAAAGGGCTGACCTGCCTCAGCCGCAGCCCGTAGCGAATTAAAGATAATATTATTTATTGAAAAGGGCAATATTTTATTTGTTTCAATTTAAATTAGTAGGTAGTCAATTAATTAATTCCCTAACTTTTGGTTTTTTCATGATACCCACGTGTGAACTGTGTATTTCTACAAACTACAAACACAATAATTTCTAATTTTTACTCTTCTTTTTTTTTTCATAAATAATGCAGTACAGTTCCCTCGTGAAACATCTGCTTCTGATTATGACTTTGTTTCTTTTCTTAATGGCTTTGAATTTTACCAATAATCTTGTTAATTAGAATGATTATTTTTCATATTTTGTCCGCATTTTATGATTTTCTCAGATTTTTTTCAAAATGTGACAATTCAAGCAGTGTTATGGCAGGTTAAAGAGCAAGATGCTATGCCCAACCTCAAACTCATCTTAGATACAAGACGATCAATCGTGATAATTATCTCAATTAGTTATTCAAAGCTTTTTGGAGTGGGTGAAGAACTAATCCATGAGATCAACGCTTGTGCCAAATTAATTAGGAGACATTAACATGTTAATTTTAAAGATATGTGGACTATCACTTCAAACAATAAAGAAAAAATAATAAAAATTCTGTCAAGGAGGTTGGAATTCTTCCGTCAAATAAATATAAAAAAGAATAATCATTCATCATCTTTAGAGGTATACATTTGGGAACATGTTATGAGATGGATTCACAATGTAATGTAATAGTCCATGTGTTTGGGCTTGTTTTGTAACATTAAATTTATTATGTCGACAATTATTTCTCGCTCGTTTCAACACCACTTGATCTTGATTATATTTCAACTTTTAATTTCTTTCATCTAACTACCCAACTTTTTATCTCAATCCAAGGACCAAGGAAACGAAAATGCTTATACAATAGGGAAAGAATAATATGTCAGGTGTCATGTTAGTTTTTAAAATTAGGTTGTAACCTATTGACATTAGTGTAAGGGTTAAAAAACAAATTATGATGAGAACACAAAGAGCGTAATATACAAAAAGGTGGGCAAATTTTAAGATATAATAATAGAGAGCATTTATTTAGCAATAGATGGGGTTGGGAGTGTGGTTGAAAGTTTGAATGATTGAATTTAAATATAAAGAAAGATTTAGATTAGACTACATCATTGCCTACTTCACCTAATATGTTCAATTTCAAACCTCACGTACTAATTCACACGCCACACCACACCACACCACACACGCCTTTTCCTCTTTCACTTTCTCTTCATTACTCTTCTTTCTCAACCTCACACACGTCCCCCTAAATGTGCGACCCCAAATTACTAATTAATTATTTTGTAATCACAATCACGTCCAAATTGAAAACGTGCTCTATCTCTATGCATCAAGTAAAGCTATTTTAGGTGGTTGTTTTGACTATTTTTTATGGTGTTCATATATATATGTATCAATTGCATCTACCAACTGATTATGTCAATTCTTTCTTCCCACTTGTTTTCAGCAGAAAAAGAAGAAAACCAGGTTTAATTTCAAGCTTGTTCTTCAATATTCCACCACTCATGGAAGCAGAGAAGGTCTTGAATTCCTACGATTGGATTTGGTTCCACCGTCAAATCTTCCAACAGGAACCAACTTTTACAATTTTGTCCAATTCTGACGACAACCCAGATGAAGAAAGTGGCTTAATCTCCAGCTCTGCTTCTCTTTCACCCAATTCAGTTCTCTCCACTTCCAACCTCGGATCTCCATTCTCAGAAACAACAAACCCCAAAACGACACCCTTCAAAGAAGCATCGAAAACAAAGAGATCAAGGAGGAAGTTGGAAAGAAAAAGCCTGTCAGAGCTTGAATTTGAAGAGGTGGAAGGATTTAAGGATTTGGGGTTTGTTTTTTCAGAGGAAGATAGGAATTCAGAGTTGGCTTCAGTAATTCCAGGATTGAATAGGTTAGGATCGAAAGAAAAAGAAAAAGAAGGAGAAGAGAAGAGAAGTTTGGATGATGACGATGTAGAATCAAGAGTCTCAAGACCTTATCTTTCAGAGGTATGGGAAGTCTTAGCAATGGATAGAAGAAGAGAAGAAATAATCAATCCATTATTAAAGAATTGGAAGCTGCCTTCTTTCAACAGTGAAATTGATATGAAACAAAATCTCAGGTGGTGGGCTCATACTGTTGCTTCCACTGTTAGATAACACCATTCATTCATTCTTTCTTTTATTTTTTGAAAGATTAAAACTGAGATCAAGTATTCTTGTTTTCAATGATATTATTCTTTCTATTAATTTGTGTTTGTGAATGGGACTGAGCAGTGAGCAGTACAGAGGAATGTAGATTATTAAGTGTTACTTCTCAAATGTTGTACTTGGGTGAGAGATTTCAAGTAAAACAATAAATTGGAATATAGATTGAAAAGCCTGAAGATTCTAAAATATGAAATCGATATAAACTACTGAAAATTCTGTGTACAGAACGGGTAAAATGGAAGATTGAGAAAAGGCTATTAAATTTGCACATTGGAAAAAAAAAACTAAAAAAAAATGCATAGATCAGTCAAGGAGTGTAAAATTAGCAATAAGCGTTTCCATAGCCGAAACGGGCGTAATTAACATATCCAAGTCCAAAAATAGAAGTTTGATTATTTGTGCTTAAATATTAAAAGATAAAAATAAAAGAATGAAGTAATCCTCAGATATGTGCATTCATGTTTTTACATTTGACTCCAATACATAATGACTAAAAAAGTTACTTATGAAAATTTTTGTTATTAGATAAACTGTAATTAAACAATTATATCAAACTAAAACAAGATGGTGCGTAAATGTAGTAAGTAGTAAGTGTAAGTTTGTGTAGAGAGACGTGTTTGTTGCGATGAGTCTATAAGGCTTCTTTAGTTGTTTTCTATGATTTAATTGTTGTATTGGCAAGAAGTACTTCCTATGTCTTGGCATTTAGCTGTCGTCATCATTTTTACCAATCTACGCATGTGACCTTCATTCCGTATTTAGTTACATTAATGCCCTCTTACTATCTTCTCTTTCTTTGCCTTCATTGGAAAGTTCAATGGTCAACGTACTTCTTTCCTTGTCTTCTTAATGAAGAGGATATAATAAAAATAGTTCTGTTTTTAACAGCACAGTCCACATGAGAGAAATTTGAACGATATGAGACTACTAAATATTTATTTTAAATATATCTTTCTATAATTTCCAAATATTCTGTGAATTTAAGAGATCCCCATTTTCAAGACACGTGGAAAATACTAAAAAAAAAAGAAGAAGAAAATTGATTAGTTCTTTCTGAAATTGTGAAGAGATGGATGTAAGGGGGCATTTTAGGACAAAGATGACACGTTCCCCAAAAGGTTTCCATTGGGTGGCCCTTCTTCTTCTTCTTCTTCTTCCATTTTTATGCCTCTCCCATTTCTCACTCTGTTTTTCTTTAAAATCAAACCCTCTAAATCATCTATACTCTACTAACTACCATCACAATGAAACCTACTCAACCCTCACCATTTTCATTCCCTTTCTTTCTCTTCATCTTCCTTTTTCTCTTCCCCATTACATCCTCTGTGTCTCCCACCGCCGCCCCAACCTCCTTACCCTCGCCCTCCTCTTCCTCCTCCACCCTCGACCCCAAGCAACTAAGAGCCCTTCAATCTCTTAACATTCCTACTTCTAGAGACCCATGTTTGCCGTCCTCCCTTCACAATGTCACTCTCTGCGACTCCTCTGCCCCCTTCCGCCACCTTCTTTCCCTTCGCCTCGCCAACTGCTCCGACGACGTCGCTTTGTCTTTCACTGCCCTCAAGTCCCTCTCTACTCTCCAATCTCTCCAGTTCCTCAACTGCCCCATTTCCCCCATTCACTTCCCCTCCGATCTTGCCACTTCCCTCCGTTCCTTCACTTGCATTCGAAGTCTCCGTAAGCTTACGGGAGTTTGGCTCAGCCGCCTTCGGAACCTCACTGACCTCACTGTCTCTGATGTCTCTATTACTGCCTCTGGCCCTTATGTCATTCTTGGTAATATGAAATCTCTCAGGTCCCTTACTATTTCTCACGCCAATCTCACAGGCTTTGTTCCTAAACACCTCAATCTCAACCTTACCCATATCGATTTTTCCGGCAATAAGCTCAGGGGAAAGATACCCACCTCCGTTACATTGCTTGAAAATCTTGAAACCTTGAATTTGTCGTTAAATTGGCTCAAATATGAGATCCCCACTTCAATTGGCGACTTGATTTCGCTACGAAACTTGTCTTTAGCTTCTAATTCACTTTCGGGACCAATACCGGAGTCTTTTTCGGCCATCCCAGGGCTGATCCATCTTGATTTGGGTTCGAACCAGTTGAATGGAACGATTCCCAGGTTCATTTCCGAGATGAAAAGCTTGAAGTACTTGAATCTAGAGAACAACATGTTTCATGGTGTAATTCCTTTCAATGAGTCGTTCATCAAGAGGTTGGAAGTGTTTAAGATTCAGGGGAATAACAACCTATGCTATAACCATTCGATATTATCGTCAAAGTTGAACCTTGGCATTGCTCCATGTGATAAACACGGTTTGCCGGTACCCCCACCGCCGGATAAGGACGCGGACGACGGCGATTCGGTGGAGGATGATAGTGGGAGTGATTATGATGGGAGTGAAGAGAATGATGTTAATCACAAGGAAAATAATCATCATCACGGGCCCAACAAGGTAGTTCTTGGAGTGGCAATTGGGCTATCTTCTTTAGTTTTTCTCATTGTTTTCTCTGTTCTCTTATCTAAGTGTTGTCGTTGAGATCACTGAGCTTTGCAATCGCCATCATAAAATGAATTAGAGTAGAAACATTATTTTGGAAACAGATCTCATCTCACACGTAAGAATGATATTACACTTGTCAATGAGAAAATTCTTTTTGTTTTTTGTTTTGAAAGTCGGGAGGGTGGAATTGAATTAAGAGCTACTGGTTCCATTTTTTATTTACTTTCTCAGCTTTGATGGTGAAATCTCTTAATATATATGTATGCAATTTGTTATGAGAGACATGTTATCTTGATTATTGTACTTTCCTTCCATTACAAGCATATCTATTTTGTATTATTAATAGAATATATGCTTAATTTAGTTAAATAAGGTAGTAAGCTGATGAAGCTAAAGAAAGATTCTGTTCTTAAACCATTCTGATTGGAATATGTAGAGCAGTCTAGTAGAAGCAAAGCAATGGGTAGAAGGAAAACAGTATGTTGTTCATAAGATGGACTTATTGAGTGGGTAATGGGTAGGCAATTATAATGATGAAAAGTAATAGTTGATGATGGGATACAGTTTGTTTATGGAATTAATCTTTGCTTCAAATAACAAAAGAGCTGTCTGCTGTACATTTGGATGGGCCACAATATTTAATGATAAGCACCATTAAATCATGATCCCAAGTTTTTTTCTTTTTTCTTTTTCCTTCCTCTTTTATCATCCCTTTCCCATTCTAGCCTTAGTCCTCATTTTGCTACCACACAAATCCAAAGGGATACCATAAGCTAACACTTTGGTCTGATACATTCTTTCATCAAAAGATTCAAATCTCTATAAACATAAACCTTGTGTTATAGTTTACACATCTATTTTGTATTAAAAATATATGTTTTCAATCTTTAATTTACGTTCCTAGTTGTTAGAACACACAACCATCAGCATAGTATCACTGTCCTTAGAATTCTAAACTGCATAATCAATATGTAGAAAATTAAATACCGTTAAAACTTTAGGTGTATTCACCGGTAAAACTTTGTCATTTTAATTCAAACTTTTAGAGAATAAATAAGTAAAGGTTGTTAGACCAAAAAAAAAAAGTGTGATAGCTAGCTATCATCAAATACGTTTTTCTTTTCTATTATTTTTTTAAATGGCGCCGAAGATCATCCACGACAAGCTACGAAGCAAAGATTAAGGGCAACACCTACTTTTTTGTTAAAAAAAAGAAATCCACGGCTTTGAAATTCGGGTGTGCGATTTAGGATGGAAACAATTTTGAGAAAGCAACTTAGAAACTGACTGTTGATGGAAGATAAAAAGAAATCAACCGATCGATTAATGTTAATCATCAAAGGGAGGAACCGGACTCGGGTGTTATGGAATCGTGTTTGTATGTGGTTTTTTATTTTTATAAAATTGAAGGCCTATATTTGTCCTCACACACAAGGGAGGAAAAAAAAAGTAGGGAAGTTTAGGGTTTAGGTTTCGAGTGAGAAGACGAGGTTTCCTTTTCTTTAGAACGAAATGCTTATATACACAAGTAGCCCACTAGGTCTTGAAAATTTTGCTTGAATAGTATGGTTTCATAACAAAACAACTGACTGACATTGATTCAGCTAACAAAAAGTGAATATTAACTTTCAATGCGGTCAAAAGAGTTGAAACGAAACACACTATAAAATAAGAAAGGCTAAAACGCTCCTTAAACAAGAAATTGAAGTTCTGATAGACAAAAATCTTAAAACAAGAAAACATATTGCCAAAATTTGAACATGCTATCAAAGATAGTGGAGAACCTTTTCTAGGATATATTTTGAGACTTGTTGAGGATAACTCCTTCATATTTGACTTGGAACCACTTCATGGCATCCTCTTTAGTGACTCTATGCTGAATTCCAACAGTTGATTTGCATCTGCGGCGCCGACCTACACGGTAACCTGGTCTTTCCAGAACAACATAGAAATCCATGCCGTAAATACCAGTAGAAGGATCATACCTGTAGAAAAAATAGAAAAAAGGAAGTTTAGATTAAGAAGTGATCAAGTACTTGTGAGTATAAACCATGTTTATGATAAGATTTCAACATAACTCAAAGCTGCCAGCACTTGCATCTACAGAACTCTTGTACAAGAAGATTACTCAGAGATACGAAAATGTGGCATGGAGATGCAACTTGTATACTAGACGGTTATTTGAAGATAATGTATGTAAATCAACAAAGAACTCACACAAGTTATAGCCTCAAGAAACCAAAGTTGAGCATGTGTATGAATATTTTCCTTGGTTTCAGTTCATGTTCGATATAAATAAGACACCATATTATATATGTTGGACGTGATTTTACAAATAAGTTAAGATGCTACCACTATAAGCAATGCTTTGGAACAAGGTTTTTCAACAGCATCAAATGTGTTTACATTTAGTTTGAATGCAACAAAGGTTAAGCATGCAATAAACAGATACCATTGCCGAACAAATTTTTTCAGATAAGATTAAGCATGCAAGAGTTAATACAGAACTCTTATGCATCAAACAAAATGATGACTGAATCTCCAACCTTACATAAAGCTATGCTTCATTATATCAATGAACAGATCGTTTTGACGTGTATCAACCCCGGTTTAGGACAGGTGACAGGTCTATTACTCGGATTGGGTATATAACAATAATTCTGGTGCACAAAGCAGTCCAAGAAACCCATGTTCTGAACCTTGATACCGGTCAGATGACGAAGCAAATGCAATCCTAAATGCAAAGTATGGTTATAGCCAATTGACGACACTAGTTTAATAGTCCTAACGAAATCAAAATTTTCCAATTGTCCCTCTTCACTTCAGTATTTCACCAGGATTTAACATATCATAAGCCGAAATCCAGATTCGCATAAAGTCTATAATTATCAGCATCATCAACAAACAAAACCCGTCACAGGGGAATATAAACAATAACAGAATGGTAAGAGAAAATAAACGAAAAATTAACAAGAGAAGGGTTTGACAACTCACTTAATTCCGAGATCAATGTGCTCCTGAATTCCAAAACCAAAGCAGCCAGTATCACTGAAGTTACGACGCAAAAGCTCATACTCCTTAACCTTCAAACCACTCTCAAGAAGCTGCATTGCTTTGTCGCCCCTGACGGTCACATAACACGCAATCTTTTCGTTACGACGGATCCCAAACGACCGAACGGTGTACCGAGCTGTTCCAACCACAAAATTCAGATAATGAATGAAGAAGAAAAAAACAGGAATCGATAAAATTGACTAAAAGGTAAAGGGAATTATACCCTTTGAGAAGACTGGAGATTGGCCACTGAGTTGTTCGAGCACCTACAGTATACAAAATGAAATACCAAAATCCTTGTTAAGATTATACAGAAACTGAACAGAAGAGAAGCAAAGGGATACGTTAGAGACGGGAAAGAAACCTTAGCGGCTCTGGTAAGACGATCGCCACTTTCGCCAACGGAGATGTTGAGGACAAGTTTTTGGACTTTGATATCGCGCATTGGATTAGATAGCTTCTTCTCTGAAGCCTGAAAAGCAATGAGTTAAACAAAATTAGAAATCTAAATACGTAAAAATGCATGCGATGCCTAAACTTGAAGCCAAATTGAAATCAAACGAAAGGGGGAGAGATACCATTTTTGCCGTATCGAAGTTGAGAGCAGAAAACGAAGCTCCGGCGGGTAAAGATGCGAGAAAGTGATAACTAGGGTTTTTAAAGCTACTAATCTCTTAGAAGGTAAATTGACGAAACTGTCCCTCATGAATAGTCAAATTAAAAAAATATATATTAATTAACAAAAAAAATTAAAAAAAAAAAAACAAGGTTTCCGTTGCCGGGACTTGAACCCGGGTCTCTCGGGTGAGAGCCGAGTATCCTAACCAACTAGACTACAACGGATTCTCAAGATTTTTATTTATAAAATAATTGTTACATACTTTAAATATTTTAGCTATAATACTGTGGAGATTCTTTTCAAATGAAATGTGGAGGAACCTCTTTCATCGTTTTTAAATATTTTAAAGTTTTTTCCCCCTTTTTTTTTTTTTTTTTTAATTCTTGATTATTTAAGAAGTTCAAGAGGGAATTTATTTTGTCATTGTCACTTGAGAAAATTAAAAAAAATTAGCATATTGAATTATTGTTGGCATGTATTGTATTTTAAATTGGACAAAAATGACCAATAAGTAGGTTATAGCTGACAAAAGAAAAATGCTCTACTGAACTTTAATATAGATTAGATTGTTATCAAGTTGGTAGAACAGTTTGCTTGTACTAGCTGTATTTTTGTTATATTTTTCTCTTTTGTATACTCTTCATACGAGATTGAATTTCATGTACCACGTATGAGTTTGATGATTAATCAAAAAGAAATTTGTTTGTTTGTGAATTATCATTATTATTATTTTAAGTATAACAAGGAGTGGTCTGGCTTCAACCTCATGAAATTGAGTACAAGTCAATAACTATGTCAATTTTAGCTAATTAAATATAAAATTTTGTAGAGAGTCCCAAGTTATTTCTTAGTATACAACAAATATTTTCATTACCAACCATTTTAATAAATTATCAACTTTCCTCGTTGTCTTGTTGAACTCTTGAATGTAGGGCACCTTTTTGTCAAGTGTCACATGTTTATACCTTCAAGGACAACCCATTCGATTTGAAAATGACCAAATGACTATAATAAGCAAGCTTGGTCAAACTATATTTTTCATTTTGGAAAATTCAAATTCTTGGATTACATCAAGCAAATGATCCAACACGAAAACTGACTTGAAAATTTTTCAAAGTCCTAAGTCCGATGTTGAGGAATTTATTGTAGCAACTCACCTGCTATGTCCTGTCCGTTTTCATTACACAGAAATGGAGCCTTTAAAAGCAAAAATCTATTTTCCATCTTACAGAATCATCACAAACTCAAACATTGATCATAATCATTCACAAAAGCTTTGCTAACAGAAAAGTAAGCAATTCTCGAAGTAAAAGCTGCAGAAACTGCACTGAAAAAACAATTTAAAAAAAAAAAAAAAAAAAAAAAAAAAAAAAAAAAACAGCCACAAATTCATCTGTTTGGCAAGATTGTAAGATGTACAGGGTTGAACCAGCATTAGAGCAAAGTTAAGTTGAAAACGTCAACCGTTCCATGGGAAAAGAAGAATTCTTCTTTTTTTTTTTCTTTTTTTTTTCTTGACACTTGCTAGAAAATGTTTATACGAAAAAACCATGGAAGAACAAAAGCTATTACCAGACATGCCATCAAAAAGTTACAGAATGGCTGTCCCCTCCAACATCCCCCACCCCCGTTTGATGTGTTTCCATTGCTGTCTACTGATCTCCCCTCGTTCCACTCTTCCATAAATCTGTTGTCCCCAACTCCTTCAACGTTTTTAGCAGTCTCACCACAAATTTCGCACATTCTGTATTAACCAAAATGATTATGATTAGATAATCATCGGCTCATTTGACAATATGAAAGACAATGTAGTTTAAAAACCGGAGTTGCCAATTGGCAAGTCGTAGTTTTGGATTCTTTTCCTTTTATTTTCACATGCAAATGCACAGAAACAAGTAGTTGACTTTATCAATGTGAAACCATTCAATACTCAATCTCTTGTGCAGCATATTTCAACTTCAAGGAAATTACTTCGTTTCAACTTGCTCTATAATCCATTTGGCAGTTTCTAAGTGAAACGCCAAAAGCTCTGAAACAAAAATTATCCTTAAATCTATCATTGAATTGTTCAAACACAATCAGCCATCAAATATCACTCCCAACTCTAGAGTTAGTATTGAAGTCCTCTTGAAGAGGTTGAAGGGACACCTGGAAAAGGGAAGTTCTAAGTTTGAACCAAAAGAGGTGATAAAAATAAACATTTTATAACCCTTTCATAATATTCTATAACCATATTTGAACCCCTTAGACACGTGATTGTTACTTTATGTCATTACTCCATTTCATTGATTGTATAACTGCTCATGCCACCTAGAAAAACGCTTTAGGGGAAGAGATACTTAATTCGATGAACCCTGATTACAATTTTCCAATACTATACCTGAAGGAAGAACCAAGTTGGTATAGCAGCGACAGATTTAAATTGATAGCACAAAACAAAATCAAGGGTAGACTAACTTTACAGGAGACTTTTATATATGACAGAAACCAACAAAAGGATGGATACAGCCTTAAACTTTCTTCCTCCATATTCATAAACTGGCTCCTTTTCCTTTGTGTGCTTACAGAAATGAAAGGGCTTACTATTTCTACAGGTCAGTAAACTCAATCGGGTAATCTTTTTGGCAGCAAAAGAGCCAAAAGAAGACTAGATTATAAAACAAATGAGGAAAGTTAAAAGTCAAAAGTATTAGTTAAATTGCCGGATT
Organism: Cucumis hystrix; assembly: GCA_025688845.1. NCBI lineage: Eukaryota > Viridiplantae > Streptophyta > Magnoliopsida > Cucurbitales > Cucurbitaceae > Cucumis > Cucumis hystrix. The sequence continues at coordinate 1,479,045 of CM046884.1, forward strand.
AGCAGCTAAAGCAATAGAACAAAAATAGATAACCAAAACCACAACACTTCATCAAATGTCAATGCCAAATCCTAAATAAACGGTACATAGCTTCATATCAAACTAGAAGAGCGAGAAGAAAGAACCTGTTTCCTTTGAGCTTGAACCATGCCTCAGCACAGTGACCATGCGCAATTCCCAGCTCATCTTTGCAGTCACAACCAAGTTGAATCAATTCTGAAGTACTGGTCCCAGTTTTAGCCTCTGAAGCTTGATTGGACGCCAAATGGCAGATCCTACAGACCCTTTCTCCATTCCAGTCATCAATAAACCCTTTACCCCCTTTTGGCTTTACACTTATCAACATCGGATTGTCCTTCGCTTCTGACATCTTTGATTTTACATTCAACTTTTCCAAATCCTTCCTCAACCCCATTTCATTGTTCTTCACAAGCGATTCTCCGTCTTCACCTCTAGATGCAGCCCCATCCGAACCAATAACCAGTACAGTTTCTGAAGGGTTCAGATTCGAACCCTCCCTTGTCTCTATATTAACATTTGGTATAGCTTCTCCACCGAAGCCGTGAGCTTCCTTGTCGCCGCCAGCAGAGGCGAGGCTTTCTGGGATAATCACAATGGTAGCCTCGATCCTATCGCCATTAACCAGATCATTTGTGGGTTTAGGCACCGCTGTTTCTACTCGACTCGACACATCACCACCATCTTGGCGATTCCTTTCTTCGCGATCCATTTACCAAAATATATTTTTCTCGTCAACCCAGATTCCCGCAAAAGCTGTTCCGAAATACTTCGTTCACAAAACTAGTAACTCACCACAGTATCAGAATGCATCACTCAACTAATTGTGATACATAATGAAAATTTCAGTCGAAAATCAAAGTGGGCAATCCCCCACGAAAAGGGAGAAAAACAAACTCAAAAGAATCGCCCCATCTTATAATCCAAAGGCTTTAGTGTACATGAAAACATCATTTTGGTTACAACTTTTGTTTCACCAATGAAAGATATAAATTCCTTGTTCCTGAGGAGAAACTCCACATAAGAAAATGAGTAGAGAGTTTACTTTTAAATACGAAAAATTCTTCCAGGGAAAGCGTTTACTTCATAAATTGAAAATGAAAACAACAAAATAGAGAGATCTGGTCATCTGGGTCGGCTCCAATTGGCCTCCTCCAGGTGAAATACCTCTATTTCCTCCTGTCTTTCTCTCTGGCAGTAGTATCTGGATGTGACATAAAAAAAAAAATAAAGGAAGAAGAAGTAAAGGATAAACACTAATCTGAGGGGAGAGTGTAAAATTAGGTATAAGTAAACGATTTAAGAAATAGTAAACAGAGGGAAATTGAATAGAATACAATTCATCTTTATGGGAAGCAAATTGGGTATGTACTGAAAGCAACTACAAATGGAAGGATAAGTATCCTTCACTGATTCCATTGGAAACTTACGCCAAACCAACTTAGTCTTTATCGCAAACAAAGGGAAACACGACAACTTGTGTTTAAAAAAAAAAGAATTATATACATATTCAAAATCAATCCACTATTTAAAACTCATTTCTATAATGTTCTTCTTTCTTTATTATGTTTATGTTTAATTGGATTTTTAATGTTGGGACTTTAGAATGAATAGGTAAAAATAAGTGTTTTCGTATAAGTAGATTGTGCCAAAATTCCGAAGCAAAACCAGACAGACCCACATCAAATTATTGTCCATCAAATCCAACCTGTTTCTTCTCAAAATTCTTGACACTTTCATTTGCTTAAGGTTGAATTGAAATCCTCCTAAGAACCTTACTCTACGCTTTGTCCATGTCCTTTCAACCCATTTTAATTCTATATATATATTACGTTATTAAAACTAATTTCTGCTTCAAAACTATATTTTATAGAGAGAACTTTATATTAATTTTAATATGGATTGAACCAAAAAGTAGTTTGTATTCTACAATTCAAGTAAAGTTAAGATGAACTGTCCACTAAAAAGTAAAAAGTGAACAAAGATTTCTAGTCTTGGCATAGGACAAATTTCAAGATTGGGAACAACTTTTAATTTAACCAAACGTGATTACAATACCTAATATTTTATTCTCGTTTAAATTCAATAATTTTTTGATATAATATTTAACAATAATTTATTATCGATTTTCAGAAACAAATAGTTGTGTTTTATAAATGGAATAATCAAAACGTATATGAACTAAAATAGTATTTTAACTCAATTTTAACTCCTTATACAAGTTTGAATATTGTTTCCATTCTTTCCTTGTATTTTAATTAAATGTTTTGTGTAATATTTTTTAATTATTAAAAATGATATTCGTTATAATAAATTGTAATAATTTATGGGATTGAGTGGAAACCACGACTTTTTTAAGATGCAACATAATCTTAAATCTTAAGTTGTGAGAAGATTTGAAAGAGAATACTTACTCTTAAAAAAAAAAAAAGGAAAGAAAGAAAGAATATTTTGAAATATAATCTTAAAATAAACAAACATGCTATATTGCAACACTTTTGGTGAGATGCCCTTATGATACATTTAAACGTGATTTTCAAAATAAATTACTGGATATTTGAGACTATATAGTAAATATAAATTCTTTTTTATATAAATAATATTTGAAATGTTATTCTAATCATCATCTGTTTCTCTCAAATATATATATATATATATAAGATGACACTTTTTGACGTATAGATTTTTGTGGGAGGGGAAGATAAGTTATAGAAATCAATCAAACAACCTAAGCGCCATTGTTTTAAAATCCTTTTAACTTTGATTTGACACTTCAATTTGTTCTACTTACAAAAAGCAAAGGAATAAAGAAATGGAGGCAATTGTGCTGAAGAAAAAAAAAAAGAAAAAGAAAAAGTGGAAATTGAAATAAAGATCACCAGATTCATATTCATATTCAATTTCAAATTGGAGAAATTAAATTACAATATGAATTGAATTGAATTGAATTGAAAAAGTTGAAGATATTCTAAAAATTAAAAAAAAAAAAAAAAAAAGTCTAAAATGAGGATCTCTTTGTTTCTGTGCTTACATCTATATCAGCCTTCCCAAGTTGGGCACTTGCTTAATTACTTACTAATTTCCCATACACAAAACTTGGTGCTGCCTGCACCAACTGGGGAGTGGGACCTTTTTTGTCTCACTTTTTTATATTATCTCTTCTAAGTTTCTTCCCCTAATTCCTTACCTTCAGATGTTTTCTATATTACAAAACCCACATAATATGTATAACCTTTGCCCATCTCTCTTTTCCTCAGTTTAGCACTCAACATACTTCATAATTTTAAACAATTCACACAAAATATCTCTTCCAACTTACCTCATCATCCACAATTTATTTTTAAACTGTATTTCACAGATTCTCTGTAGATATAATCCAATTAATATAAGTTTTGTTGTGAAAGATATTTGTTTCTTTTTCTTGAACCAGCCACTGTTATTGTATTTCTGTTTCAACTCTGCACTAATATCTCATTTTGGTTGCCCCCATACAAAATCTCCAAAGGGAAGTCAAGAACTTAGTTTTGTGTGTTCACTTGAACCTTAGTTTTGTGTGTTCACTTGAACGATACCTTCTCTATACACCAACTTAGACATTAAAGTGTAGTAAGTTCGATATCACTTCAATGTGTGAAACTTTACGTGGGTCAACTTAAAAAAGCAAGATCAAGCTAGAAAAAGTGAACCGAAGGTCAAGCTTGTGACGATAACAATTCGGTGCAAGTTTTCCACACCAATCTTTAAGATCATTAAAGTGGAGAATATCACGCAAATAATATAGGATGTTGATATGAAATTGGAAGATGAAGAGAGGATGTAGTTTGAATGTCCACCCTTGACTTTTTCTCTTCTAGTGGGAAAAATTGACATTATTAATATGAAATGACAACCCCTTGATCGCTCTTGCTCCAAGAGAAGTATATATATTATGACGAATTTTGATCTTGTGAAATTAATATACATGATGATGCTTAACTATTAGAGAAAGCTCCAATAAGAAAAGAGTTGAATGGACATTGAACCCAAAATTATTCTGTTTTAAAAAAAGGGAAGTGGGGTCTTAGAATTGTCACAAGTTAGAAGGAACAGCGTGCCTTCCAAATAACAAAACCAATGGCAGGCAAAGAAAAAGGGTCCAAAAGGCCATTCCAATGTTTTATTTTGCTTATTGAAGGTGCAGAATGAAATAACCTTTTTTTCAAAGATGACTTACAGCCACATTTGCGTAATCTCTTCTTCTTCAAATACATCATGACAGTTCTCCTTTATACTTTGTTTTGTCCCCAAAATAAAGAATCTCAAACCTCAATATCTGCTAACGTATTTGATCTCCCAATGGTGTTGAAAAGTACCAGTCTTTAATTTTTATATTTTTACCATTTCAGGAACATTATTGGAAGTTAATTCCTCGATTTTGTGAACTTCTCGTGTGACTTTTTTTTCCAACGAATCCTACAATACTAAATGATAGAATTACATCAGTCATCATGAGGGTCTGTTGTTAGCATCGGGATTTTGTGGAACATGTTACGGAGATAAGTGCTTTCCATCTCTTTGAGATGCAAGAATGTTTGTTTTTCTAAACTCTTGTTGTCACCGAGGTCCTGAAAGCTCCATGGCTTCGACCACAAATGAAGATTCTTCATGAATATCACTGTAATTTCTTGAGAAACTGTGCGCTCTATCCTCATAAAGACTTGCTCCAGCTGGTGATTCCTCCATTTGGCTAGACTGTCCAACGAGACCTTCTAGAATCTTCAAGATATCGGACATCTTTGGTCGAAGTTGTGGATGTGATTGAGTACACTGCAGAGCCAACTCTACACATTTTTCAAGCTCCATGGCATCAAAACATCCTTTAAGATCCCTGTCCACCAGCACATCTAACCTCTTCTCCTCATGTAATGTTCTAACCTGCTTATTTCACCTTTTTGTCAGAATCTCATTATGAATTTGAGATTCAAAGGAATAAAAATAGAAATACACAAATTCAATTCCATCTCAAAGCATGTATTTATCTTTGTTTGAGCAGACTGATCTTGGTTTTCGAATTTTAGGTAGTTGATAAACATACTTCATGAATAACTTCTCATTTCAAATTAAAAAAGAAATATAACATTAGAATGTGAAACAAAGGAACATTATGAAAAGTTATTACAGAAAGAGAGTAATACAAATAGTAAGTTTAATAAGAGTACCAAATGATAAGCAAACAACTCATCATAAGAAAGAGACTTACCCATTCGAGGATCATTCCCTTTCGAATTTGACCATTCCCAGCATCAAGTGCTTTTTGCCCTGTCAAGAGTTCAAGAACCAATATGCCAAATCCAAAAACATCAGTCTTTTCTGAAGATTGTCCAGTTGAAAGATATTCCGGGGCAATATGTCCCACTGTGCCTCTAACTGCAGTAGTAACATGTGAATCTCTCCTATCTAACATCTTTGCCAGACCAAAATCGCCGACCACGGCTTCAAAGCCTTCATCTAGAAGAATATTTGCAGCTTTTACATCCCGGTGAATAATTTTTGGGTTACACTGCTCATGCAAGTATAGAAGTCCACGTGCAGCGCCAACGGCAATACGCAATCTTCTGTTCCAATTCAATGAAGGCTTCTCTTGGCCTGCATCTGAAAGTGGTTGGCATATAAACAATCATGAGGTTGAGAAAAAGAAGATCATCAAGAATAAGAGCAGGAATTGAAATTTCACAAGAATGAGGTTGAACTCGCTTGATTCTCAAGTTGGCTGATGAGAATATATGATAGTAAATTGATAAACTAAACCCCTATTCGTTAAGAACTAGGAGTTGCTTCTTGTGTCATCTAAGTTGCATACTCTGCTCTCAAGCAAAGCATAATGATTATTGTTGACAATATCCTAGTTTCAGCAGAGTTAATACTAAATGGAGATCATAAGAGAATCGGGGAAGGGGCAGGGTAGGCTAGCAATATAAACTTTTCATCATCATTTGTTAAACAAACCTCTAAGACGGTCAGCAACACTCCCATTTGGCATATAAGGATAAACCAGCAATCTCTCATCTGGGGTCATACAAAAGCCATACAAACGTAAGAGGTTGCGGTGCACTGCTAAGCCAATCATTTCAACTTCAGTTTGAAACTGCACTTCTCCAGTGTAATTCGGATCTTTCAGTCTCTTGACAGCAACATATGTCCCATTTGGAAGATAACCTTTATAAACTACTCCAAAACCACCCTGTCCCAGGATGTTTTGGGGACTAAAATTACTTGTTGCCTTTTGTAGCTCGCGGAATGTAAACCTTTTCAGATGACCTATATCAAATTCATAATCTTGCTGAACTGCAGATTTGAACCAACATATTGCAGTGAAACAAAGTCAATCATTATACTCTAACTGAGAATAAAGAAGAAAGAAGTAAAAGTTCATCAAGTTCATCCAAAGTTCAGAAAGTACCGTAGGATGTGAAGACAAGATGAGATCTATAACAATGCACCCAGCCAAAAAGTAAAACAACAGAAACCACAAATGTGAAACTCACAATTAGAGCTATGTAAAGAACCAAGTGATGACGGCCATTATCTTTCTGAGACAAACCAGTTTCTACACAATAACATTTATTAGTGAGTTTATACCATTAACGTTCAAAATTGAAGATACAGCAATTATGGAGAATGAAGCTTTGATTACCATTAACTGGCTTCGGAACTACACCACAAAATTTAGATAATGAAGATGCACAAAGGAAGCTATTCCCTGCCACACTGTAGAAAAAAGGCAATCACAGTCAAAAGATGATAAAATGGCATTGGAGAAAAAATCAATGACTATTGATTTTAAAAGAAAGGGAATAAGAAAAGAAAGATGGATCCAAAATCTTTGCAAGTCATTCTCACATTATACTCTACATAGTATACATTAGAGAATTGTGAAAATACAATGAACTTGATTTATAATTCTGATCTTCATAAGTAAGCAACCACATTTGGCATTAGATTAAGTTTTCTGACTAATAAACTCAACATAACAAATCTCACCTGTACTCTTTCGCAAGTATTCTAGGAGTTGGACCACTGAGATTATTGTTCGATAAATCCCTAGCAAGCAAAGCATTTAGTCACTTGTGTGCATACAGCAAAACACAAGGAATTGATACAGAACACTTACAAAAAGGAAAGGCCTGAGATATTTGCAACAGATTCTGGTATTGGTCCACTTAACTTGTTACTACTGAGCTTCCTGAAAACTTGGCAGGCAAAGGTTACACGGTAAAAATCAATAGTTAGAAAGTAGAAGAGTATGAAAGAAGGGGGAAAAAACCTTGCAATTCCAGTCATACTCACAAGTAATTTAAACGAGTAAGAAACCCCAAAGAACTTGGAATCCCGCCAACGAACTGGTTGTTAGAAAGGTCAAGAGTCTGAAGCTCTGAAAGTTCTCCTATATCATCGGGAATTGGACCAGATATCTCATTATTTTGCAACAACCTACAATTATTTACATAAAATAAATTTAAACATTCAAAGAAGTAAGTTAAACCTTAAATGAGAAACATTCCAACATTAGTCTATCTGAGTGCTGGCACAAGACGAGATGAGTAAGAAGAACCAATAAATTTTCACCTCAGAAAACAATAATTATAAACGTGTAACAAATGATTTCGATAAAATTATGAAAAAGGGTGGCTCACTGCTCACATTATCCTAAGATGACTCAGGTTCCCAATGCTAGGGAAAAGCGTTCCAGATAAACCCATATTTGGCATCTCGCTAGCAATAAGAACAATAATTAGTAACAAATTTCAGGTTTATCTAACATTTACTCCTGCACTATATCCAAATCATAAACAATCAAAGTACGAAAAACAGATGTTTAGGTAGGAAACAGGATAGGGAAGCTTACAGAGAAATCACAAATCCCTCAGTAGAGCAAGCAACCATATTCCAGGTGCATGGATCGACCGAATTTATGTCCCATCCTTGCATCACTCTCCGCTCGTCCTTTATCCTACTCTTCATTGACATCAAAGCCGCCACTGAGCACAGACCAAAACATCAGAGAATGAGACACAAGCATTCAACCAACTTGAAATAACATCAAATGGGTATTCAGAAAATGGCAAGACCTTCATAGTTTACTCCTTTGGGAGACAAATGACTGTCTGAGGCAGAGACCACCCAGATGAAGAAGAACAGTAGCAGAGCTACTTTTACAACTTCCATTACCAAACAAGCAAGGGGAGAAAAAACAAAAGCTAGAGCTACCCGAGTATAAGAAGCAAGAACCCACTACAATCCGTAGTGTAAACCGCAGAATAATATGTTTAATTGAGTTTTTCGGGTCATAAACTATACAGTCCATATCTCATTGCAAATAATGACAAGCTTGAAAAAATCTTGATTCTCTAGAATTCCGACTAGCAAGTGCGTTGAAAAACAAACTAAAATTCAGGTACAAAAAGCGAAGAGGAAAAAAAAACAAAAACTAGTGGCAGATTTAGAAAATCAAGCGCAAGACCAGGAATTCTCGAGATGTGGGTAAGTTTAATGGCCTAGATTGTGAGTGAGGAAATCCTTTATGCGGTGAAGACCATAATTTCTCCATCTTGGCTGTGAACTGCAGATGAGTGAGGCAATGATGAGCCGTTGGATTTCTGACATTTATGGACAGAAAAATCAACAGGTTTGATTAAATTAGTTTAGAGGATTACTGGAAGTGGGGAAACTTGAAATTAAAAAAATGTTTAGGGCTCGATGCATCACTGAGCCCCAGTGGAGTGGCGCCAACATTAAATGATTCCGGCTTTAAGAATTTGGCGCAATCATCGGTGATAATGGACAGAGTTCATGTTCCTTTTTCTTTTTTCTACTCTCCATTTTTAATTTCATCGATTTTCTAGCGGTACCACCTCCATAGAGCTCGAGAGGGCAATAACTTTCAAGCGCCAAAAAATCGTTTTTTTTAATCCCAATTTATTCTTTTGATAACTTCTCTTCTTAGTTTCAATCCTATTAATAGATTAAATATTTCGATAATTTAAAAGTTTTTTTTCGTCAAGGTTGAATGCAGAAAGGAAACATGGAATGAAGATCTGAAGAAAAGAGGGGGGAAAATTCGTAGAACACAATAATATTAACTACAAGTTTTATGCAAATTTTAAAGTCAGCCATCTTGAAACCACCCTGGAACAGGAAACAACAAAAGTAACCAACTAGATTCCAATTTTTGTTTTCTTCAGCCACATAAAATTAGATACCCTCTTCCTAACTAAAGATGCACAATTTGCCCTACTACTATCCCTCTTCTAGCAGGTTTCTGCTAAGTCAAACTCTGGCTTTCTTCAATATACTATCAAACATATACAACAAGTTGAGGTATTATATGAGATTGAGGGATGGGTGGACTATGGTTGGATAGAACGAGGAAGACAACACGTCGAGGAAGCGTCGATATATGGTCCCTCGACCTGCAAATCTCAGAGTAGAGCGATGTAAACAGCCCCAGTTTAATACAGGTGGAGTTGGAACTTAAAGTTGGTCAGTAGGCTTTGCACCACGCATGAACAAGAACTCAACCGCACATATGCCTATATTTACGAAATGGCTAGATGCAAATTAAGACCCATTTGTCGCTTCACTTGATCGGGTATCAACTTGTTAACAAGCTCCGAAGAGGCCCCTGACAGCTGCAACAGAAACCTCAATTATCATCACATTTAATGAAAATAAAATGGTAATGGACGAGTAAACTTGTAAACTTCCAGTCTTCACAACAAATCACCAATCAATTGATTGGAATAGAATAATTTCAGTTACTTTCAATCGTGATCAGTGCAGACGCACAGCAGTATGCAATTGAATCAACATGAACCATTATTCTTACTCCATAAAAACAGGCAAAATAAACTCATTTAAAAGTCACTTCATCACAATTAGGACTTTTGTCCATCTAAGCTCAAAAGACAAATGCCATAAAATGTCTAAATTACAGTTATCTTCAATTCAATATAGAATGTGAAATGGTAAACAAACCTCTTGTTTGAAGTTAAAGAGAGGTGGGAATGGTCGACCATTGGGAAGACGAGCATTGGGTTCTCGAAGTTCATCAAAGAAAGGATGTGTGCAAGCTTCCAGCTACAAGGAGAAAAGGATACTCTTAAGAAGAGCAAAATATATCATAGTTGCAGAGAAAAACCAACATCCACTATTCCCAATTCTTCAGTCAAGAATCAACAAAGAAAAAGTTCTAGCATGGAAACGTATGGCCTCTTGAAACAAGTCCACAGACAGATCCTGAGCATATTGTACTTACTGCTGTGCACCGAAGACTAGGTGAATACTGAAGCAATCGAGAAGCCAGATCTATTGCCTCAGGAGGCATCCGTTTGTGGAAAACCTGATCAGAACATAATGCAAGAGGAAAGGCTCAACTTCCCATAGAAAAAGCTCAAAAGTAACAAAAGACCATGGGAGATAAGAGGCCCTAGGATCAACTTGTATTGTTACAGACCTTGTGCCATGGGTGAGCTTTTATCTGTGGAAACCTATAGTCTGTATAACTTGGATTCATGCATCGAATTTCTTCACGAGTTGGTGTGCCAAGAACCTACAAGAGCCATTGCAAAGTAAGTAAATTGTACCCAATCTGGAAATGGTAAGAAACTAATAATATCCCATGGTACCTTAATAATCTCTACAAGCTGGTCAACTGCATTCTCTCCGGGAAACAATGGCTGCAGAGACATAATTATCGTTATACTGGTTATGACAAAGTTTAAATTGAGAAATCATTGAAAATGCTTACCTGTCCCAAAAGTAGCTCTGCAAGGACACAGCCAGCAGACCAAATGTCTATTGAAGTTGTGTACTCTGTAGCTCCAAAGATGAGTTCTGGTGCTCTATAGAAGCGTGAACATATGTATGAAACATTGGCTTCACCTTTCATCTGGAGCACATGGATAAGTTTACAAGAATAAGACAGTGCCGAAAATGGGGCAGAAAAAATATAGCATCTGTTACTTTAAAGCCTTGGCAATTAACTAACTTCTTTCTACTCATCCAAACAGTAGCACGACCACTCTTGATAGGAATATAGGATACAAAGATCAAACAAAATTCATTTATGATCCTTGTTTACAGTATCTTTTTTCTTTCGTAAGACAGTACTGAGCATCCAAATAAACATCTCAGGATTGCAATTATTGGAATAATTGCAAAAGAAATAAATAACTACTTGGCCTCATACAGCATTTAGAATTGAGAACCCCATAGACTATTTAAACTCTAAGCAGCTACTTAAGAATATTTGAAAATGCAACCCCAAAAACAGTATTCTTTACAATATAATTAGTCCATCTGACCTTGCACTGTAACCACGGTGATTCACTCCTGGTTTTGTTAATCAAATAGACCCCACGAAAAGCTTTGTAAAAGTGAGTGACCACTATCTAGTGAACTCTTATGGTAAGTTAAACTAACATATGGACCCAAAGCCCACACCCCATACAACCTAGAGAGAACAGCAATGGGTCCTAGTATGTTGTTTGAGCTTTCACTTATGAGCATGAAAAAGCCTTGCAAGATTTATAAGTGCAACGTGCAATGTAACAAGCCAATCTTGAATTTAAGTGCCAATAGTAAGTACGCTTTCTTAAGGAAAATTGGAGCTTTTAAGTTTTTTAACAAACTAAATAAAAAGTTTAAGTGCTACACTCTAGAACTGTCCAAAACAACATAAGTGAAAGAAACAGGATATTGAAAATTTATCAACGTACAAGCATTTTTGCACTTCCAAAGTCACATATTTTAACTTGGTGAGTAAGAGGATCCACCTGCAAAAACCAAGCAGGACGTTAGGCAGTCATCTAACACAAGTATAGGACTACAACTGTTCTTTCTAACAAAAAAACTCATCACAATTTCCAAATCCACTTTCCAATCATCAAAGAGCAATACCAAAATATTTTGAGGCTTCAAATCTCTGTGGCAAACTCCAGGAACCGTGTGGATATAGGCCAGGCCCCTAAAAACCTGAAAGAAACAACAATTGACATGAGAAAAGGCCAATGCCTTGATCAAGAAGGTTGAGATTACAATGGAGGAATTACTATACCTGGTACATGTATAATTTGACATAGATGATCGGCATTCTTTGATTTGCATTACTGTAATGCTTCAAAACCCGAAACATGGTTTCGGGGACATATTCCATGACCAAGTTGAGAAAAAGTTCGTCTTTTGTAGTAGTGGAAAAAAAACAATGCTTTAAAGAAATGACATTTGGATGATCCATCACACGCATTAACTGGAGTTCACGATTCTTGTATCTTCTGTCCTGCAAAACCTTCTTTATAGCCACATTTTCACCAGTCTCCAAGCATTTGGCCTGAGAAAGAGAACATTTACGCATCATTACAATCTTATTTTATCAAGAAAACGTCAACAGAATCAAAATGCTAAAGGAATAACATGTAGAATACCTTGAAAACGATACCAAATGATCCAGTCCCAACAACACGTTCTGCCATGTAGCTTATGGTCTAAAGATCAAGAAAAAGCAGACGTATAAATTTGTGTAGAAGCATATAGACTGCTGGCCAGCAACATGGAAGTTCAAATCTCCATATTTGGTAGCATAAACATGGGGGAAATAGAATGTAAGCGAAATGGGATTTAACGTGAATGTTAACCTGTTTGGGCTCCCCATTCTTGCCTCCAATAGTCGTGGATATTATGTGACCAGTAACCGGATCATTTCCATCAATGACAGGGCCTGACATTTCCTGCAAAGTATATACTGTGTTATGAGGTTGGAAGGAATCAAAATTGGATAATTGGAACTGAATAGCTGATTGATTAGAGTTGATTGATCACGTTAAAGATTACAAATCTTTGGATAGAAACTCAATAAACAACTATCAAAATGAAGCCCTAACAAACGGAGCAACGGTTTTGAATTTAAAAAAAAAAAAAAAAAAGAATAGAAGAAGAAAGAAGGAACGACCAACAAACAGGGATCCCTTAAAAGTGCTAAAAAAGAATGGGTGTAGGAAAATAAATCATCCAAGAAAAGAAATTGTTGAAACCAAATAAAAAATGAACAGAAATGCTTTGACCTCCGGAGGAAAATCTTCAATAGAAAATCAATTCACAGGCAAGGGAAGAAAAGTTTGAGCTATACCATGCAAGTAATTTAACAGCAATCAATGTCAAACAAAGGGTAGCAAGCGCGATCTATAAATTAAATTAGTTCACGTAGGATAAAAAAAAATATATGTGCTATATATCTTTAATAAAGTGAGTTAACATAGATGCATCGGGCTAAGTTAAACTAAAAAATGATCAGTAAACAAACAAACAAAAAAAATCTCGAGTACTGGAGAGAGATCAACAGCTCAGAACCAGTCATAATCAGAAGTTCTCAGGAGTACAGAAATGAAAACAAACACAGCCAAGAAAGTCTGCAGAAACAAAATCATCAAAATCTCAGATCAAAACAGACAAGAATAGATTTACACAAGGTATTTTCTGATCCTCTTCTAACAATGCCGAACGAGATCACCGGCCTAATCCTAACAGCTAACAAAACTCAAGAATAGAGCGGACGAAACGGGAAAACCCCGAACACTACTAACAATGCTCAGATATACATACATTCCCCAACTAATCTGACCCGTTATCCGAAACCCCAGAAAGCCAAGATTGAAATCCAAGAAAGGGAAAAGGATAAGTAATAGGGTACCTTATCGTCCGCCATGGCCGGAATCAGAGAAGGAAGGAAAGAGAAGCGAATGGTTGGTTGAGTTGGCGACTAAGAAGAAGAAGAAGAAGAAGGGGATTGCAGTAATGGGAAGAAAGAAGAAGAAGAAAGGGAGAGGTGACAGGAAAACAAGGCCATGTGATTCCAGCACTCTCTATTCTTGCTCTCTCTTTCTATCTCCTATGCTTCTTTATCACTGTAGGAGAGAGAGAATTGAAAAAGGGCTTTGTAAGGGAAAGGATTAAAATGACGGAAATAACCTTTGAAAGACGAAGACTGCCTGCCGACGTCTATATGACTAAAATACCCTTAAACATCCATACTGCCCATTGCCCATTCCCCAACTCCCAATAATTTCTCCACCTTGCTGTGTTTCTCTTCTCCCTTAATTATTGCTCTTTTTAAGTGGACATCATAAAATATCATTTCCACCCCCCCCATATTCTTTCTCTTTTTTCCCAGATATCTTTTCTTATATCAATTCTTTGATTATTGAATATGGGTCCATGTGAGATCTGTAAAATGGACTCACACTTTCATCATAATTTCTTGGTTTATGGTTTCTTTGTTGTTTCATTCTATCTTTTCTTTTCTATTATTTTCCAAGTTTAATTTGTTTGTTTCCAGAGCATTTCTTAAACAAAACGGAGGGTCAAGTTTGTTAAGTTTAGCATAAATCTAAGTCCAATGGTGGTTTGGTTTGAGTACACTGCGATGGGATCCTTTCATTTTTACCTCTACCAACAACTTGGTCCACACTTACCCTCTCCCTTTCATCGTTTTGTTATGACATGTTTTTTTCTTTTCCTACTAATACTTTTCTTCACAAATCAAAGGGCTTAATTTCACTCCGCTCCTTTTTCTTCATTAAAATATCACCTTTCATTCTTTTGATTTTGTTATTTGAGTGTGTTGGTGTGTGCATATTATTTAGAATGAGAAAAGAGAAAATGGGAAAAGGAAGAAGAAACATTGGGATATAAAAGTCAAATTGTAATTAGGACGAAAGAAAATGACATTGAATTGGCAGGCAGAATAAAACATGTACACTTCACCATCAAATTATTGTTCTTACTATCACTACCAACAAAAGCTAAAATGAAGAATTGAAAACATCAAACCCCCGCCCCCCAATATTTTCAACCTATTTATATATTTGATCATCCAAACTAAAAAAAAAAAAAAACATATCGCTAATTTTGTAAATACTGGAAAAAAGTTATATTCAAACACCATCTACTTTTATAGGGTGAAAAATTGTCAATCTGTCTACCTACCTAGCCAATACCAAATTTGAATTTAAGTTGCAAATTCATTCTCCTCTCATCACCCCCATACCAAACCCCCTAATATATAGTTTTGTCAATAACATCATTTTGAACTTGGCTATAGTAAACGCTTAAAGATACATTATGAAATTGAAACATGTGATATGGGAAAGAGGACGTTTGTGTTAAAAAGGGAATTTTGGAATTAGGAGTGAGTGGCAGTGGGGGGGGGGTTAAAGTAACTTTGTGGATTTCAAGGGTGGGGGAAGAAAAAAAACTTTGACCATGCATCCACATTTTACTCATCCACCTTTCTTAATTCACAACGAGAGCACACACTTGCCTTCTCAAAAGCCACTAATTCCATCCAAATTCCCTACTTTTAATAAAAGAAGATCAGGTTTCACTTTATGTGCAGCTGGAGAAAAGGAAAAAAAGAAAACCCCCCAAGATTAATCATGATGCTACCCCTTTGGCGTGCTCAATCTTCAAATCTTCTTATTTCTTTCTTTTTTTCACATCATTCATCACCTTTTACTCAATATTTGTTGTTGTTGTTTTTTTTTTTACCTTTTAGCCTTACACACCATGTATTGTATCCTGAGGTTTTTAAACATAGTATTATAACTTTTTTTAAAAATCTTATATTAATTTTGGAGTAGGGATTAGGGTTTAGGCACAACCAAAAGTAGGTTAATGGTCAATTTTTCAAAATAGGTTCTGACCCTAAATTCCAAGATTCAGCGTGGAGGAGTGACGAGCTTTGACTACTCAGCGTTTATTTGGCTGCCACTGAAACATCGGTGTTTAAAAGGCCTAATCATCGAGCCCATGGCCCAGCCACCGTAGACACTCAATCAGACGTGTCGGCTAGGCTTTACTCTTTTGGGTATTCAGGCCATAACTATGGAAAGCCCAACGGGCTACAACCAAGCCCACCTTTGTTTTTAGGGCTATTATGCTGAAAAATGGAAAAAGATTTTAGGATCTTTATTTAAAAAAAAAAAAAATTACACCAAACTAAAATATGACACAATCATAAAATATTTTACAAATATTAAATATTGACCTAGTAATTATTAATTTTTTTTTAAAATGTCAAGTATACCTTTCGATGGCTATTATTAAGAAAGTTATCATCTATCATGATAGCATTACAACCGTTAACAATAATTATCAGTTGTTATCACTAATAGCGTATTTTGATGATAGTTTTTCAATTTGAGAAAACCGAAAACAAGCACTAACAATGATGTAAATAGAAAATTATCACTTGTAGCTTAATTTGAGAAATTGGAGAAGAAGAATCCAAGATGGTGGTTGAATGTAGGTTTTTTCTACAACTACTTTTTGTGCTATATATGTAATTATTTTATATTTGTCACCAACAATCGTTGAACTAAAGAGATATTAAACACAAAGTTGAGTGTTCAAATACTTATTCTAAACACTTTAGATTAAAGGAATGGATAAATAAGCTTAAAAAGAACAGGATAGCATTTAGAAAATTTTAAAGTACTCAAACATTTATTAAACTCACAAGCTAGGTTTGAAAAACCAAACCTGCACGCTGTGATCATATTAAATAACGATCAAATATATTTCGTTATTTTAAAGTATACCATATATAAATATTTTATGAAAAGTTTCTTGTACAATTTTACTTTTTCTCCTCTCTTAACGGATCTGCTTAATTATATATATAATTTAGACTAAAAAAAAGTAAGTTATAATACTAATATGTGTGTGTGTGTATGCGTGTGTGAGGAAGCTTAGTAATGTTCTTATCCAAACTACATTTTTTGTGATAATGAATATATATATATATATATATAATATTTGATTTTAAAAACTGGCCAACTAAAACCCATCTGTGTTAGATTTAAGTTGACGATAAATGAGGTTTTAATTGAGAATAGAAATTTAAATGGACAAAATTGGTAACAATGTTGACCTAAAATTGATATAATGAATAATGTAGAAATGAAAAAGACATTAAAAATGGTCAAATATAATACATATACGTATCCATCGTGGCATCACTACCATTGATCTCATTATTTTATGGCAAATATAAGTTGATAGATAAGTGGTTGGGCGGTTATATTGGTTGCAACTTTCAAGTACTCTCTCTTCAATCTTGACTTTAAAAAGAAGGGAACATATATTATATTTAATTTACAACCAAATTTATTTTTAGATTATTCTCATTTCTTAAATTATAATAATATTGATTGAGAAAGCTAACTTCTGCTTACCTGGAGTTTATTAGGACACGGTTATACTATTTCAAAAGTAGTTACTTCAATAACACTACCATTTCTTTTTTTAAAAAAAATTATCTGTATCTTAATAGAAAACAACATTTTTTAAAAACATTCCACGATTTCTTCGTCATTAAACATGGGTAAAGTTATTATTAAAATTTTCAATCACAGTGTACACTCCTCAAATCTTGCCAAGATCTGTAACTACATTATAACTTCATTTATAAACCCTCTTGTTTTGTGTGTTTATAACCCATAGGTTTTACAACTTTGATACTCGTTAGAAATTAAATTAAGAAGTCATTGAAAAGTAGAGAGAGCAACAAGTACATTAATTCTAAATGTAATAACAGAAATTTGTTTTTTTTTTTTTTTTTTATATAAGTATAACATTTGCATATATATACATATATTTCCTTTTGAGTTCAAACTATCTGTGAGATTGGGATTTTGGAAGTCTGACTTTTAAAAAGTTTACTTAAAGAGTGAGACGTATTGGGTAAGTAAGCTGGAATTGATACCTAAATCTATCCCAAGAATTATTTGAAATTTGTTTCAAGAAATCAACATAAAATAGTCCCTTAATGGGATATTTTGCAAATTTGCAAAAGGTACCATCTTTCCACTTTTTTTCTTGGCAACAAAACTCATGATCTAAGCATATAGTTTGAATTCTCAAGAAATTATTCGAAAAAGAGAAAAAAGAAGAAGAAGAAAGAAGGAAGTGTGTCGGCCATTTATGAGTTGGAAAATTGAAATTGGAAAATAAATAATAAAAAAAGAAAAACAAACGAAAAAGTAGTGGTGCGGTGCCCCCAAGAGGAGAGATGGATTTCTAATTTAGAATTACTTGCCATCTTTCACCGTCACGCGTCAACGCCCCTTGACGTGCAAAAATCAAAAGCTTGGAGGTGCCATTCGCCAATATCTGGAACTTCGTGTACCTAGCATGCAATGCAATTTACATACTGCTTGTTAACAAATCACACACCGTCCATTCAGTTGACTCACCTTATCCGTTCTTATCTTTAACATTTGAGATTTGACCACACCACATTACATATTTCAACTCCGACCCCATACCACACTATTTAAATTTTAAACATTAACCTAAACTCGATGATTTCATTTTCCCAATTCTTCCACTAAGACTACATTTTTTAATTTAATATATATATATATATATATATATATATATATATGTAAAACTAAATCGGAGGTGCTAAATATATGTCATTGTACTTTGCTTTTATCTTTTTACTGTTTTTATGATTAAATACTTTGCTTTTATTAACCTATATGAAGATCGTAGTTGAGCCCATATTGTTTGGTTTATAAATGTAGAATGTAAAATTGAGGGGAGCTAGGGTGGTGCCAACTGCCAGGTAGGATGCTGAGGGAGAGATTTTATATTGGAGACGTGTGGGACACGAAGACACGTCAGCGCCATCTCAACGGAAACGTGCATTGGCCACAGAGAAAAGTTTACTGTTATTGGGCCCCGCTAGTATTGTGTGGGCACTGTTTCTCCCCCACATTTATTTATTTTCCCTATTTCTGGATTCATTGAATTTCTATGTGAGTGATTATTTGTTCAAACTTTACTTTTTTCCTCTCTAATAAACAAATTAAACATTTTCAAGTTGGTAAAAAAGAAATGCATGAAATTGGATGTCTTACCAACACAACATCGATGACTTTATTTAAATATTACATGTCTTACCAACATTACATTGATGACTTCAAAGCTTATAATTTGGGTTGATGATTAGTCGAAATCTAGTAAAATATAAAAAATGTTTAAGACAGTTTATTCTTTAAAAAAATATCCATCTTTTTATCATATAGGACAAAACATTTTTATGCTTTGAAACAAAATAGAAAAGTTAAATCGCCTTTTACGCGACTGATTAAAAAAAATTCAATTGAGACATTAATAAAAAAACCAATCAGATTACATTTAAATGATTCTCCATATATATGTGTGTGTGTGTAAAAGCAGAGAAGGAATAATTCAAATTTAATCTCTAAACATGGAATGTGAAAAAATAGTTTTACAAATGACTTAATAAATAACACACTGTATTCAATGGCTTTGTTGTCGAATTTTATTGTGATTTGGATTTTGTTAGATGATATTTCAAAACTGTCTAAAAATTCCAGCCAATTTTTGAAACTTCCTTTTAAAAGAATCATTAGAATTAAAATTAGTATTTCATTATTATGATAGTTGGAGTAGAGGTGTGAATTGGACTGTTTATAATAAATCGAGGCAGGGTGACACAAAGTGGGTTTGGAAAAGCCATAGTAAACTTTCTAATTATAGCTTCTTTGAGATTAGCCCTTCGTTCTAACTGAGAGTAGGCTAATTGAGAGATAGTTGACACGTGTCATATGTGTGATGGCACTAAAAACCTCAGTTTGAGGTTCATGAAAATGATACCTCTTTTCAAAAAGTTAAAAAGTTAAAATTTTGGTTTGGCTATAAATATGACATCCTTATAAACCATTCAAATTATTACTCTAGTTAAAATATTAACTTGTTTTAGTTATAAATATGTGGCACAACCTTGCAACAAAACTTAACCCATAACCAAGTTTAGATCAACCCTTCAATTTTATCGGTGATAGAATATATCACGGACATAAGTTTTTAAGTAATTGATAGAGTCTATTATTTATAAAATTTCCATCACTAATAAAAGAATTCTTTCACAAAATAAAAGTCTAACAATAATAGGCTATCTAATGCATTACCTCTAACAGATTCTATTCGTAATTGGGGTCTATGACTTAGAGATTTATACTATTTGAAATCTATTAACATTAGTTAACCCATGATTGGTTTCACATAAAATATAAGAAATCTATTACGAAGGCAACTTGTACATTTTTATTACATACTTTTTAATATTAATTTTAGATATTTTTGTTGATTCATCGGTCAAGGAGGTGGAGAAACAAAAAATGAACAAAGAAAGTGAGAAAGTGGACAAAGAAGAAGAAAAATATTTGTTCAAAATCTATCGATGATAGAAGAGATATAATATAGGTTGTAAAGTAAAAATTGGTAAGCAATAAAAGAGATAGGAAAAAACGTGCATGTTCTGTGTTATTCTATCATCAATGGATTTAGGTTGTGAATTAAAAACAAAAAATGTAAGGTAAGATTTAATATAAAAAAAACAAAAGAAAATTATTATTTTAGAAGTAAAAAGAGGAAAGAAGAAGAAAAGGAAAGAAAAAATGGATGGATTAGAGTTGTGAAAGAGAGCTTGGAAGAATAGCACAAAAACCCTAATAGCTATAATAGTGATGGGTATGTATAATGGTATATACCTAAAGGCCAAGGCCACAGGCACAGGCACAACATGAACATAATAATAATAATCATTAACATAACGCCTCCTTTGCTTTCCAATCGTATATTTAAACCCACCGTCTCTCCTTCTCTCCTATTTCTCTGTTTCTCTATTTCTCTCTCTTTCCAAAATCAGGAAATATATAATAAAAATAAAAACTTTATCGTTTCACAATCACGGCCTCCTCTCAATTCTGAAACCCCAAATCCAGCAAAATTCATCCCGAAAAAGCTGCAATCTATTTTAATGCTGCAGCATTTCCCTCCAAATTAATCTCTCACATAACCCCACAATCCTTCCTCCGCCGCCTCTGCATTTCCCCCCAATTTTCTTCTCTTCATCAATGGCCGACCGGCCCGACCCTGACAAGAAAACCGAAACCACCAGGAAAGATATGCCCGCCCTTCTTCTTGGCCGATACGAGATCGGGAAGCTCCTTGGCCATGGCACCTTCGCCAAGGTCTACCATGCCCGAAACATCAAAACCAACGAAAGCGTAGCCATTAAAGTCATCGACAAGGAGAAGATCCTCAAGGGCGGTTTAATCGCTCACATCAAACGCGAGATCTCAATCCTCCGCCGTGTTCGACATCCTAATATTGTGCAACTCTTCGAGGTTATGGCCACTAAGGCCAAGATCTACTTCGTTATGGAATACGTCCGCGGAGGTGAGCTTTTCAAGAAGGTCTCTAAGGGCCGATTGAAGGAAGAGGTCGCACGCAAGTACTTTCAGCAATTAATCTCCGCCGTCGCTTTCTGTCACGCGCGTGGTGTTTATCATCGCGACCTTAAACCGGAGAATTTACTGCTCGATGAGAATGGGAATCTCAAGGTCTCCGATTTTGGTCTCAGCGCCGTCTCCGATCAAATTCGACAAGATGGGTTGTTTCATACTTTTTGTGGTACTCCGGCGTATGTGGCTCCGGAGGTTTTGGCTCGGAAAGGCTACGAGGCTGCGAAGGTCGATATTTGGTCATGTGGGGTTATTCTGTTTGTTTTAATGGCAGGTTATTTACCCTTCCACGACCAAAACATTATGGCAATGTATAAGAAGATTTACAAAGGGGAGTTCCGTTGTCCGAGATGGTTCTCGCCGGAGCTAATTCGACTCCTAACACGTCTTTTAGATACAAATCCCGAAACTCGTTTCACAATTCCTGAAATCATGGAGAATAGATGGTTCAAAAAGGGGTATAAGCATATCAAATTCTACATCGAAGATGATAAGGTATGCAGCGTTGAGGATGACAACGATGATGTTGATTCCTTGTCGGATCAGTCACAATCGGAATCGGATTCCGAAATAATTGAGACCAGACGAAAGGTTACCTCACTCCCAAGACCCGCGAGTTTGAATGCATTTGATATAATTTCGTTTTCACCCGGATTTGATCTTTCTGGATTGTTTGAAGATGGAGGGGAAGAGGCAAGATTTGTGTCAAGTGCTCCAGTGTCGAAGATTATATCAAAATTGGAGGAGATTGCAAAGTTGGTGAGTTTTGCTGTGAGGAAGAAGGATTGCAGGGTTAGTTTAGAGGGGTCACGGGAAGGAGTGAAAGGGCCATTGACAATCGCAGCCGAGGTATTCGAGTTAACGCCGAAATTGGTGATGGTAGAGGTGAAGAGGAAAGGGGGAGATAAAGAAGAGTATGAGCAGTTCTGTAACAATGAATTGAAGCCAGCATTGTTGAATCTGAAGGTGGAAGATTCTGGTGATCCTTCACATATACCATCAGATACTGAATGAAGAAGTTTTCCAGATAACAGATAAAATAAGGGAAAGAAGAAAAGGGTATGCTTTTCTTTCATTCTCTTTGACTTCTTCTCCTCTGCTCTAACTTAAGCTCCAACCCCATTGTATGATAACTTCCTTCATTTTGTTTGTTTCTTTTGAGCTTCTCTTTTTGTTTTTCTTTTTGTTCATTGTGCTTATCTGTAATTTGGTTGCCTCTCTAGAGAGGTTTTTAGATTCAATGCAAGTAGAACAAAAAAAGAAACAAAGAGAAGAAGAAAAAAAAAGTGGTGATTTATTAGATGTTAATATGTAATCTTCAAAAGGTGTGTGTGATGTAATCTTGTTTTGACTTCGAGAAGGCTAGCTTAGAGTGGAGACTACGAGAGAGTAAGTGAAAGTTGTGTATTTGGCACTGGCAGACATTTATGAGCTGTACGTATGAAGCATATGAAGAAATAAAAACAAAAAGGGAAAAAAAATCTAATATGATTATTGATCTTACATATTGAATTTTTGATTTTCTTGTGTAACATTTTTTTGTTAATGATATTGGAGAGATGAGACTGGTTTTGGTTTTGAAATGTGATTACTGACCTTGCATAATCAAATAATGAATGTTTTGTTATGGAATTGTGGGATAAATCCAAGGCAATTCTATGTTGGTTTTTAAATTGAGAAAAAGAGAAGGGGCTTGTAATAATGTGCGTGGTTGGCTTTAGGCTCTATTATGTGATAACTTACTCAAGTTAAAAGACAAACTTTGAATCATATATCTCCACTACTGAACTAGGTGTCATTTCAATGAATTCAACGGTGGTTTCATAAGAGACACAAAATTGGAGTTCTGAATTTTAAAAAGAGTTTTTTCTAAGACGTTCAAAACTTTCTGTCTTGTAAGCTGACAATGCTTAGGGGGGTTTTTTTGTCTTGATTCATCGCAGTGCATTATATAATGACAATACATAACAGGAAGAAATGATTTGCTTTAAAAAGAAAAAGGACAATGGATTAAAGAATGATTTGTTTTGACGAATGAGATATGTTAATTAAAAGAGTGTGGTGTATGGTGTATGGTGGTGGGTGAGTTGAGTTGAGTTGTTCATGCCTTATGGTTGCGACTTGGAACCTCTTTTCCCTCTTCAAATGATACTCTTAAGAGTATGATTGTATGAATAAGATATGAGAAACCAGGAGTGCATTGACACGTCACCCGACTCCATGCGTCTTTTTTCTTTGTTTTCTCCTTTCATAATCATTGTTTTTTTCTTCAAACTTCCTTTGTTTTTATTATATTAAAAAAAAAAAAGACATAGTTTTGGCCTTTACTTAACATAATTACAATTATTTGGAGAATCTGTAACATCCGTATCGACCATGTTTACTTTACCAAATTTAATTATAATATTGAATTCTGTAACGCCTCTAACCTGCTTGTTCGGGTTTCTTTCTTTCTTAATTTTTTGAAAACTGGTTTAGTAACTTTGAATTTCATAATTCTTGCACACTATTTTTAAATTTGTTGAAGATTTTAAAAACCGAATGTTATAAAACAAGCATAATTTACAAAACCTGAAAATCGTAAGTGACTGCAAATCATCCTACCCTACTATTCTTATACTATGTTTTGTTTTTGTTTCTTTAAGAGGTAAAGTCAACCTAACAAGTAACAAACAACTCAACTCCCAACCTCCTCTTTGAAGATGTTGGAGAGAGTGATACCCTTGAGAGGAACCCAGAGATTGCTAAAGAAAATTTATTTCAGTTTAAGGAACACTCTTAAAAGGAAGTCAAAGATGTGATAACATGAACAGACTTGTTTTTCTTACAAGGGGTGAGAAGAAAAAAAAAAGCAATATTAACATATGTACCAACAAAAACAATATCTTTAATAAAAATCTGAATATTAGAAAGTAAAGAAACTATTCCATTAAGAAGTTTGATAACCTCCAATGCATCAAATTCAACCATAAGCAGCGAATTCATCCCAAGTCACTCTCCCTTAACAGCTTACAAACCTTCACCATAACCTCAACTTCAAGAAGACAATTATCCCATTTCTTCTGCAACAAAAAAGCATCTACTATGATTTCTAACTAAACACCTAAGAATCTCTAAATCTTAAATATAATGTCAGTTAAACTAAGAGATTCCAGAATAGAACCTCCTGTTTCATGGAACAAATGTCATTGTGATGTCTCCACAAAATCCAAAGGACAACTAGAGCACACGTGATCCAAATTTTCTCCTAAACATGACACCCTCATTAGGTCTTAACAATCAACACCTACACCTGCTCCCTGTCCACACCAAAGGAACCCACATGAGATGGTATAAAACATTCATTCAAAATTCTTTGAGAATTTTCACTCAGCTCACATAATAGGGCTTGTCGTTCCTACATGAGATCTCTATCATAAAAATAAAAATGAAAAAAACAGAGCCAGGCAGAGCAGATCATTCCTCCAGTCATTCTGTGTAAGTTTCTAACGATGGGGGTGGCAAGGATTTGAAAATTTGAATTCATGTTCATGATTTGTTTTCATATACACTCTTTATATACTTTCATATATACGCTTTATGTACTTTGGATACGTATGCTCTTTTTTAATACTTTCATTTCACCATGAAAAAAGCATAAGATCATTATATTTATTATACAAATGAAAATAATTAGTGCTACAAGAAAACGAAAATTGGATACAAAGCATAATAAATTTGAATGTTAATCATAACATATCATTTGGAATAACTGAAATTAGACTTTATGATTGGCGGTTTATCATAACATAATAAAATTAGTTTACAAACATAACTTAAACAACATAAGAAATTAGTTTCAGATTGAAACTTTTCATCATATGATTGCCGATTTATCATGATATCAAAATAATAAGCCCTATGATCCAATTACTTCTCACTAATAACATTTTATGGAAGTGTTTGATATAATACAAGTTTATTCTAACTCATTATTTTAACTCTGGAGTACTTTAATGATATTTGAATACTTAATTCACTAAGACTTACCTTTGGTAACTATTTTGTTTGATGCAATAAATATGGATATGGAATGAGAAATAGAATGTAAAGCTTTGAACTTGGACATATACAAAAGAGAAGATGTTCATTGTGGGTATGGCCATGTTGGGTAGTGATCCCAAATGATACAGATCATTACGGAGAGAATTATGGGCCACATCATTGTCCAATGCTGATGGCCGAATTTCTTTTTACTTAATTTGACCTTTAATTTCCTCTTTCAATTGCATGATTTCATATGAAACAATAATGACGTGCTCTAAATTAAAAAAAAAAATAATTAGAAGGGTTGGAGGTATGAATGAACAAATTCCTAAAAAATTTAAGGAAGTAATTGGTGCAACACCTTACCTTATAAACCCACCCAAAAGATCATGGCGTTTGTAATGAGAATCGAAGTTTTAAATGGACAGACACACCAAAATTATTTATATACTATCTCAAAGCTAAGAAACAACTGTTTAGAGTTGGAAATTGTTGGTTGGAGCTTAGGTTTATTTGTCCAATGCTTCCAGAAAGAGAGCAAGTTTTGTTTTGGTACGGCCGTGCGGGTACTCAAACTTCTTATTCATTTGTAATCAATGATCTAACTTTGGTACCCTGTGTCGGATAGTAAACTTTTGGAAGTTAGTAATTTAAACCTACATGTCGCTGTACTCCCATTTTACCATACATAGAGAGATAAGAAATGAAAAGTATTATTAATAAATGATATGAATCCACTCCGTAACAAAACATCCCTCCACAAGTACTCTTTTAAGCTACTAGCGGACCAATGCGATAAAGTTGAAGATAGAAAACGTAAAAGTTACAAATTTTGGTCCCCTACATTCAAGCTTTAAAACTAAGAATCATTTACCTTTAATTTTCATCCTCTCTAAATTCTAACCCACTCAAGAGTTGGGTTACTATAAAACTCTCCCAAATAAATGATAAAATAATGACAGCAGTTTTTTAAAAAGAATAATGCACAACCATGCGAAGAAGGAGAGAAAATAAAAGGTTTTCAAATACCGGGGCGCCCACAATATATATTATATATAGACATAGTAGATTGTTTAAAAATTTAACAAGGCCAATTTGTTATTTTAGAAATGAAAAAGGAAAGGATGTAGCAAATTCAAGTTGGGTGTTGTTCGAACCTGCAAGTTGGCATAAATCGAGAGAAAAGAAGAAAAATGGTGATGAAATTAAGGATACTGTATTAATGTGGAGTGTATTATTTGTTGGGATATATTCATGGAATGAAACATTGGAGAGTGAAGAAGCAGAGTCCGAATACGCCTCCTTGACTCCCTAAACGTCGTACCCATACGGCTGTTACACCAAATCAAACGTCCACTCTATTTCTCTCTCTTTCTCTCTTATTTGTTTAATTACCCCTTTTAGAGCACACCATAAACATAAATCAAAGCTTTGACAATACCAATCCACTGGGTTTGTTAATGTACTTCTTTTTGTGTGTTTTTGTGTATCAGTAGATCTCTCCAGTCTCCACTACACTCTCTCCTCTGTTTTTCTACACAGCGACACGTACGTTCTCTATATTTCCTCTTCTTAATTCTACTTCATTTCTATATATAAATTTTAATTCAATGTCGGATAGATATAGATAAGGTTGGAATTATTATTACTTTTAATTTCATCTCAAAATAAGAAAACACACACACACACACACAGAATTTCTCAAACTTTGAACTTATGCCATGTTTTGTCGTTTTATACAAATTGCTAGCTATGTTGTATTGTATTTATATATGCATATATAGAGAGATGGAGAAGGTGATTAAGATTGGTACAAAAATTAGATGGCGGAAAAGGGGAGTACCAGCGACCAAGCTGCATCGGAGCGGTGTTTTCTGGAGTGGATGAAGATTCAAGAGGACAGCCAGAAGGAGCTTTTCCAAGCTCTCAAAGCCATCGAAAACAGAGCAAATTCAAACCATGAAGAAACAGAGCGCCAACTCACCCAGCTTGTAGACAAGAGCATCGAGCAGTTCCAAGACTACATTGATCGACGAATGCAGCTAGCCAAAAACGACGTGTCGCTATTCTTCGCCCCTGTTTGGTGCAGCACAAGAGAAGCTTCACTCCTCTGGATCGCCGGTTGCCGGCCATCTGTTTTCATCCGTTTAGCCTATTCCCTCACCGGGTACGAACTGGAAACCAGAATGGCGGAATTTCTTCGGGGGATGAAGTCGATGGAGGAATTAGCTGGAGAGTTGACGCCGCAGCAAATGGAGCAGCTGGATAGTCTGCAGATGAGAACGATAAAGGAGGAGGAGAGACTGACGTCGGAGCTGGCGAGGGTTCAGGAGAAGATGGCGGATCAGACGGTGGTGGGAATTGCGATGAGATCAATGAAAGAGGAAGGTGGGAGTGAGGATTTGGAAAGGGCTTTGGAAAAGCAAGATGGGGAAATGGTGAGACTCATCCAACAAGCCGACAAATTGAGGATCCGTACGCTGAATGAGCTGACGGAGATATTCAGACCGTTACAGGCGGTGTTGTTCTTAGCATTCAGTAAGAAGCTCCATCTTAGCATACGCGAATGGGGACAACGAAGCGATCGAAGGCACGGCAGATTTCGTAATTCCTAAAAATTTATAATATCATATCAAACAAATTTTGGAACTCGCTTCACATTTCACAAAATTTAAACGGAACAAAACTAATTTTATGGTGTCTTAGGTTTGTATTTTCTGTTCTTCTTTCACAGTATTAAATATATATATTTTGCTGATCCATTAAAGATTGCATATCACTATATGCAATTCCAATTCTTTTTGTTTTGTTTGTTAAACCAATTAAATATCAAATGAGTTAAGCTAATAGCAATCAACCAATTGTTATGAGCTTAATAAATGATTAGGTATGGTAACTACTCATTAAAATGATATATTATGTCACGAGATTGTAGCTTGAGAAACAAAAAGCATGGTTTTGAATAGTCTTCTTCTTTTTGTCTAAATTATTCAAGGGATAAGAGACATGTGTGTCTTGTTAGCAAATTGTTTATAGATTTTATTCTCTTGATCATTTATGTGAGTTATTGGAATTGACAGAAAGACCTTGGGAATTTATTGTTTGAAGAGAGTTTGGGAACAATAACTTAGAAGAAAATACACATTTTTGGTTCTTAGATGTAGGTAATTGCCCTGAAGATTTGAGTATAAAGAAAGAAGCAGTACATGAAGAATGATGAAAGGGGTACGTAGTTATAATTAACAGGTAGGATTTGATTAGGTGTGGGAGTGACGAAGAATTGTTGTATTGTAGAGGTAAGGATTGGTAGATTATTAAAAGACAAATTAGGAAAATATAAAAGAAATGTGTTGGAAGGTAGAAATATTAGGTGTCTTGATCCCACCGATGAAGGGGCAAAATGAATTGCAAGACGCCCAAATATGAGGCGACCGCAATTGCCAACTTGCAACAACTACAACCTCGTCTTGGCTTATAAGGGCAACAGGCAGAGGCCCAAACATTCATGCATCTAACTTTCTTTTCTTCTTCTTTTTGTTATTCATTATTATTAGGATTCAGTACACACCAATTCCAACTCCAAATCCCACTGCACACAAACTCATACACTACTCCACGTCACTCTATATTTCTTAACTATATGCTCTTCCAAATCCATATTTATTTGTTTTTATATTATATATATATATTTCATTTGTTGCACGTTAATCATGCACTGATCACCCTGCTACGTGCCCTCATCTTCTTTCCCATCTTCCCATCACTTGACACCTATTATCTCTCCCCAAAAGAAAAATATATGAAAGGTTCTATTACAAATTCGAACTGTAATGTCTCTTCACTCCAATTATCCTCAAGTTAAACCTAGACATTATTCAATTATTCAATGAGTTGTAACCTTTACGAACTTTATGGAGAAAACTTATCAACTTTATCAAGGCTTGCTCTCGTCTAGAAAGAATGGTTAGGAGGCCAAGGTCATTAGGCAATCCAACAAAACTCTAACAAGGATGAAATTCGAGCACCAACAAGGTTAATAATGCATCCTCTTTGGCTAATAATGCATACTCAAGTCAAAATTGATTAAATGACAATAAACAGTAATTTTCCTGCAGAGAAAAGAAAAGGTATGTTTTCAAAAATTTATAGTAAAAAGATTGTGGATAACAAAAAGTTTTTTTTGACTGTCGACAATAAATTAGCATTGAGAACACCGAATGCTTATTGAAACTAGATGAATCAATATTTGAACGGTCTATTGAAACAGATGAACTAAAGTTTGAATCAACTTCAAGGCATGAGGTTAAAATAATCAATAATTTTAGGGTGAAGTTTAAAACGATCAATAATTTTACGTTAAATGTGGAACAGCCCTAACAATATTTAACGTGAAAAAAATTTATTGATTCACACCAATATAAATGGCTGAATTTAAGTTCAATCCATCTAACAGCGTAAAACTACTCATTAGACTATCCATCCTACCTCCCATTATTATTTTTTTTGAAGTAAAAAAATTGAAGTATACTTTTAATTTCTACATTTAACACCAAAATGACCCATTCAATTGACATACTATTTTTTTTACTAGAGATAAAATTGAACTCTCTTATACAGTTTAAGGACATAGAATTTAATGCACATTAATAAAACATTTTTGCACTCAAATTTGATATATATTGTTGAGAGTTGAGACAATCACAAACATTAAAGAAGTATATATAAGAGTAGAGATAGTTAAAAATTGTATATTAGTTTTGTTTATATGTTTATTATCTACATAATAAAAAAAGAAAATTAAAATTTGTATAATTCATGACATATAATATATGTTAATGGTGAAGATGTCTCCTCCTATTACAATGTGAGTAGGAAGATGGGCCGGGTTTCGGCCCATTAGGAGGGAAATGGAACTGGGCCCTCTTTGTACAATATCCAAAATTCCATTCCCTATTTCTCAAAAACATTCTTCAACTTTATAAAGAAGATATCGTAAGTTTTGGATCCTGAATCTTGATTTACACGAAAGAAATATCTTGAATCCATGGCTTTCAAAAGTATAGTTATCATAACTTCTTTTAGTCTTTGAATCGAATCGACTATTAGAAAGAAAGGAAGAAAAAAAAGTGTCAAACAGAATAATGAAGTGGAATTCTTCAATGTATATATAGTTGTTACTTTCATCTGTATAATTGTGAGATAGAAAGAGACTGGAAAATAGATGGTGGAGAAATGGTGATCATGTTCATATTGAATAATTTGTAATGTAAAAAATATATATACGACTGTGATAGAAGATTCTTAACGCTGGATTTGACTTTTATATCAATCATTAAATGTGATTAAATTGGAAATTGGAGTCACCCTAATACATAATAATTAAAGATATTGGAATAGAGTTAGGTTTTATAGGTAGTGTAGGAGTTGAATGTAGTAGCTTAGCTTGGATGAATAATGGAGATATCCCCCCTCTTTACTCTCAAAGAAAGAAAGAAACTGCAGCTCCATCCATTTCAAACTCAAAACAAAACTATATCTTCACATTGATTGTATAGATTCATTACAATCCAGATTTATAACTCATGGCCCATTTAATTTCAAACGCACATTATGATTACAGTTGCAAATCCTTTTCATATCAAACTTACAGAAACTTTTATTTTATTTTTTTTCCTTTTGGTGTGGAATTCTACCAATTCAAATACATAATTGGAATATAATGTTAAGTATCACGTGGATTAATTTATTGAGATAGACCAAAATCGAGAATTTAAAAGGATAGGAGAGGTCCATATAAAAGCTGATCAAGTTAACAAACCAAAATCCACAAGATCCAACATTTATTCAACCCCTCATGAGTTTAGGAGATCAGTCTGAATGAATGAACTGAAAAGCCATGGGGGAGACTGAAGTAAACCTAAAGAACCCATGAAAGCGAGCCTTGAGGATTATTTTCCTCCTAAAACTACATTGATTATTCAGTTTCTTCATTTTAAAAGAGACTTAGAATATTTTTCATTAAATTAATTAAGACTTACCGTTGTTCCATTTTCTGGCATCGACACAAATAATTACTGCTAAGAGAATAGTCATAAGAGAAAGAAAAAAAAAACTTCACTAGTACTCAATGAGATGGATGACATACGTGCTACGACGTTCCACTTTTTGACATATTTATAATTATATTTTTTTTTCTCTATGTATCATTTAACGTTTAATGATGAGATGAAGTTTTATTATATACAACAAAAGAAGATACACTTTTGCCCTGTGTAGTGGAACAAAACTTCATGTCAATCTTTCTCTTAAAAATATGGTCAACCAATTTTTTTTTTCTTTTGTAAAAAAGTACTACTTTACTTCAGTGATTTAATTTACATTATTATAGAAAGTAATCATATATAGTTTGAAATTGGATATCAATTTGTTTGAACTCTATGATCTGAAGAATGAAATGATAACAATTAAATGTAAATAATTAAATGAATAAAAACAAACTTTTATTAATTTAAGGAATCAACCAAATTGTGAAAAGTTTTCAAAACATCAATGAAAGCTCAAAGTAATCAAATCTTTTATTATCTTGTCTTTTATCCCACTTTGTTAAGCTAATTAATTAATGACATCAAACCCTTTATTCAATTGAATTATTTTGTTTTGTTTTTATGGAAAAAACCTATGATGTTTTGATGCCAAGTTTGGATGGCTTCTTTGAATGAAAATAGTAAATAATAAAAGGAGTAACTTTATTGGAATTGAGAATCCCTTAGAAAGTCCAAAACCCGAAAATGGAAAATGTCAAACAATCTCAAGAATATAAGAGGACAAAATGCTCCACATTTTCTTTCAAGTTAGGTCACCAAATAATTCAAATTTATGACTATACATGTTACATTGCATAATATAATAATATAATAAATAATTAGTTTGCCTTTAATTCTAACAAAAATGTTGTTTTCCATTATTGGTAATCTTAATTGTTTCTTAATTTTGTCTTCAAGAATTTAAGAATGGTATAGAAATTAGTGATTAAACCAAAATCCTTTATATTTTAAAGAATTAATAGAATCATTATTCAAATGTGATTGATCTAATAATTAATAATTAAAATCGTCATCGTCATAAGTTGTCAATAATTTTATAAATAATCATAGGCAATTATAACTAAATTAACATTCCTTCAACCGGTAGAGAAGAGAATAGGGAAGTTTTAGGTGCTAATCACTCCATATTATACAATTATTCAGAGCTAACCTAGCGGCCTGATCTACAATTTATAAACCAAACCGATGTATAAATAATAGATACAAAGTAAATAAATAATATCTTCTGAGGTTCCACATGGATTTTGATTTGGAGTATAAATTATGAATGATTGATATATTTTTTTAGGGGGGGAGAAAAGTAGAAGCCACATGGTAGGGGTAGCTAAAATTCATGTCATTCATAACAGACATAGCCAATTCTTATATATGGTACTAACACAGTAGCATAAATAATAATGCGGATTTTTGCAGAATTATGTAAAGAATAGTTGCACCTTCTTAGTGGGAAAGAATAAATTTAGGGACCCATTCAGTTCTAATTTCCCCTCCAATTATTACCCTAGGGAAACAAGTGCATATAATAATATATATTATTAGTCAATTGGGTAGGTGATGAAACAAAAACCATGGCTCCTTTTACTTTTTCCCAACTCACTCGTGTGTGGACTCATACATTTTTATGGATAAATCACGTTTCATTTCAATTATTCCAAAAAACAATGTGGTAGATATAATTAGATTAGAATATATATTTTTATCCATTCTTTCTATTTTATTCTTAATTAATCATGTCTACGTACCCATTGTAAATATATCACATTATTCATCTAACTTATAAAACCATTTTATGTTGTTGGGCATTTATATCTCTTATGCTGTCTTTATGTCAAACCCTAGGCTTTGATCTTCACACCTCACTTGATCTCTCATCTAGTTTTTCGAATTGATTTGCATTATTAGTTGTAGTAATTTTTATTAGTTTATAAATAAATAAAGCATATGATGAGGTAGGGGAAATGAATGAAAAGTGTAGGTGTGCTTGTGGTTGGATGACATGTAAATGTGTGATGGTAACGCAAGAATTCTGATAAGAATTGTTAATGGAGAATTTGGGAGGTTGAAGTCATAGGTGTGGGGTTGCTCTACATATTATATTATTTATAGACCATACCTTTAATTATTCTTTTACAAATTTATTATTAGGTTTTTGTTGGCTATGGAAGTTGGAACTTCTTAATTGTTTCCCTTTTTACACACTCCCACACGAAACCAATAAATAAGGCTAACCTTTAAGCTTCGGTTTTATTATACGGATACGTGTGCAACCACAAAATGGATTTTTCTTTTATATTATTATTATTATTATTATTATTATTATTATTATCAATAAATCTGAACACATTGGAATTGGAATGTATATATAATAATTTGTTGATAAGGGAAAAAAATGTTTTTCAAGAAAAATGGAGTAAATGCATGTTTTTTTAGATATCATTTTCATTCTTTTTCTAACGTCACATTACATAACATATTGACACACACACTATATCTAAATCTAAAGTAAAGTCCAAAAAAATCTCACCTTTTTATTCGAGGCAGCTAATGGTTGCTATTATATATATATTTGTCCAATAATAATAATTAAAACTGTGAATAACGTAGAGGAAAAACTGTGGCCTTCATATTTTGCAAATAAGAAAAGTCCAAAGTTTAGGTAGGAATTCATTGAAAAAAAAAAGATGGATATAGGTATTGGACCCCATATATTTTGTTTTTCAATATCAAATCTATCCTATTCACTGTCAAAAATTATTTAACGAAATCGTTAATATGCTAATATAATTATATTGTGATGGTCTCTTAATAATATAAATTACAAATAATTATTCTCTAAGACAATATCACATTTTTATAAAAGGAATCTTAAGAATATAGTTTAGAAAAACGTAAAAGAATAGATCTACACTAAAAGAATTTGTACTTTTTCTTTTTATTGGTTTTCCATCAAAGAAAACTCTAAAGTCAAGTACGTGTTTTTAGCTTGAAACAATTATACATTAAACGATCTTTCATGAATTTTTTTTGAGAAAGTATGGGGTTAAATTACCGTGTTGGAGTGGTTCAAGAGGATGACCTTAATTATTGATAGAAACAATTCAAGACAAGTAGAAAGAATACTCAATTGTAAGAAATGTAATAAAAGGTGCGAACCATTAGGAGTGCATAATCTAGATTGAAATAAGTCTAAACATGTAGTATATAATGTGTTCAAATAATTGATGGCTAATTAGAGGAAGTTTTTGTAGCATTGAGGTGAGGTACTAAGTCAATTAAGGTGAGAGAGAGACAACTGTCAAAGGAGAGAGAGAGGGGGGCCAGGAATGAAAGAAAAAGAGAGAAAGTCACATGAATATTTCCAACAGTTTTTGTGGAAATTAAACTCCATTGGTTAGCATTATTGGATTATTATTACAACCACAAGTGGTGAGACATCCAAAAATATGGTCATTTCTTACTTTTCTTTCATAAAAATATGTGCATGAATGAATGAAAAAAAAAGTCCAAGAATATATACCTCTCATGAATCATGGTATATCTGATTCCAAATATTAAAACCAAGTTACTTTTAGATATCAAAATATACTTTTCTCTCTCTCTCTCTCTCTCTCTCTCTCTCTCTCTCTCCATATAAACATCAACTTGGAATTGAGTTCATATATGTTGATTATTTGAAGCTGTGGGGAAATCAGCTTTTCTTTTGGTTCAAAGATTGAATCTTCAATCATTACCTACAAAAGAGAGGAAGATCATATAAAGTTCAGATATTCTGGATGAAGGAACCTCATCATTTTCAATTAATGGTTAGTATATATGTTTCTTTAATCCTTATTCTCTCTATTTCTCTAAAGAATTGACTTCAGATTATAGTTTGTGAGTTTGTGGTATGTATTGATTTTTTTTTTTTGGGGGGATTATACAGTCTTCCAATTGATGATCTTGAAAATACTCTCTCCATTGTATTTTATGTTTTGAAAAAATTAAACTTTCTGTGAATGGATTCTACAATTATGACTAAATTGACCTTAAGTTTTAGGTTTTGGAAGAAACCTAAATTTCATGGTTAAGTCATCTGAATGACGATCCTTCTGCAATTTTCCTTTGCACACGTCTTAAATATTCTACAACAAAAATCATAAACATTAGCAAATCCATACATACATCACTCTTTGGTTTTTCAGAAAGCAAGATAATAGATTTAGGGCATTTAAACGTCAAAATTTTACCCTTTTGAGAGTTTGTTTAAGATAATATATCCTAGTTTTTTCTTCTCTCACCCATAACACTTGGGTTATAGCTATTGAAATACCATATATATGTTTCTGTAGTAATAAAATATGTAGTGTGCAGTTGATATATACAACAAGTTAACAACACACAGGCATATATACTCACATCCATATATTTCCATATGGGCTTTTCTTGTCTCACAGTATTGCAGTAACTTATTATTGAATTTTCGAGACCGAAGGAAACGGGGTGGAAGCGATGAAAGTGGAGCCGTTGAAGAGAAGTTGAATCCATTGATGCCGTCAAGAAAATGGTCATTATTTGATTTGAATGAAGAGGCAAGTGTTGAAGATGGTGATGAAATGACTATAGAAGAAATAGAACAAAATGAAGAAAGAAAATATGAAAACAGTTCAACAAATAATAATGAGAACAATAGTAATAATAATAACAATAATAATAACAATGGAAGAAGAACAGCGGTGAGGCAATATGTTAGATCAAAAGTGCCACGACTACGTTGGACACCTGAGCTTCATCTCAATTTTGTGCATGCTGTTCAAAGGCTTGGTGGACAAGAAAGTAATTATCATATCCTTATTCTTAATTCTTTTTAAACTAATTTATTGTTTTATTTTTCAATCTTTCATCTTTAATTTTATGTTTTATTTAATTGGAGTTTAGGTGATTTTGTAATTAATGGATTTATATATAAAATATAATTGTAGGAGCAACACCCAAGTTGGTTCTTCAGTTAATGAATGTGAAAGGACTTAGCATTGCCCATGTTAAAAGCCATTTGCAGGTACTTCCAAATACTAATAGTAATAATAATGTGATTAGTTTTAGCTTTTCCAAACCCTAATTAACCCCACAAAATAAAAACATATTGCTTTTTCAGATGTATCGAAGTAAGAAGCTCGACCAATCAGGGCAAGGTACTGATTAATTAAGTTCTTACTCTCTATTCTTTTATTTATTTAATTTCAATCACTTTGAAATTGACGGTACAAGTGTTATATATATATATTTTTTCTTGGGTTAATTATATAATAGTTATAAGAGAAGCATGCGATGGGATGAGGATGGGGTTGATGCATGGAGGTGGGAGATACTACAATAGCAACAGTAATGGGGGGAGCAATATGAGCATGCTGCTTCAGCAAACAACTCACCAATATTCTCGTTGTTATCCATTCACAAGGCATCTACATACCCAATTTGGAACTCTTACAACTCTTTTACACTCTCACTCACCTTATCATCCCACTCCTCCTTTCAGGTATTATAGATATCGTTCGTTTAACTAAAATCTGTCTAGAATGACTTTTCATTGAAATGCCTAATTGAAATGTAGATGTGGCATGCAGGCAAGTTTTGGAGCAAAAGAATAGATGGAGTACTAATTTGAATATGAGAAGAATGAATAATAATAGTAATAGTAATAATAATAATAATAATAATGGAAGCTGTGAATTGATGAGGAGAAGAGGAAATTATAATTGGGAAGATCAAGAGGGGAGTGATGTTGAGATGAAGAAGAAAGAGAAGAGATTATTGATGTTAGATGAAAAGAGAGAAGAATGGAATGAAGCAGAGCTGGAGTTAGGACTGAGGCATACAACAACTACTCAACAAATTACCACTGAGCTTTCACTTTCTTAAATGCCAACATATATATAATATTAATTGTGTGTGTGATGTCATATATAGAGAGACAGAATAGGGCTACAACCATTAGTTTTTTTTTTCTGGTGATCAAGGGAAAGTTGGTTTATCAGTGCAGAGAGGAGAGATATAAGAACAATGTGGTCTCTTATTGCAAAATCACCCACCCCATAATTGTAAGGAATAATAATTATAGGGCAGGGAGATATTAAAGGAAATGAATTTTTTTTTTTTTTTTTCTCGTTTAGTTGTTTGAGAATGAGGTCATTTGGTTTGGGCATTCACATTCATTGCATACATAACCGAACACGTGCACACACATCATTGAATCCCCAGGAAGTAGAAAACTCTTATATATAATTATAATGTGTATACTTAGGTTTTTTCTTCACACCTATTGCATAATCTTCACTTTAATATACAAATAATGTTAATTCATTTCTATACGTCATGGACTGCATATCCAACATCAGACAACAAATGCCTTTCACTTTTTGTGTTCATCTATGTATTAAGTTATGTTTGGATAATGGTTTAACTTATCTTTAGATATGCTATTAAATCCATCATTCACTAACTTTAGTGAATTTCAACTGAGTTAAAAGCGTATATTTTTAATCATGAGGTTTTAAGAGAATCTCTATTCCAAATGTTGGAATATGCCATGTTGTTAGAGCTTAAAAAATAAATAAAATAAAATTTGTGACTTTAAAAAATAGTTGGACACAATGCTCACTCTACAAGTAATTGCGGATCCATCACAACAATAAAAAAAATGTTTAAGTTGTTTCGTTTCGTCTATTTTGTATATCTAGTAAAAAGATATACAATAATATCTTTGTATTGTATTCGGCTCAACATGATCAAAGCTTCGAACTAAAAGTTTGACGATTGCTAACCAAACATAATTTTACTAGTTAAAACAGACACCATTAACTAATAGAGTTTGAGTCACCCTACACAACCATATGCTTCTTAACTAAAAAATAATTAATAAATATTGCTTGAAGATTAAAGGTAAATAGTTAAGAACTGTTTTTTTTTTAAGAAAAGGATTGTCTTTTTTTGAAACGTGGAAGAACAATAATTACCTCAAAGATATTGAAACGAAGAAGATTTATATTTTCTCCGTTCTGAAACTAATAAAAGAAAAATTAAAAAAGAAAAAGAAAGAAAGAAAGAAAGGAAAGAAAAAGAGAGAGTAAAACAAGTAAAGCCCTTGGACTTGGGAAATTTCACAAACAACAATAGGAAATTTCAACAATGTAAGTAACTTGCATTAGTATATTCATTCTCATTTTTATAAAATATAAAAGTTATCAATTGTGTGTGTGTGTGTGTATATATATATATATATATATATTGTATTGGAATCAAAAGACTGGTACTTCTAAAAAAAGGGCTAATCTGAACCGAATCCCACTCCACCCTTGAACTTAGGGTGGAATTCATGAAACGTTGGGCTATTTTTCAAAAGGCCATATAAAAACGAACAAAGTTGGGCTGAAATTAGACATGTAGGCCGAGCTTTTGACGACACATAGAGAAGGAGAGAGAGATAGGATATGAGGCAAAATGGCAGTCAGAAGTCAGTGGTGCTTGTGTTTGACTGAAGAAGGCAGTGTCAACTACCAATCCCAACCTATATTTATGTTTGCCTTCCTCTATTTTTCCCTTCTGCTGGCTGCACTGTAACAAAATTGAGATAACGAGAAACCACATTCAACCAAATTATACAAAACAGATCAGAATGTAACTACCATTGAATCAAAAACTTTGGGTCAATAGGGGTATTGACACTGCATCAAGGAATCACAAACTATTTTATAATAAAATCAAATTGTTCGAATTAACTTTTAAGAGCTTGAAATCACTTGCTTTATACAGATAGAAACTATAAACTGGCCCTACACACCCATTTACTGTAAGAAAGCGGGACATAGATTAAAATTTTCGTCCCAAAGATATGTTAAACACAAGTGAAAGGTAAAGTGTTCAAATTCATTAAATTCCTCGAGTTATGTTAAACACAGATGAGAGTTTCGGTAGAATGATTTCATCTTCCTTATGTGCAAGTGTGTGCCTGAATGTGTATAGTATAGATTCAAATGGTCCAGACAATGTGTAAGAATCAAGATGGTGACCATTCCGGATTCAGATAGAGTTGGTAAGTTTTTTTTGCATGAATTGGAAAATGCCAACTTTCTAAGCATCCACTTATATAATAATCACAACCATACAACACACAGATACATTAGAGTAGGTAGATAAAGGCAATCAAGAATACTGTATGACTTTTCATTCTTCTATGCAGCAGAACAACTTATGAAATACTGCCCCACCAACGAAAGGTGATGCGATTTCAAATTATTCTCTTTACTCCCATCCAAAACCAGTACATATTTACTAAAAGGAGATCCCAAATGCATGGGTGAAGGTTTAAAAAACCATTTAAGAGAAGTCCACACAGAGTTCCTATTGACCATAAATGAACCACAAGAGTAAAGGTGGGTCAGGGATAAAATGCTTCTGACCGATCCAAAGCACTTTCCAACACATACATGATATTTAGAGGAAGCACACCATTAGTTCCTCTTATAAGGTGATTATAGAAAGAGTATTTTAAAATGAAAATACTTGTCTCAAGAGTCATCATAAACTCATTCCAAGTCTAAACAGCAGAAGATCACTAACCAGTGAATTGTATATCTAGTTCTAGAATAGCCAGAATTCTGCTAAGCTCCTAATCTAGTTTTCTAGTTTTGATCCCTTCTGTTGAAATGATGCACTGGATAATTCAATCAGGCAAATTTCAAGTTGGCATCTAAATAGGTAGTCTACGTCACGTTCAAACAAGCATGCATGCCTAGCAGCCTATCATTCAGTCAAAATATCCAACCATAAGGTCAAGCAAAATATGGAGGGAAAAATTCCTTGTGAAGCATGTGCAAGGAGTGAAACATTCATTCCAGGATAACACAAGGAAAGGTAGAGTATTTAAAGAGAGAAAATATAAATTGCAGAGGATGTGAAAAATGTGAAAAAAAAAGAAAAAAAAACTAACGATCTTACAAAAATGGAAGTAACAGTACAGAGCAAACAAATTATACAATATCTCACGGGCCAACGACTCTACAGTAGCAACTAAGATGGTCAAAGAGGAATCTTGTGAAAAGGCAACGTAAACTTCATACTCTAGGAGGAAGATAATGTAACTTAAAACTACGAATATGCTCACTATTACATTCTCAAACTGATTCCTTCAGAATGTAATTAGCACACACTCAACAAAAGGAATAAGGATATGGGAAGTAGATAAGAGTTTTTTAGCACTAGTAGACATTCATTCAAGTGGATTTCTCAAGCAGATAATTTGAAAAAACGTACAAAGATAGCGTAGAAGAGATTAGGTAGATCTCAAGTTCTTGAGAAAAATAAGTTTATATATATTCAATCTTGAACGAAGCAAATGACTATTATAACACACTCAGTTCAATCTTGACGAACATATATTCTGCCAACAAGTAGCGCTTTCTCTCTTCTTTTTTTTCTTTCGTAACACTAAAATGGCTTATTCACTTAAAACCTATGAACTGTAATATGAAAAATTCATAAATTTAAAGGAAGCAGCAAAATCTTTCCTTTTCTTAAGCGGCTCTTGGGTCCGTCCCATGCTGCCATACATAAACAAGCTCATCCCATCCAGTGCTGGCAAGCAGGCCCTCAACAAGCACACTCATATCTATTCCTACAGCGAATTCAGTGTGATGATCATATCTTCCAACAAGAGCATCCTCCAGCATGTAATCCCACAAACACACAGTCATATCGTAGGAGCATGAGGCTAACAAACCCTGTCGATGAGGGGAGAATTTGACTTTCCTAACTGCATACCCATGGCCATTCAATACAGAAACCGGTGTCCTGTAGCTCCTAACATCCCATACCCTAATTGATTTATCGACGGAAGCCGTAGCAATACAACAATCATCGTACTTATTCCAATCGCAAGATAGAACTTCGAAATCATGAGCCGGAATTATCATAGTGGAGCCTGGTTCTCGCACATCCCAAATGCGAACGGTACAATCGCCAGATGCGGAAGCGAAGACATCGCCGTGACGAGGGTTCCAGACGGAGGAATAGACGCAATAGGCATGCTCTTTGAATGTTCTGACACTGGTGGGGCGGTCTAGGGTCCAAAGCTTGCTGGTATCGTCCCAAGAGGAAGTCAAAAAGGAGTCGCGACGAACGGGGTTGTAGTCAGCAGAGTGAACCTCGCGAGTATGTTCGTGGAAGGATCGAATGGGATTAGAAGTGGGTGGAAGAGCGAGGTCGTAGAGCTTGACAGAGCCATCGGCGATGGCGGCGACGAGAAGGGAGTCGTGAGATTCGGACCAAGAGACGTCGTAGACTCCGTCGGCGGTGTCGAAGGCGATGTGTTCGGATATGGGACCGGTGGGATTGAGATCGAGGACGTGGAGGCGACCATTGCCGAGGATTCCGAAATTTTGGGCGGTAGCGACGGCGATGCGGGATTCGTAGAAGGGGCTGAACTTGACGGAGTAGCCATTGAAGGGAGTCTTAAAGACGGGCATAGTTGAATGGTAGGAGGAAGTCTCTCTGTCTGATCTCACCCTCTCGGTTATTTCGAACTTCGAAGCTACACATCTCTTTTTCTTTTTTCCTTTTTTGTTTAATCACCAGAAATTCCATTTCCTTTTCCCATTCCAATTTTCTTCTTCTTTTCTTCAACTTTTATTTTAAAGAAAAATAGGCTTGAAAAAAGAATTCTTGGGCCTCGAAATAATTGGGCCAAGACGTGACATGTGACTGTCAAGTCTTCCCTTCACGTCCAATGGGCTTAAATTAGATCCGGTGGCTCATAATATGTACTATTTCCTTTGAGATCAAAGTTTAAATTCTCATATATGTTTATTAGTTAGATCAATTATTAATAGTATAAAACTTAATAAATATATTTATTTTTAATTTAGTTTTTTTCTATCCCAATAAAAAAATAAAGGATAGAATTAAATTTTGGGAGGAGTCCAATCAAATCCCAAAAGAAAGGATTTATCTGGGGTAGGACAATAATTTTGTAGTGTAATAACATCAAGAAGAGACATACAAAAAAGGCATTCAAACACATGGATGATTGTAAAAATTCCATTGTCCTAAAAACAATGAGGTGTATGTGAATTTAATTATATGTTGTTGTGAGGGAATAGTGTTTTTAAAGATATGGTTAGTTATTGTGTAGTGTTGTGGATAAAATGTAGGCCATTTGGGAGAGATCCAATAGTACTTTGTGTTGGATTTTTGGAGGTTAAAGTGAGAGAAAATAGAGAGATGTTTTGAGTACTTAGAGATCAGATATGAATATATACAATTTTTGTAATTCCATTCTCTCTCGATTTTATTTTTTTCAACAACTTTATAGTATAACCCACAATGAACTTTATATTTATTTAACTCCATCCTTCTTTATTTTGTTGCATTTTTCCCACTTTAAGTCCGTCAAAGTGATCTTTAATGAAACCATTTCTTCTATATAATAAAAAGGGTTCCAGACATTTGAAGTATATTGAAAAGATACTTAATTCTTTTAATGCCAACTTGATTTTTAATGTGTTGGTGACCATACATAACTAATTAACTACATCAGTATAGGTTCTCTGTTATGCAAACGGACGGCCACCTTCATATATAGTTGGATAGAAAAGTAGTGTTCATATCTTATATCAAATATCTGCAGACTTTCTTTAAGGTTTAAACTCTACTAAGTCCCCTACAACAACTCTTGCATTTCTTTTATTCACGGGGCTTTATGAAAAGAAAAAAATTGATGTACTAAAAACAACCATTTTTCTCATACGAATAGAAAATCTTCCATAAATAATGAAAGAAAAAGAAAATTGAATGAACAGTGTGGTTGCTCAAAAGGACCCGATCGAGAGAGGGAGCCTGCAAATTGAAAATTAATATGGAATAAAATATGAATTGTCATATCATATGTGTATTTATACTTTTGATGCTTGTCACATCATATAATCCAAAGTGTTTTTAAGGATAAAACAATTACACATAAAACCAAAACTTGATGATAAAATAACTGTTTGTCTATTTGTTCTGGAAAAAGGAAATTCAAAACTCTCTCATCAATTAGCTTTTAATCCATTATAACCTTATTATTTGCTTCATTTTCATTCAGGTTCCTGTACTTGAAAACTATTATTATGCAATAGAGCTTTACTAAACATTTTGGAAAAAAGAGGTTTTCTTTTTCTAAGTTTCTC
Source organism: Cucumis hystrix (assembly GCA_025688845.1). Classification (NCBI taxonomy): domain Eukaryota; kingdom Viridiplantae; phylum Streptophyta; class Magnoliopsida; order Cucurbitales; family Cucurbitaceae; genus Cucumis; species Cucumis hystrix. Next base: position 1,522,761 of record CM046884.1, read on the forward strand.
TTCTGGTGTATTATATCCAACTAAAACTAAAGGGCTAGAATGAAAATTTGTTTAATATGTTTTCCTACTTATGCTCCAAAGTAAGATTTAGTTCTAGTATTATACATCATAATTTATTGTTTATTAAATTTAGACATGGTTATTAGCGATTAGAGTAAAACATCATACAAGATGACTCATCTTATCACAACCAAACTAATTAAGTAATCATGTTAGATTTAAATTATGCAGAACTCTTCCTAAACTTCAAATAAAAAAGTAAATATATCATACAAAATTTCTATTTATAATATGGGTAAAATAGAGAGAGAGAGAGAGAGAGAGAGAGAGAGAGAGAATGGAAAAAGAAAAAGAAAGAAGTGTTGGATGGAGCCCTCTTCTTTGTTGATACCACAAAATCACATGCTGCCCACTAACAAATGAGCGGGGGCACATACATTTGATGGGACATTAACCCAAGATCAATAGGACATCCTTCGTCCAATTACAATTTAATTAAATCTCTCTTTTTTCTTTTAAAGACGAAAGTAAGTGAATTATTCAAGAAAAGAATGAAAAATAAAAAGGATGTAATAATCCGTATTAAAATGAAAATGAATCAAATCAAAGAATATTTGTTTATGGGTACAAATTCAATGTACAAAATGAGATGCTTTTTCTTCTTATTGTTATTATTTTTATTTTGGCTTTTGGTTTTTATGGATAAAGACGATGATGATGATAATGGGGGGTTTGTTTTATGTAATGATAATGTGTTTGAATTGAATAGGTTTGGGTTTTAGTTATGAAATATAAAGAAAATGGGTGTGTGTATGTATGTGTATGTGTGTGTGAAAGAAAGAAAGAAAAAAAGGTAGTGTAAGTAGATACAACAACTCCACTGATGAAGTCAAAACAAAAGAGATAAACAAAAAAGTAAATACACACAATGAAAGGGCCTGACTTTCCATTGAAAGGAACAACAACCCACATGACATTTTGCTTTGGGGTTTAGGGTTAGACAATGAAACCAAATGAATCTCTACCTCTAACCTCTAACCTCAAATTTCAAGATTTCCCCTTCCCCCATATTTCCCCCCCTAATTTCTTTAATTCAAACATATTCTTTAACCAAAGAATCATACACACACACATATATATAATGGGACCTAGCTACAACTACAACTACAATAACAGTGCTGCCCTTCCCTCTTCTTCACCTAATATTTGTTATGAAGTTTCATTCCTCTCCCCATCACGTGTTCTAAAAACAGATTATGATTCATTTATACCTAATTAATCTCCTGCTATTTGCCAGACCACACCAAGACCTTTGTTTCAACTTCAATTCTTTTTTTTTTTTTTTGAAATATGTCATAATATTAAAAATGAAATTTCTTTCTATGGTTCATACCAAATGTTATATAACCGATTAATCTAAAAACTTTATAGGAGTGAATACAAAGTTTAAAAAACAAAAATAAGTTAAAATAACTATAATCAGCACATAAACATGAAAAATATACAATAGGATTCTCATGGTCCACAAGTCTCAATGGAATTTTATTCCAAGAATATCACATAATGATCTTTATAACCATCAAATCGAAAGTCAAGTATAAGGAATTGAGATAGCATCATAGATAGATGGTTTCTAACTTTGTTTCTTTTTGTTAAGGCAACAATAATACAAGTAGTCAACAAGCCCAACTTATCGAGCCGAGAGGGAAGGGTGTTCTCTTAAAGCCCTAAGAGAGACCCTATCTTAAAATTAGAGCAACGCATAGACACGTTTCAATTATGTATTTGTATGACAACAACTGAATGCAGATATCATAATTGTAAGATGCAAGAGATATAAACCAGATGGTAATGGAGCTGGTTAAGTGAAATGGATAGAGAATTAGATTGAATAGAAAGGTAAGGAGGGGAAAAGTAGTAGTAAAACTAATGAATTATTGAAGGGGGAAAGGAGAGAGTGAGGAGGGGACCCTTTGTGTGATGGATCCAAAGGGGAAAGTACAGGTGGAGGCTGCCAATTATTAATGCCATAAAATTCATCCAATCCAAACCCATAACAATTCTTTATTTCTTTTTTCTTTAAAAGAAAAAGGAAATTCTCCCTTCATACATACACAAACACACACTTTTGAGATGTAATTCTAAAGGAAGTGAAAGGCAAAGCTAAAAAGGTTGGTATTATAAATATATATATATATATATATATATAACTATATGCATATAGACATCATTGGTAACACAGATTTTTGGAACCCAAAAGAAAGAAAGAAAAAAAAACTCTTTTCACTTTCGCTTTCAATATAATTTCCCTTCCAATTCTATTTCTATACATCTCTTTGATCATTCTCTGCAACAAGAAAGAAAGAAAGAAAGAAAGAAAAAACTCCCTTACTTTTTTCTCCTCTTTATGAGAAAACAGAACAACCAAAACGGAGCTTTACACCCCGCCCATGAAGAACGCCATTAGATGCTGCATCTCCTGCATACTCCCATGTGGCTCTCTCGACGTCATCAGAATCGTCCATTGCGACGGCCACGTCCAAGAAATCGCCGGCTCCATCCGCGCCAGTGATGTCATGAAGGCCAATCCTAAACACGTGCTCAAAAAACCCTCCTCCCCCACTTCCGACGACCGCGTCGTCCCTAAGATTGTGATCCTCCCGCCGGACGCCGAGCTCCAACGGGGCAAAATTTACTTTCTCATGCCCCTTCCTCCTGCCCCAGAAAAGCCCCGCTCCAAATCTCTCACCAAGAAGAAAAAGAAGGAATTGCCATTACCCGGGACCGGCGTGGGCTCGGGTATATCGGTGACGAATTTAGTAGTTTCAGATCGGTACCTGAGTGAAATTCTGTCTGAGAAATTGACGACGGTTCAGAAGGACAAGCGGCGGGGGAGAGTCGGAGTGTGGAGGCCTCATTTAGAGAGCATTTCCGAGTTCCCAACTGATCTTTAAATGGAAATTGAGGGGAGTTTTTTCTTCTTCCCGAAATTGATTCATTTTCTTCAATAATAAAAAAACTAAATCTCTATGTTTGATTATAAATATATATATATTTATATATGTGTACAAATGAAGCTGGGGGGAAATTATGATTTTGCTGCCGGTGGGTTACAAGTGAAGGATATATCGGATGTAAATTTGGAGGGTTGAGATCAGATGGTTTCGGGTAGTAATTGAAAAGGAAATATATATTATATATATAATCTATGTATAATATATATGTATGTGTGTTTGTTTGTATTTTGATTTAGAAAATTGAAAGATGGGGGGAGACTTTTATTGATCTCTGGGAATTGTGTATCGGAATTCATAAATTTTCACTTTCTGTTTTGAATATAATTTTGTTCTTTTAGTTTGAATATGCTATCTCATATGCTTCCAATAATAATCTAATTACTTTTAATACTTTACTTTATCCCCATTTTTACATTCATGAGATGGATAATATGCATTTTTATCTTTTTGGAATACACATATATTTTGTTTAGTTGTTATGAAAACGGCCTAAACTATTGAATTATGTTGATGTTAAAATGTAACTCAATATAAATAAGTGTTTCATTTAATGACACTTAAGTTTAGTTTTCATACTTTTTGTTGGACAATAATAAAAAATTTATTTAGAATTTGAATGATTTGCACTTTGTTTACGACCATCTTTTTAATTCTAGCTTGTAAACATTACATTTACCTATAAATTCTTTTTTTTTTTTTAAATTTAATCTATTATATTTATAAATAAATAAATAAATAAATAAAAACAGTTTTAAAAAATTGGCTAAAAATATAGGTATTTTTTTAAAAGAAGAATTAAATAGTTACGAAAGGCATATTAAGTGATAAAATAAGTTTGAAACTTACCCAATTTCACCAAAATAAGTGACATTTGGGTGGCTATTCTTTTTAATTGGTAAAGGTGCAAAGTATTAATTATAAAAAGAATATAAATTGGGAAAAGTGAGAAGAAAGGAGATAAAAAAAATGAAATAGTTAGGGTGGATAGGAAGATTTTTGCATATCTTGAGCAAGATGAGACACTACACTACGTCTGTACAGCATTATTATTAATTTATATGTATTTATCATTCTCCTCTTTATATAAAATATTCAAAATCTAGGAATTATAATGTTCATTCTTATCTCCCAAAGTTTTGGGCTTTTTAGATTATATAAAAAGGATCTCCAAATAAGTCATACAGAATAATGTTATAATTTTTCTAACATCCCCCCACTAATGACTAAACCATAGATTTCCCATATATGTTTTTTCCTTTTACAAATAAAAAGTGGTATGTGAATGTTTTTAAATTTCAATGCATTCTCAAAAAAATTACAATCCTCTCGCTCCACCCGAATATAGAATTTCTCACATAAAAAAAAAAAAAAAAAAAAAAAGAGTCCCCACAAAGCTTTGTTGGAATTTCCACGATAGAATAATGCAAAATGTTAGCTTTGCACTTACAAGTGGGGCATAATAATCTTATTCTTCACAATCACACCACATTAATTATATGATATATATAAATGATATTCCAACTCTCCTGGTGGTCTTCTTCTCTAAGTCCAGATATGAAGTATTATGAAGGCATGAGAGATTGTGCCAAATTGCATTCTGTAAAGTTATTGTTTTCTTTTATTTTATATACACTTTGGATTTGACATTCACATTATGCTCCAACCAACAACGCAGCCTGGTCCCTCTTCATTATACCCCTCCTTTTCTTTTTCTCCTTAAAATTCACTTTTCATTTCCATCCACATTTTAAAAATAAACACTAATAATTTTAAAATTAATATGTATCAATGTTTGGAGAAGAAAAGTTGTATGTACTTTTCCCTCTAAAGTTAATTAACAATAAATTTAACTTTGAAATAAAAACTAATTATATATATTTTGAATTTTGCAGCTGGGAGAAAAATAGAATTAAAAAGGAGGGAAAATTGAAAATAGAGAATAATTTGAAGGGTCCCTTCATAGTTCATAGTTCCTATCCGATATAAACATTACTTTCGCTTGATTGGTAAGGTAAAGAGTCACTATCTTACTCTTTATCTTTCCTTTCAACCTTTTTTAATATGCTCAATGCTCAATATGTCACATTATTTCATTTATTATTATTACTTACTTTTCCTAACATTTTCCCTTCCTACCTGCATTATGCAAATCAACTAAATGGTTTATTTTGTGTCAATCTTCTCATCATATATAACTTTATAAGTTTTAGTGTCAATAAGGTTTGATATTTAATTTTATACCATAAAAACATGTTTAAAAGTAATTCTTCCTATTTTAGAATAATTTGAAACATACTTCTAGAGCTAAAAGTAAGGACTTGTGATTCATGTGGCAAATATTCTCTCATTTAATTTAGATTAAGGTTAAAAAAATAATAAAAGAAAGGAAAAGAGGAAAAAGAAAAAAGTGAAAAGGATATATTTTTTCTTTTTGCAATGTGTAAAGGTGAAGTTAGATAAAATCTTTGGTTGGCCAAAAAAAATCATTATTCGGATAATTTGATCTCTTAGCCAAAGAAAAGGTTTCATCATAATGAATATATTTTTTGATTTCATTAAAATTTAATATCATTATCATAAATTAAGTTGTGTTGTGCCTCTTTGTTTCCATAAAATGCTTATCGTTAAGTCTTAATGAATTAAAGTAAATGCAGATTTATCTTTCAAAGTGATTTCTTCTTTTTGATAAAACTTCCCATCTTTAGTTTTGTCAAATCAATGTCTATATCTATTTAAAAAGCCAACTTTTTTCTAAAATATTTTTGGACAAAAATATCCTTCTAATTATGTCATGCATTAACTGTATTTTAATTAAATAATTCTAGTTCTATCTATCCTATATTAATGTTAAATTAAATTTAAATTGAGAAAAACTATAGTTAGAAAATGTTATTAATTCAAATGCAATAAATACAATTAATGATGTAAAATTGTTTTGAAAACAAAAGGATTACAAGATATAAAGATTGGAAAAAGTAAATATTGTGGTAAATATACGTTAGAGAAAAACTCAAATAAGGACCAAGTTGAGTTTAGGGTAACAACATTAATTTAATTCTTTATTTACTTTCTCTCTTTTCATTTATTTTAATTTTAATAATTTCACTTTCTCAATTCAATCCAACCATTCTTTTTTTTTTTTTCTTTTGAAGATTTTCTAAAACAATTTATTTACACAATCGTGGCGCTCAATAAAAATGTAGTTTATACAATTAATGTATGCTACAAAAATGAGATATATGTGTAATTGAAAAATAACAAGATTATCAAAAGAGTGTTACGACAATTATAAAGTAACATGCATTCCAAGTGGAATAACTTAAAATACAGCTAATTTTCATTATAATTCACAACTCCTATCAACTATAAAGGGTGAGTAATAGATTTTGTTATATGGGTGATTTTTAGAAAAATAATATACTATATTGTTAGTAGTGAAAGTATTGGCCATAATTTTGGTGTTGAATATTGAATAATAGACATAAGAGAGTAAGAAGGAGTAAAGAGGAAGGGTTCTAGGGGGATTTGAGTGAGATCCTTAGAAGAGGTAGGTGGAGATCCAGGCTCAGGCTCAGGCCCAAGGCCCAACTCGAACTGTGATTGTAAATTAGAGAAGGTGGGATAGCGTGGGTGACCGCGAGTCGGTAACCCACATCGGATCGAACCAAATCCCTTCAAACTCAAATATTTAAAATTATGATAACATCATTCCCTTCCACACTACCACTACTCATTAATCTTTCTCCTTTATTTCTCAAAATATGATACCATCGAATCCACCTGGGCCAATCCAATCTATTTCCCTTACTGTTACTGTCAACTTGTGACCCTTAATATATTAAGTCAAAACTAGTTTAGTTTAATAGTAATCAACATTAACTTCCCTCGTATAAAAGTGAATTTTGAATCCGTCAACATCTAATTATTATACTAAAGAAAAGTTATGTTATGTTAAACGGTTCGACGGTAACACTTTTTCTATATACATTCGATTCATGAGTCACATTTTGTCCAACTTTTTAACCTCAATCCTCAACCCTATGCATATGAACCCTACCATATCATTTAATTGAATGAAAAGTAGTCAAAATAAAACTAAACATCCCAACTGGCTAGTGTCTGTTCGTGTTTCACATGAAAGTGAAAACAAAATCAAACCTTCAAATATTGACCACATATCAGGTTCTGTTGAACCCCTTTTTTACGTCTGAACATTTGCAATCGGGTAAGGTTAGTTTAGTTTAATTTCTAAATATTTCACAATTTACATTAAAAACACATAAGCTTGCCACTTGCCAAAGCTACCTGAGACAAAGACAGTGACAATGAGACGATGTCCATAGCCTGTTATATCTGCACATAGATCCTCTCATTTGTCTTTACCTATAATTATGTATTAATATTTAACCCTGAATATATAAAATCATGATGTTCTTTCCCTCTTCTAAATTGAAATTTTAAATCAGTAAAAGACAATAGAAATTGTTTGTTTATACCCTAATAAAAAAAAAGGTGCCTAAGATTGTATGACAATGCTACAACATATATATATAGATGTATGTATATAGAATTTAATAAGGGCCATCTAATTATAATTATGCTGCCTCAATATTATAGATTATTCATAACCAGAATTATAGCTAGCTAGGCTACCCATATAAATTAAATCCTCTGCACAACTCCCAACACCGTATATTTCAGAAAGCAATAATCCACAATTTTGTTTCTTTAATTTTCCCCAATATTCTCCATCTCTCTTCCCCTTCCATCAGTCCATTAAATCCACATCTTCCTTCCTTCAATTCCTGCCCAAAAAAGAAGAAGAAGAAGAAGAAAATTTCAATTCAGACTTTAATTTCATCACTAATTAACATGATAACCGTAAATGGGTTTAGCCATTACCCAATAAAGATAAAGTGCTTTCATTGACTAATTAAGGAAATATTAAGTAGTAATTGGGAATTGATGACAAATGATTTCATTTAATATAATTGCAATACAAAACGAGGCGAAGTGGCAAACAATTTCAAATGGCCATTTTATACCATTTTGATACACACAATAACAAAATAAGTTTGTATTGATATTATTAGTGGATATGTGACAGCAAAAAGATTATATTAATACAATAACACCATACGATTTGTCAAATTCTCGGTATGCCGCATTATGTATATCAGAAATAATTCTTTTCAAACTCAGATCATATAGAAATATCACAAAGGACAGGTTTAGGTGTAGTGAATAGTGATGTTGTTTGATATCTTGAAAGGGCATGTAATATTCTAACATTTTTATTCGTTAATCTCCATTAGGTTATATAGCTTAATATTGAACATAACGTTCTTAAAACACAGAAAAGAACTAGTTAGATGTGAAAAAAGTATAAGAATAAAAAAATTAATTTCCTTCTCTTAAGCTATAAGCAGAGTAAAGTCAGAAACAAACCCCACGATTGATAAATCAAATCCAAAAACATAAATGACATATTAAAAGAGGGATATTTTAGTTAATATTGCAAATTTATTTACATGAAAATTCTAGATTATATAATCTACAGTTTAGATATGTTTTCAAAATACTTTCAATTTTATTCAAACTAAGAAAAAGGGGGAAAAAAGGGAAAAATTGTTTGAATTTCCATTGGACTCCTCATTCCAGTGGATACATCAAACGGAGAGAAATAGTAGAGGAGTTTGGACTCCCACCTACATAAAGGAAGAGCTATAAATAGAAATATAATTAATTTCATTTGAAATTTGAAGATTAGTGAGAAAGTACACCAGTAATTAATTAGAGTAAACTCAAACAGACTAATTAAATTTTGTACGTCAATCAACTTGGACCTGTCCTACTAATTCAGTATATAATTACCAAAAAAATCCCTATATAATTTTAAAACTTCAATACATTTTCTTTTCTTCAAAAAATTGGAAATGATTTAACATGATAAACTTTACTTCCATATCTCTATTAAGATCATTTACATATAGAGAACAGTAATATAAATTATAACTTTGTCATAAAAATACTATCGAATATTTTGGAACTACAAAACTTTCTGCAAACTGTTTATAGTTTTGTATAAGAAATCCAAACAAGAGAGAGGGTGAACAAAATCAATTCAATATAATTTTCCAATACATAAGATCTAGTTTAATATCTATGCAGCTTTTTTTTTTTTTTTATATAGCAAGAAAAAAACTAAAATGTTGTGCTATATTTTGTAAATAGTTTAAATTTTTTTGAAATGTTTGAAAATGCCCTCAATATGTTCTAAAATTTTATAATAGTAAATATAGTATGTGTATATCTATGTTAATATAATTTTTTAAAAAGAAAATGCCAATTAATATCAATATAGTCCATTACATTACAAGCATATGACACTGGTGAATGCTTGTTTCAAGAGAGATGAAAATTTGATTAAGGGGTTGAGACATTATATAATGTTATTAATTTATATAAGGAGTAATATAACGAAGAAATAGGATAAAAATCCTAAAGTACCAAATGAAAGAAGTAAGAGAATAGGAAAACAACAATTATAAATAATCTTGATAATGATATACAAAGAAATATTATAAAGATTGATGATGATAATGAGGATGATGGTGATGATATAGAGATGGTGGGATGTGGGAATGTCCATGCATGGGGAGCAAAAAAATCGTATAGAATCGAAAAAGGCCCAAATCTATTGAAAAGTAAAACATTTTTGGTTACCTATTTTAATTATTTTATTTTATTTTATTAAACTAAGGGACATCAAACCAAACAGTGATTTTTCCAGACACTGAATGGCACACCAATCAAAGCTATTTTTCTGATTCTTCACAACTCAAATTAAAACTATCAACATACGAACATATATCATCTCTTCTTAATCTTAACACACAATTATTTCTCATAATTCTAACATTTTCTAAATGGTGTAAGTACGATCAAAATTAGGGTTTTCTGAAAACCTGGTCTAGGGTTTTTTCTTTTTAATGATGTTGATCATGAATATCAGTCATCATAATTCTCCAATAATCAACCCATCTCCTTAATATATAAAAATATAATTCACTCACGAACTTACTACTCATATAATTCCAAATTCAAAATCCAACCAAAACAGTAATATATATAATTTTCAAAGAAGCGAAAAATAATAATATATAGAAGAATAAAAAGGAAGGGATTGTAATTAATTACCATGGAAATGGATTGAAAAATCAAGGGATGTGAGTCAAAGGAGCGTTGGTATCATTATTATCATTGGGGAGTTGCTGCAGCAGCTGCTGCTGCTTGTTCGTATTATTCATCATCATCATCTGATTATTTCTCTTCTTCTTCTTCTTTTTGTACGGGATTCCTCTGGCCTTGGCTTGGCTCTCCTTCACCTCTCTTAAATACGTTCTAATTGCTCCATTTCCAAAAGGGTTTCCTTCAGGGGAGCCACCGTGCTCCTCGTAGGCTGCGCGGAGGCGGCCGATGAGTGCGTCAAGGCTCCCCCAAGCTTGTTTCAAAGGGCAAGGGCAGGGAGCAGGAGGGTCAGGCTGCCCGAAGAACACACAACCATGTGAATGAACTCTTGTTTTACCAAATTGGTCAAGGTATCGAAGGAATTCAAGTACATGGTTACAGTTACAGTGAGATAGCGATACTGGGGGTGTTTGGTTTTTTAGATATTGCCCAAAAGTGTTCCAATCTCGCCGCTTTTGTGATTCGTAACGGCTCAAAGGAAGACCCGCACCCGCCTGTGCCTGACCTGCCTGTTGTTGTTGCTGCTGCTGTTGATCGGCGGTGATGGCCAATCCAGATGACGACCCTTCACAGATTGCTCTCTCGCCTAACATGATTATGGAAGAGAGAATTTTGGAGCAGATTTGGCGACCAAATCAAATCGAAACGACAACCCCAATTTTATTTTTATTATTATTTTGATAAAAAAAAAAAATTGGAAATCATAAAATCGAAAATTAATTATGTTAGTGCAGTAGAAGAAAGATTAAAATCACATCTGGGGGTCTTTTGAGAGGACATTTTATGGGCCCCATTGAAGCTGCTTTTGTTCCTTTCCCCTCTCCTCCTCATTCGCCATTAAAATGAATAATTTGCACTAACTTTATAAAGTTTCCTCCTTTCTTTTATTTTCTGTAATTCAATGATTACGTAATATTTGTAATGTTTTTTGTTTTTCAAGGATTACGGTTTTTCAACTCAACTTTCAAATTTGTATTCATTAATTACAACCTGAGAAGAAGATGTGACAATGAAGCTGCTTGAAGAGACTTATGAATTTATTTCTTTTTAATTTTATCTCAATTTTAATTTCCACCGTTCACTTACTTAATGCCCAGGTTCAATTAATTAATTAATTAGCTAAACATTGTCAACTCTTTTTTTTCTTAGAAAAAAGAAATTGTAGAAATGTTTTAAATGGAGAATGCAATGTTGGAATTTTGTTTGTATTTTAATTTTTGTTTGTGAATGGACATCATCGGCTTTCTGTCTCTTTCAATTTTTTACTAAAACGGGAATAGTTAGGTGTACAATTTTACTGTGCTTCTCTCCTCAATTTCATATCCCCTAAATTCTCACCCTTTTCCCCTTCTTTTTACTCATTTATGACATCCCCCATTACATCATAATTCCCACAAATACCTTCTTACCCTAATTTTTTATTTCCTTTGCTCCAATTCTTTATGTCCTTGGATTCAAATCTCATCACAACCCTTTTCTTTTTTTTCCATGTTTTCTTCTATTTATACTTCTAATTGATTCTTTTTCGTTGAAAATATTGCACCTATTTTAGTTTTGTGAATTTATTCCCTTTTGCTTTTATTTCTATTTTTTAGTGTTATACATTTCACACACATGCTCTTTTTCTTTTTTATGATTTTTCTTCCTTAGTTCACTTTTATTTATATATACATGAAATTATATACCCGTATCCTCAAAAACCATGAATTCTATTAGTTTGCATGATTATAGTTTTTCAAATGACTTTGTTTGATAGAATTTTTTATTTCATCTCTATTTATTCGTTACATTTTAAAATTTTACACTTTAGATTTTAAAATTTGAATTTAATTTCACCTTTTTAGTACTTAAATTTAAAATATTACAATTGAAATTGAAATTTTGTTTTAATTTAATCCATAATTTTCAAGATTTACATTTTTAATCTCAAACTTTTACTAAATTACTGTATTTGGACTTTGGAGTTTAATGTTGACTAAAAAAAGAGTGAAACTTAATTCATTCTAAATTATTTATTTTCAAGATACTGTACATCTGAAGATATATAGGAGGTGAGTATCTATTGAACAATCGGCGGTGATAAAAATGTAACGATCAAATTGTTAAAACTAAATTAAAATCAAAGGGTGTAACATTTAAAATCTAGTGAGCAGATAATATATACCCCAAAATTTAAATGCCTCAAGCTAATAATACGTGTATAATTCACTTTAATTTAATAATCAACAATCTTTTTTTTTTCTTATTAATTATTATCGAGGAGAAAAAAAAAGGTTTATATTCCTTGTCAACTTTTATAAAGATTGATCTCGTATAATTATTATGGACGTAGACAATAATATTTTATGTACCAATGCACCAATATTTTATAAATAAAATAAAAATTTATGTATATGTTAGCTGCCTCCTCGAGTGAGTGGAGATGATCACATTGGGTCTACACCTATACCAAATAACCATTCACTAATTTAATCTTTTTATATATATATAACAATTCTTTTCGATTCATTTTCAAATTATTAGAGTTAAATTTCTTACTTCGTTGCCCTTACTCTTTTAACCTAATCAGATTTTTAATACTTAAAACAGTAAGACCATTCTTAACCAATAATAGGGTTCTTTATAACGCTGTAATTAGGAGACATGATTTGACTAATTACTATATCCATCGTTTTTACTATTCACTCAATTTGTGTAATTAATGGCCTCAATTTTGGATTTAATTACTCTTAATTAATGCGTGTCATTTTTCAGGAATGCCTTTCTCTTCCAACTTCATTAGTACATATCAGCATTCTATAATCTACATTTAATTTGGAAGAGTTTATAATTAAATGAGGAGGGCTTCTTTTGATCGGTTAGTGTGTCAATTTTCATTTTTTCGGGTCATATTTTCTTATCTTAAGTACAATCATTTAAATTAATATATAAGGTAGTTTATCATTTTATTGCACTAAATTCATTAACTCACGGGAAATATTTTATATTTTGTTATTGTACTTTAATGAAAAATTTTTTAATAAGAATGATTGCAAAACATAGTAATAAATCCCAACTTAATTCGCCAATATATGTAACACAACCACAAAAAAAAAAGAAAAAAAAGGTTTGAAGACATGATCAAATTGCAAATTTTTACTATACACTTTATTTTTTAACCTAAAAAGGGTTAATCAAGCAATTACGCCAATTTTAAATTTTAAACTTGAACGAGTACGTTAATTTTCTTTTACCATGATGCTAAAGGTTGAGAAATGAATAGGCGTACTAAGTTATCATAACTAGATTTTCACATTGTTAGCACCTTATCACAATCCGATCCAAAAAAATGAGTGATACTAATTTAAATTTAACTAAGTGAATAAAACATAAATTATCGTTTGAAAAGTCCATAATTATATCTTCCCAATGTTGCTTTATTATTATTTTTGATACATGAACTACAAAAAAATTTGAATATGAGTGGTTAGATTAATATCCCATTTTTGTGTAGTTAAGTTTAAATTTTTTAATAAATATTTAATGGGTAGGTATGAAATTCCCTAAATAATATTATTCTTGAGACATTGCTATAAACGTATCTGACATATAAACAGCCCTTTTGAAAAGTATTATAGCCACCAATTATTAGATGAAGGAATTGAATTGAGCAGATATAAGGTAAGAGGGAAAAAATGATTGAGGTATAATAATGAAAATATAAAGATCAAAAGAGTTGTGCAGTAAGAGTAAGTAGTAAGGAAGAAGAAAGCATATTTGGAGTTAAGAATAGTCAAAGTTATGGGGTTTGATTTTTGAAGTGAAAGTTGAAAGTGAAATTTGTATTATTGATTGAAGAAAAAAGAATAGGAGACAGAAAAGAGGAATGGGGAGGAAATTAAAACTGGGAGACATATCTCTGTGACATTGGGTCCGAACCTTAGGGTTATGTCCACGATGCAATTAAGTGCGTCTTTGCAATATACAACTCTCCTCTGCCTTTTCTTTTCTTTTTCTTTTATTTTTTTGTTTTGTGGTGGGATTGATTATAATGCTTCTTCACACACACACACACACACACTATATGCTTCAGATGTGGATTCTAAGTCGCTAAAGCAAATGGGTCTATCTTCATCCTCACACATCTTGGAATAATTGGAATTTAATTTCCCCAGCGACCAATAATGGCACTATAAATGGAGGAATATAAATTACCCACGTCCCATCTATTCCTTGTTTTTAAAAAACGTTTTTGTTAATAAATGATTTGGGTCACAAATTATGAGTAATTAGTTTCTAGAATTATAAATATGAGAACAAAAAATATTGTGTTATCAAGAAACTTATCGATGTGTTTTTAAAAAAAATGATGAAGGGTAATTTTTTTAAAAACACATGGGTAAGTTCATATTTTATTAAATATGATGGGTTTTGTTTAATTAGATAAAGATTAGCGAATCAAAAAATCCTTTCTAGGATAAATTGAAAATAACAGTTCACAGTTTTTCTTTTCTTTTTTCAAAATGAGGTGATACATAAAATAAATAACCATGGGTTGTATATAATAAAATAAGTTGGATTTATTTGATGTGGAAGCTATGGTTGACAATTTATTTAAGATTTTCTTTTCTGAAAAAAGAAGGGTTATATATGATTATATGTAGAAATCTAAGAAATAATTTGTTAAATGAAAAATTTTTTAGAACTGGAAAAGGGGGTGAAGAAAAGATGTCTGGTTCAGAAATGGAAAGCTGTGTTACAAACAACCCTAAAATTTGGCACTTGAAAAAGCACAAATCCCCACTCACCATTTTGGTTAGAATAATTATTAATTAATCAACTCTAAGTTCTTGGTTTAATGAATACACCTGCAACTATCCACTCAGTTTTGTTTCCTAATTTCCTCTTTATTCCTCTACTGAATTGTTAAATTAAATTTTGTAGCTACCTAAAAAAGCCAATACACATTTTTTTTTTTCTATTTACAATTGTGGATTTATCTCTGCAAAGTCGTCGTGTATATTATTTGGTTGAATATAATTAACTTTGTTGACATTTGGTATATTAGATAGAAAATAGAGAAAGAGAGAGAGAGAGAGAGAGAGAATGTTTAACAGTATGCTGGGTTCTGAAAAGGATATATATTATTAACGCTCTAACCCTTTTAATTTAGGTTTAAATTGGGTTGGTGTCCTCTAATTGTTGTCTCTCATTTATGGAACTCACAAGTATAATAGCAGTAAAGTTGTGTCTTTCTAAACCCTAAAATAATAATTCTTTTTATCTAATGTC
This sequence comes from Cucumis hystrix, assembly GCA_025688845.1. Taxonomy (NCBI): domain Eukaryota; kingdom Viridiplantae; phylum Streptophyta; class Magnoliopsida; order Cucurbitales; family Cucurbitaceae; genus Cucumis; species Cucumis hystrix. The sequence goes on from CM046884.1 coordinate 1,538,300, forward strand.
ACAAGATCACCTAATTAATAATAATTAACCGCAAACCGTGTGTGAACATCAGTGATCATATTAATATATATATATATGTATGTATCTAAGTATCCATCAAGGATCTACAAATGGGACAACTTTCTTTTCACTTTCTCATGTAATGTTTCACAATCGCACGTGGCCATTGATATGCATTGCTGATGTGAAATAATAATAAAAAGAAAAAATCTTTTTAAAAACAATTTTAGTGATTTTAGGAAAAAAAGAAAAAACCATATTTAGTCCTTAAAAATTTGGTGCATATATAGCCACATGCACAGTATTGTACTTTTATTTCAATTCTGTAGGCTATTCGATTTTTGTAATTCAAAATTTGAAAGGCTTTAGTTCACATATTCCATATATTTAATTAAGAGACTGATTTTTAAAGGAACAACCCTTCAAAATTTAAGGGACAGACTAATTTGTGTAATGTATAGTTTGACAGTATTTATTATCATCTAACCTTTTAAATTTTGACAAGTGAATAGTAAAATAAGTTAATTTTTTTTAGGTACACGTCCAAAAAAGTTTATTGATGTGTGTTTGACTGCGTTGTACCATCGGTCTATCCTATTTTTTTTTTTAAATGTACAAGCTTTAAAAACCTTATACTATTAATTTTAATAGCGAATTCACATTAAAATGAATGTTAAAAAAATGATAAAAGTACATCCATTGTGTTTTTACTATATGGTACAGAACAAAATTCATGTCATTTGCAAACTCCATTCGTACATATATATATATATATATATTTGTTTTTCATTTTGATGAGCGCTTTTCGAACAAATGTTTCTTTGACGTGTTGCATTATGTAACACACATCTCTATAACTTTATTACTTCATAAATGTTTACTATTGCACTTTCGTTGTCATTTTTCCTCCGTTTCTTGTTTTTGAAAAAAACGAGGGTGGAATTAAAGAAATTGAATACATGGAATTAATAAAATATAAATTATTAACATTATTATGTAGTAGATTGTCTTTAAAAAAAATAGTAAATCTATAAATTAAAATGATAAATCAATTTTTTTTTAATAAGATTTTTACAATGTTAAATAAATGGGGTCTTTTGATGGTCTCATTTAGGCAGTTTTAGTGTAATTTATATTATAACATTTAAAAATTTTAAATCTCAAAAGAATTATATTAATTAATTATCGTCCAATTATGCTAACTAATTTATATATGTTTCACATTTGCATAATCTAGTCATGTTTATTTTTATGTTTTATATGTACGTAAATGATAATTTACATTTGGAAAATCTTCCCAAAACACGTTATTTTAACAAATTTCAAATTCAATGCCATGACTTTCTACAAAATTAATTGATATTTAATGTTTTCCTAATATTGTTTGCTCTCTCCACTCATGAATTCGTACGTAATAATTATAAAATATAGATTATAATTGGCTTTATAGGTAGTTTTATTTTTAAATGCTATATAATCTGAGTAGTTAATAAGAAAGTAATACCTTCCATTCACAAATTTTATCTTTTGAGACTTTGACTAAACTCAATAGATGGTATTTACCGGGTTAATTTTCATATATTAAAATAATAATAATAAATTTTGCTTGTTGGATCCATAAAAGATCTACTTAATGATGATTCATTATTGGAGTTTCATTTAATTTAGTTTGAAAAGAGTAACAATGAGTACATAGAAGCAGTTATTTGATTTTTGAGGATCAATGATTGAGGTAGGTATGTATTGATTGACTATGTATCATAAGCAGTTATGTAGTATCCAAATAACTTAAATCATTATAAATGTAAAAGAAAAATGATACTAAAATAAGGGTTTAAAATAATAAGGTAGGTTGAAAAATGAAGGAAGGGGTAAGGAAAGGGCGGAAAAGAAGGGAGGGGAGATGGATTTTTGTGACCTAATTTACACATTGGAAAGAGAATTAAAATCTGTAGTGAAAGCAAATGATAAACGGAAGGAGAGGTGGAATGTGGTGATTGGGTGAATGGGTGAATGGGTGAATGATTATATTAAAGTGTGAATGGGAGAAGAATGCAAAATGCATATCCCTAATTACATTTAATTCTAAATTTAAACTACAATTTGGAAGGAAGGAATTTGTCACAGACAGGTGGCGTGGCTACTCTGGTGGAAAATTAAAGCATTGTAAAGAGAAGAGGGAATGCAGTGAATCTGAGTGATGAATGCAAGAAAAAAAGAGAGAAGGGAATTAGTACAACCAAGTCAAAGCTGATCCAAATTCAGAGGTAATTTTTTGAGATTGGATTTCCCATGACACCAACTTTCTCTATCTCTCTATCTCTCTATCTCTCTATCTCTCTATCTATCTGTCTACAAATAATAATAAATTCAATTGGGGAAGGGATAATTTTGTTCAACCCACGTGAAGTGGATCCCACTTTCGTTTCAATTTTCCTCTTCCAAACACAAAACCCAAATAAACCCTTCAACGGTAAGGTATATATATATATATATATTTTTGTTACATAAAAGGATTCAAATTAAATAATGCTAAAAATTTTAAAGGCATTTAAAATGTAGGAATAGTTTATAAAACTTAACAATTTTGTACTTATCGGGGCATAGTTTTTTTTTTTTTTTTTTTTTTTTTTTTTAGAACAGACTATGGTTTTGTTTGTTCGGTAACCAATTAAAGGAGTTAACATGGGCTTAGCTAGAGTGCTCAGCCTTCATCGGCCTATATTGAGCTTGATTAAATGTCTAATGAGATGCATGCCCTTGCTTCAAGGATTATATTAGGTCCATATAATTTAGCTAAATAAAGGAGTTTGACCTACTTGAAGTTGATATTAGTAAACTACTAGGCATGCTTCCACATGCGCAATTTATTGTGCTAAAGAATAATCCAATGTAACTCAACAATCCTAAGAGGAAGGGATTAGGTTAAGACATATAAAAACATCATGATAATTCCAAAAAAAAATACTCACAAATCTTTCTTCTTGCTATCGAGTTACACTTTCCGATCTAATCATCAGAGCTAGAGTGATAAGAACCACTTGGATTTCTATACTTTTTTTTTTTTTTTTTATCGGATAAATTACTTTATTCTCTAAATTTACCTTATGTGAAGATGGGTTTTGAAACCCATTTGTTTTGGAAATATTTGATACTCTTCAACTGAATCTGAAAAGTTAAAAAATGGGGGAGGGGAAGTACTTGTGAACTGTAATGAGAAAGAGAAGAGGAAAAACTCGAGTTGTTGGGAAATTTTTGAGAAGATAGTGTTTCGGTGTGATGCTTTAGCCCAATTTCATATTTGGGCCGACGCATGAGGCCCGGTTGGCTTACACAATTTCTCACTACTTATCCTCCTCTTTTCTCTATAAAACAAATCTTATTTCAATTTTCACCTTCTAGTTTTATTTTATACAAATACAATAAAATTATAGATCGAACGAAATTGAAAAAGTTTTCTTTTCTCTTCTGACCCAGATTTGTCGGTAAATTTCGTGAGTTTGAGAGATTTGTTTAAGATTTTGATCTTCTACATAAACCCACCTTTTCATCTTAGTTATTGGCATGCTTTATCAATCTTTTTTCTTCGCTTTTTTTGTTAAATTTAGTGGGTGTCATCAACACGAATAAAGTGTCCAAATTAATACATGTTTACTCTAAGGTTTAATTTAAATCAATTTGACCTTTTCTTTTCTAAAAACAGAATTACTTAATTGACATTTATGTTTTCAATAAATAAAAATAGTTAGAGGTTTAAATATTCCATCTCTTATATATATTGTCAAATTTTATCTTCTTTTATTATTGATTAATCATTTATGTCCTCTACCAAAATTCCAATTTGATCTTTCTTTGGCAGTTTATATTAAATGTTCCATATTGATTGCCGTGAATACAAGATAGATAATGTTCCAAAAAATATAAAATTTGACCAACTAAATATAATTATATAGTTTATAGACAATTACAATTACAATTACAATCACCCCTTACTCCTATCTAATTTGTTTGCTCTAAAAAAAGAAAATGCATTTCTATCCAACAGATAGTGGCAATTCTAGTAAACATGACGTTACTCTTGGAATAATTTAAAATATGATTCACATTTTATTAAATAGTAAACATATATACTCATACCCTTTGGTGTCATACGCATGTGTATTAAGCAATTTATGTCTATTGTGATTACATATTGGTGTATGGTGGATAAGTGTTGAGCTTCGTATATATATATTCTATGGTGTGGATATAATTGTATAAGAGAAGGAGGAGAAATGGAGAAGTGATTAAAGAATGTAATAAAAGATTTAGAAAAGGGAATGTTGCTTTTAAAAATGTGAAGTATAGGAATTGAATGGCATGGAGAGTAGTGGATGATTCGTATGTTGGAATGGTTTGTGAAAATTATAATGTGAATTTAAATAAAAGGAAAATGGGTTTGGTTGGTAGGGTAACGTATTTTTAACATTTAAAATGCAATTAAAAGGGAAGCACTCAAAATAAAGGATGCCTTTCCTGTTCTTTTTCTTCTCTTACTTTTTTCTCCCCAAAAAGGAAAAGGAAACTGCATCTTTTTTCCCAACTTTCCCAACAAAAATAAAGCAAGATATTACATTTATACATTTTTAGAATATATATTTTCTTCTGCTACTTTTTTCTTTTCTATTTAAAAAGACACTTCGATTAAATAAATAAATAAATAAATAAATAAAAGTCTTCACTATATTTTTCTATAGGTCTTTTTATCTCTTGTTTCCTTAGGTCAAGGCCCAACTTTTCAAATTAAAATAAAGATGAAATTTTCAAGTTTCCCCAAAGCTTTGTTCACATAGATAGAGAAGAATCTCTCTTATTTTGTTAAAATATGTATGTGTATATATATATATATATATATATATCCTCCATATCAAAGCTTGCTTTCTTTTCTTATCATATATTTGCAATATATGAAAGATACTTGTACACTTGTCCATAACACAAAATTCAAATTTAATATTAAAAAGGGGAAAAAAAAACCAATGAAAAGTTGATCACCACCCATTAGATTTCAACCATAAAATGAGGCTTTTTTGGAAGAGGAGGGATATATCAACAAAGCCCTAACAAAAGCTCTCAACTTTAAGTATCAATGCAACTTTTTCACTACTTAAAAAAAAAAAAAAAATTCAAAAAAGTTGAGTCTTTAAAGACGAACAATCGAAAAGATAGAGAGAGAGAGAGAGAAAGAAAGAAAGAATTATGTGAAACTTAAACAAGAAGAAGGAGACCAGATGCACTATTTATTCCTAAACTTCTGAATATAATCTATTTTTTGATGCTCTCTCTTTTCTTTTTTTTCTTTCATAAAGAATGGAAGACTAATCAAGAGAGTGGAAATTTCCAATAAGAATAAGTTTTTGATCTCTTTAAGTTTCTACCAAAAGTACCCATTAACCAATATCACTCCTTAGATTAGGAACTACTTTTCAGATACTTTTTTTTTTCTTTCTAAAAAAATAAAAATTTCCCACTTCTTTCCTTTTCCTTTTTCTCTTTATTGATAGAGAATCTGATGATGACATGAAGCAAATGATGTATATATTTTAAAAGAAAGGGGGAAAAAAAGGCTCATACCCAGTCATTCACTCTTTCCCACCATATCAATTTGACTAATTGGCGTCTGTTTTGTCCCATTGATTCTCATGTTTTACTGCTTTTATAAATTATAAAGCATTTTCTTTTTAAGTACTTTTACCTCCATTATCTCAATTCATATATAAACCCATTTCCCTATATGTCTTCTCTACACAATACACTCTTCCAAAACACACAGAATAATTTTGGGAGGTGGGGGGAAAAAAGTTCCTGAGAGCTCTCTGTTTCTCTCTGTTTTTACATATGGCTGAGGTTCATAGTAGCAACACCGATGGAATTAAACTTTTTGGCACTATGATTCATTTACAAACCCGAAAATTGAAGGAGGAACCGGAAAAAGGCGGAGCGGTCGCCGGCGGTGGTGAAGGTGATGAAACAGAGATGAAGAGGCCGGAAAAGATTATTCCATGTCCAAGATGTAAGAGTATGGACACCAAATTCTGTTACTTCAACAATTACAATGTTAATCAGCCAAGACATTTCTGCAAGGGTTGTCAAAGGTACTGGACGGCCGGTGGTGCGCTCCGTAACGTACCCATCGGAGCTGGTCGTCGGAGAGCCAAGCCGCCGCCTAATTGCCGGACGCTTTCCGGCGAGCTGTCTGAGGATTATGGGCAGTATTACGATGCGGCTTCTGGGATTATTCATCAGCTTGAATTGGATGCGGTGGAGGGGTGGCATCTGACGGTGGCGGAACAGGATTTTACCAAAGTTTTTCCTTTCAAACGCCGGAAGATTATCGGTCAACACGGTCAAACGTCTTAACTTCTTCTTCTTCTTCTTCTTCTTCTTTTTTCTTTGATGACTTTATGTGGAAATTAGAGATATAGAGTTTAAATTAATTACTGGAGATATGATAATGTAAATACATATTTATCTGTGTGGTTAATCAAGAGCTGATGATCCGATGATTCATATTGGGGGATGGGATATATGGGATTGAGATGATGAGGATTAATTTTCAAATTTGCAAGGTTTCTAAAGTGGGCTATCGAAATTAATGATAATTAATTTGAAAAAAATATATAGCGTGTGATGCACGGCGGTTGAAATTTCTACCTCATTTTTTTTAATATATAAACATATCTATACGTAAAGAAAATAACGAGAGAAGAGAGAGAGAGAAGATATCAACTCTTTGATTAATTTCACTTTTTTTTTCCCAACTAAAGAACTGAGCTTTGACAACTAAGAAAATTAAGGCTTTTTAAAATCTGTTTCATACCAAATTACAACGTTTTGTTGCAATTTATACTCCATTACATCTAATTAATAATAAAATATAATATATGATGAGATAATCCAATTATATATATATATATAACACAAGTATCAATTTAGGGTTAAAAATGGATGGGTCTTTTTTTCTTTTCTTTTTAAATGAAAAGTTGAATTATTTTTTAAAATCTAACTGCTACGAGTTATTTTGATATGGAGAGTGAAGCCAACCATTTGAATTATGCAACCCTGATTCGGTTAATTTCTTTAGTACTATTTTTGTCTAGCTAGTTGAGTTGAATCACAAATTAAATAAATGTTTTGGATTGAACCAATTCAATCTTAATTCCATAAGTTTAGCTTTATGTTGAATTTTAAAACTCTCTTAATATTGTTGGGATGTTTTTTTTTGTTTAAATCTTACTATAAATATCATGAACATTGTATTTAATTGTTATGAAATTTTAGTCAATTAATAATAATAATAACAAGTAATTTTTAAGGATTGAGTTGGATTATATACATGTGGAACCTTTTGGGTATAATCAACTCTTTATATAGAGCTAGATTTAGAAGGCGTTTCGGATATCGAAAATCTACGAGATATAATAACTAGTAAATATTATTTTAAAATACCTAATTAGCTGCTATGATTTTAGTATTATTATTATTTATTTATTTATTTGGTAGAGTGTTTGTTGTGGTGAAAGCTGGAGGAAAAGAAAAGTAGAGGGAGCAGTTAAGAGATATTAAAGAAAAGCCATCCGTGATTGAGTATTATAGTTTGTTAATTAAACAACAGGGCTTCTCTCAACACAATACATCAAAGGAGAAGGAGGGTGGTGGTGGTAACACATGGGAGATTGAAGTTAATTAGATGCATATGAATGGTTAAAAAGAATTAAACGAGAATGCCAGCATCATCAAAGCCAAGCTCACGAAGAACCTCCTTGCATTGTGGAAGAGCATCCTTCTTCAAAAACCCAAGTGGATTGGCTTGACGAACAGGATTAATAATACCATTGTTACCAGTAATGCTAACTCTGGCAAAATGTCCATAACCATCGGTAGGAATGTCACTGCATTCCTTATCCGCACTCTCCAACAATGACACTTCGCAAATCTCCTCCTCATGGTCTCCGTCAACCTCTATCTTGTAAACTCCGTTCTTGTCTGTCACCGCCTCCCCGGTGAATGTCTCGTTTCCGGCATTCGCCTCCTCCCGACATACCAATTTCACCTTAGCCCCTGATTATAAGATGTCATGTGATTATTACATATATAATTATGATATGAAAATGAATGTGTTAAATAAGTAAATAATAACAATAATACCGGGCAAGTATTTGCTGACGCGGGTGAAGAATTGGATGCGGCAAGTGTCACAGTAGACCTTTCCCTCGATGAAGAAACGATCCTTGGAGGAGAGGGCGATGTCAAGAAAGGAGAGAAAGCAAAGGGCAGAAACAAGAATGATGGCGCATGATTTTGCCATTTCTTATTTATTTACTGTTTGTGCTCTTTGCTTTTTTTGATTGTGTTGGTGTATTGTATTTGATTTTGGTTGAGGGATGGAAGATGGGTTTTAATAGGGGAGTTGATTGGTTCTTTTTTTGGGAGATCAATTGGGGATTTTTGTGGATGGTAGTTAATTTCGCGGGTTTTAGTATTGGAGACATGGTTTCTTTCACCTCCTCCTCTTCTTTTGTAACTGCCTCAATATTTATTTTTATCAATGTATTACAAAACAAGATCATAATTTTAAAAACTAAAAACTATAAATTATGTTCCCTAATTATTTCGTTTTTTTTTTTTTTGTTTTTTTAAATTATCTCTATAAACACTTATTTTATTTACTTCTTATTTAGATTTTAAAAAACCAAGTCAAAAATTTATTTTTAAAAATTTGTTTAGTTTTTAGTGTTTGACTACCAATACTACTCTTTTAATTAAATGGATAGAAATTTGTCAATAAAATTGATAAAATATTTATATTTCCTATAAAAAACGTGTATAATGAATTTCTTAATATTAAATTTTTTTTCGTATGAAGTGTAGTTTGTTAGTTTTTTTTCTCTTTTTTTCTTTTTCAAAAAACTCCCTAAACTGATACTAGCTTAATTTAAAAGAAAAGATGAAATAAATTAACTTCTTATAAGTATTATATTGTTGATGCCCAATAAATACAACTAGTTAACACCAAAATAAGAAAAATTGAACTAATAATGTTTCTACTATTAATTTAATTGAAGTTCAAATTTCCATTTGGAACAAATACAATTAATTTGACTTAGTAACAATTTAAGACAATTACATTTGGTAGCAATTTTAGAAAATAATAATTAAGTATAGATTTTTTTATTGTTTATTAGTGATATACTAATATTTGCAATTCCAATCGATTTGTTATATTTTCAATTTAAAAATTGTTGTTATATACTTAATTATTTTAAATTTGATTACTATATTTGCAAACTATTTGGTAATTTATGATTATGATTTATGATTAATTTACAATTTTTAGACATGTATGTATTGCAAATATATAACAAAATATATGATATTCTAATGTTTATAGACTTTATCATTGATAAACTTCTACCACCAATATAGACTACCATAAATAAACTTTGAGAATTTGATCTAAATTTTACTATATTTATAATTTTTTTTCTATATTGCAAATATTTTAAATCTAATTACTATATTGTGACAATTAAAAGTATAACGGTCAAACTCAAAATATTAGTATATGGTAATATTTTAAAAAATTACAAATATATCAAATTACTTTGGAGTTTATCACATCATTGATAAACTATATTACAAATATTTGTATAATACTAATATAGTATTATAAGAGTCAATCAATAATAGAAGTTTATCGATGATATATTTTACTATATTTGAACTTTTTAAAAAATGTATAACACATTTCCAGCTCATAAGTCTCTGCACATGCAACCGATCGAATCGAAAGGGTGCACTGACAATTTGAAATTTTTTTTTTAAAAGAGTTTGTAATTTAGTAAAAATAATTTAAACAAATGTAAAAGGTAGGTTCTAAATTTCAAATTTAACACTGAACTAATTAGTAGTATTGATACTATGCTAGTTTATATATATATATATATATATATACATTTTTCTGGTTATAGGAAGTACAAAATCTCCAAACCCTAATTGTTGTATTAGAAAATATATATAGTTGGATCATGAATAATTAGATTATGTGTAGGAATGAATTAATAGCTAAATTATTTTGTTTTGTTAGAAACTTTAAGCAATTTCGATTAAAATTTATTTCTCCACATGAAGTAGCCATTTACATGGTTTTTTAATTACTGTTCAATTGATTTGATTTTTTTCTCAATACATACATAGATTATATCTATATAAAAGGTGGTTAGAAAATATTCGCATGATAAAATTATTCTATAACTAATAAGCTGAAGAAAATAATGACTACATTCATAAGTTCTTAGTATTATTTCTTCTATTTCCAGTGCAAAAGATACTGTAACAAAACTTTTCATATTTGGGCAAATTTGGAGGTTTGGATCCAAATCATTTTTGTACTTCAAAGTTTTTTTTTTTTTTTTGTAGAATTGTATACATTAATTTTACAAAATTAGATTGTTATTCGTATCTCATTGTTTTTATTATTAATCAAACATACCCTAAAAAAGGGTTTATATGTAGTGCACAGAGCTCAGAGTTTGGGGTAATAATAGGTGCAACAGTAGAGAGTAATATAGAGTATGAAGTAGAAAAGGAATATAGAGTATTGAAGGTCAAAATGAATGTTTTATTAGAAAGAGGCTAATCACAAACCTTGCCAAACAACAGCCTCACTCAATACATCAAAGAGAAGCAAGGATTTTCTTTTAAAAAAAAACAAAATGTATTTTGAAGAGTGTGAATGAATTAATTGGGTTTAAGGGGTGGAAATCAAACAAGGATGCCAGCATCATCAAAGCCAAGCTCACGAAGAACCTCTTTGCACTGTGGAAGAGCATCCTTCTGCATGAACCCAAGTGGGTTGGCTTGACGAACAGGATTAATAATACCATTGTTACCAGTAATGCTAACTCTGGCAAAATGTCCATAACCATCTGTAGGAATCTCACCGCATCCCGTATCCGCACTCTCCAACAATGACACTTCGCAAATCTCCTCCTCATGGTCTCCATCCACCTCTATTTTGTATACTCCGTTCTTGTCCGTCACCGCCTCCCCGGTGAATGTCTCGTTTCCGGCATTCGCCTCCTCCCGACATACCAATTTCACCTTAGCCCCTGATTATATATATCACATTCATTACATATAATATGAACATTTATGTGTTAAATTAATTAATTGATTATATACCGGGCAAGTATTTGCTGACGCGAGTGAAGAATTGGATTCGGCAAGTGTCGCAATACACCTTTCCCTCGATGAAGAAGCGATCCTTGGAGGAGAGAGAGATGTCGAGGAAGGACAGAAAGCAAAGGGCAGAAACAAGAATGATAGCACACGATTTTGCCATTTTTGTATTATATTATATTATATATATATCTGCCTGCTCTCTGTTTTTTCCTCTTTGGTTTAGGAGGATGGAGGATGGAGGATTGAATTGAATGATGAGAAAGGAGAATGTGTTTTATAGGAGGGACTTGATCACTTTGTTTTTGTTTTTTTCTTTTTGGAGGTTGAATTTGTTGGGTTTTTGTGGATCTAAGTTCTTTTAGCTGGTTGTGGTGTTTATTAGTGGTGGAGAATATGTCTTCTTCTTCTTCTTATTATTATTATTAATCTTAATGGCTGTTATTAGTATTTAATCCTTAATTGACGCAATTAATTTTATATTATTGTTTTCCAAATTTAGGACTTAATTCAGATACGTACACTAAAACGAGCTTAGCTAGGCATATAGTTTATTATATATAGATGACAAAGATTAATAGGAGTCCAACTATCCAAGTTGGATTTTATAGATTTACACAAACCACCAAACACGTAATTGAGTATCGATTGCATATGGCCATCTTCACTTGGAATTTCTTCTTTAAAAAATTAATATTGTATTAAAAAGTTATTAAATAGTGCAGTTTTGTTTCTTGTTGCATCTTCATGAGATGAGAGATCAGATAACTTTCACCAATTGTTCTCCTTCTCCTCTCTTATGAAAAGATGTACAGATTTATTAATATAAAAATTGGAGCATCTGACATAAGCTCCAATGTCATTTCCAATTCCCATTTCTTAAGCTCCACACTACGAATTCTTTAATTGAATAGTTATTCTTTTGTAAATTAAAATACAATTATTTTTCAATATAAGCAAATGAATCAAAATATATAACCAAATTTTGTAAATTAAAATATTTGATTGAATGCAGGGAATGGAATGGAATGAATAAAGTTTTGGTTATTGAGAATAAGTTGGGCCAAAGGCCCATAATGTGTTATCCGAAAGATTTGAAATTGGTAAAGTGTTTGAGTGGCGTATGGTAATTGAGATAGACTGAGTTTTAGTTATAAGATATTTTAATATATTTTTTTTCTATTATTTGAATATTAAAGAAATTGGGGTTTTTCAATATAAAAGTTAAAAAAGGAATAGGGAGGTTAATTCTCTTCTCACTTTCTTCCCTCGTTTGTCCAATTTGTAGGACAAAATTGGAGGGTCACACGGGAATCTACTTCTTCTTCTTCAAGAATTCCTTCTCATCGGCATCTATACAGAAATTTGAGCCAGAAGAACAAGAATATGGCCTACGATTACGGATCTATATTGCAATTCGCACCATTGCAAAGCGCTGTCGACGAAGGGTTCTGGCATAGACTCTCTTCCTTGAAGCTCAACCAGCTAGGCATCGACGATTCCCCTATCCCCATCACTGGTCTGTTTCTCTCTCTCTCTCTCTTTCTTTCTTTCTTTCTTTCTTTCTTTCTTTCTTTCTTTCTTTCTTTCTTTCTTCTATGTGATTCACGATTACTAGCCACCAGCAACTATCCTATTCTTGGTTTTTTGGATTTCTTTTATATGATCTTATGACCAAAATTAAGTTTCTGGCGATCAGTAAAACTCAAACTCTTGAACCAGGAAAAAATGTTGGCGATCAAACGGAGTACTATATTTAATGTGTTTTGAGTTTGAATTTGTATAATTTGTTTTGGCATCCTAATATTCTAACTCCTAAAATACGTGGCTGGTTTTGTTTATATTTTGTTATTTTTCTCTGCAATCAGAAACGGAAATAAAATATACATAACTCTGATCACTATCTGTTGTTCATGCACATAAACAAGATAATCAAGAATCAACTCCTTGTAGGTTTCTTTGCTCCTTGTTCACACTCCCTACTGTCCAATCATTTGACACTTCTATCTGAGTCATTGCCTATCGAAGTAAGGAGGGACTCATCGACACCATTAACTACTACTAAAGGCAATAGGAATAGGTGCGCTGTTCCTGGAATTTTATACAATACTAATACTGTAGAGAGCTTCCATGCTCTTGACAGGCTTAGCTTACTAAAGTCTGAAGCAAAGAAGGTATATTATCTCAAATGATTTTCATATCTTGTTACAGTACACGGGCATTGGCAATTCCAATTTCTTGTTTATAGTAAGATCAGTTTTCCGTTGTTCTGAATAGATTTGGGAGGATATTCACAGCGGAAAAGCTTTAGAGGATAGTTCAGTACTTGCAAGGTTCCTTTTAATCTCATTCGCAGACTTGAAAGTATGGAACTTTCACTATTGCTTTGCTTTCCCTGCTCTTGTTCTTGATCCTCCAGCAACTGTAGTTGAACTGACTTCTGCTTCACAGTGGTTTAACTTCAAAGAGGTTTGCTGGATTTTTATCATAATCTATATTATGTTGTTTAAGAGTCGAAGAGATGTTTTGATTTTTCTCTCTACTTTTTGTTTCATTGCTTAGGCTGAATCATTGTTCACAGCTTTTGGTCAGTGGCGCAGCTCAGATCTAACTTCTGGTAGGCTTGCATTCCTTCACTGTTCGGAGTTTTGTAAATTACAAGTCAATCTTTGGTTCTTTACAGTCTATTTTGCATCCTACTGCAGACATACCTTTTTTCTTGGTGAATATTGATTCAAGTTCTCAAGCTAGCATTAAGCATCTGAGAGATTTTGAAACCTGCCAAAACGATGGGGAAAAGGTCTGTTGGGGTTTCGATTCTAGTCAGTGAGGAAGTAGCCAAATTGTCTTTCAAGTCTTTACTACAGAGATAGTTTGGTGATTCATAGTGTTATGCAGTCCCATGACCATAAAATTATTAATGAAACTTTCTTATAGCTAGCTTAGTCTTTTTTTGCAGCTACTTTTTGGCTTTTATGACCCTTGTCATCTTCCAAGTAATCCCGGCTGGCCTCTTCGCAACTTCTTAGCTCTGATTTATTCAAAGTGGAATCTGAAGTCAGTTGACTTTTTATGCTATAGAGAGAACCGTGGTTTTGCTGATCTTAGGTTATCCCTTGTTGGTACAGCCCTGATTGATGATCCCAAAGGTACTAGAAGAAATTTGTAACAGCACGAGCTTTTTCTCTACTCATTTGCAAAGTAGCGCAGCTAACTCTCTGTCTCTGTCTTTGTCTCTGTCTCTTTCTACAGGGTTCAGAGATCAATCCTGTATGCCTAATCCGGTTGGATGGGAACTGAAAAGAGGGAAGAAATTCTACAAAACTATCAACCTTGCAAAATCCATGGACCCAACTCGGTATATTTGTATGCACCTAGCATTTTAATGGAGGAAGATGAGGTCCAGTTATTAAGTAATATGTACTTTCTTGACAGGTTAGCTATATCAGCAGCAGATTTGAATTTGAGACTAATGAGGTGGCGTGCTTTGCCTTCTTTAAACATAAACATGTTGTCTTCTCTCAAGTGTCTCTTGCTAGGGGCAGGTACTCTTGGCTGTCAGGTTGCTCGTATGCTTATGGTGAGTGCCTTCTAGAAAGTTGTGGTCAAGTTTCAATCTATTCCTTAACAAAGGTACCTTGTAGGCATGGGGTGTACGAAAAATTACACTAGTTGACAGTGGAAGGGTAGCTATGTCTAATCCATTGAGGCAATCACTTTACACATTGGAGGACTGCCTTAATGGTGGTGACTTTAAAGCTGAAGCAGCAGTTAAAAGTCTCAATCGAATTTTTCCCGCCATGGTAAAATTTGATGCATGACCCCAACACAGAAAACTGCCTTATTTTGTCTTCTATTTCTCTTTTGCTTCTTCTTTTTTAATTATTAATAAAAAATACCTAGGAAGCTGAAGGTGTTGTGATTTCCATACCAATGCCTGGGCATCCTGTTCCAGACCATGAAGCAGCCAGCACAATTGATGATTGCAGACGACTTGATGACTTAATTAATTCTCATGATGCAATTTTCTTGTTGACTGATACTAGGGAAAGTAGGTGGCTTCCTACACTTCTATGTGCCAATGCAAACAAGGTATATTTTTGTCGTTCAAGTTGTGTGCATAGGTTTCTCATACTTGGTGTCTCAATTTAATGTCTGTTTCTGATTTGAAGGTTACTATCACCGCAGCATTGGGGTTTGACAGTTTCTTAGTTATGCGCCATGGTGCTGGTCCTTCTGGTTCCTGCCATGACTCCACATCTCAAACTAATATAGCTAACCTTTCCTTAAATACTACAAACACGAGGCAGAGATTGGGCTGTTACTTCTGTAATGATGTTGTTGCGCCTATTGATGTAATATATCTAAAGCTCACGTGATGTATTTTGGTTGATTTATTTGTTTTGTGTTTATTCTCGAGTTACATGCTGTTCTTGCAGTCAACTGCCAACCGGACATTGGATCAGCAGTGCACTGTTACTCGCCCAGGGCTTGCTCCCATTGCATCAGCGATTGCAGTTGAACTTCTTGTTGGAATTTTACATCATCCTGAAGGGTAAGTCCTCGCAGACAGTGGTGATAGAGGCTTGAGATTTCTTTGTGGCTTGACTACTGAAAAGATGCTTAGGTGTAATAGTTGAAGTGGAGTTAGTGAGGGTTCAAAGTTCAAACTGAGTTTCAAAGGGGCTTGAGCATGTCTTATTGACCTTTACTCTAAACTGTGCAGAATATATGCTGAAGGTGAACTTTTGAACTCTGGGATTGCTGGAGCTTCTGAGCAGCCTCTTGGAATCCTGCCTCATCAAATTCGAGGTTTCCTCTCACAGTTTTCTCAGATGACACTTGTTGGCCGCTCATCAGATAGTTGTACAGCTTGCTCCAGCATGGTAAGTTATGCTGCTCATTTATCCCATATTTTCTTATTTGTTCCTTTGCACCTAACATCTTTTAATTTAAATTTCTTATTTCACTTCGGGTTGAGCATTGACGTTTAACAATTCAACTTCATATTACTTCGAAGACTTGAATACTTCAAACGATTTTATTTTAATAAGTACTTAAAGCAAACGTCTATGTGAGAACTTCTTCAAACAATATCATTCCTCACCTAAACTCTCCAATCGTACCTATTCAAAGAATTATCGAATTTATCTGAAGATGCAAGGGCTATAGCTCAAGTCCTCCTAGAATACAGCCGTGTAGAAACAATGATATCAAATATGTAGAGTGTTTTAAGTTTCAGAACTGCTGAATTGTGCAATATGATCATTCAATAATAGTCTAGAAAAACGGGGAGAGAGTGTAAGCCTAAATCTGTTGGAAGTTTCTTCTCGCATTTTTCCTAACCTGTTTCGTTTTGATGAAGATTAAGGTTAACACAGGTTTATCCTTGAATTTTCTTGGGTTACTTTCCCTTCCTTTTAATTTCAAAATACGGTGAAATTGTGCAGGTTGTATCTGAATACCGAAATAGGGGGATGGATTTTATTCTTCAAGCGATTAACCATCCAACTTATTTGGAGGATTTGACCGGACTTACTGAGTTAATGAAGTCAACTAGCTCTTTTCAATTGGACTGGGACAATGACTCAGATGGTAGTGGTGATAATGATGGATGTATTGAAATTTGATACAAACTTTCATCTTGTATACAACTTACATCAATTCAACAACATTTTTTTGTACATAAATACTGAACAAATGAAATTCCAAATTTGGTATGTCTTCAGTTTTACTTGGTAGGTAAAAATCCGGTTGCTTCCAAATGGCTCAATACATAAGTCTCTCTGGTATTTTATTTATTATCGTTTTAATGCTCGGTGATGTGCATAGATAATATATCAAAGATGAAATTAATATTTTAACATATTACATCAATAAACAGAACAACCCAACCCAACGAAATATCCACTTTTTACAATACCTTTTAGGTGGCACAGTTCTGCCAATAAGGCACAATGGAAATCAATATTTTTGTCCTTGGAATTGATAATAACGCACCCTAGATCTCAACTAGCACCAGTGGTCTAGTGGTAGAATAGTACCCTGCCACGGTACAGACCCGGGTTCGATTCCCGGCTGGTGCATTAGGTTTTTTTCAGTGACCATTTTTGAAATGTACTATAAGCTAAGAGGTTGGATTATCCTCATTAATAAACTTATTATTAATCGTCAAAATTGGGTGAAGAGAAAAGGGATTTGAAAGATGTAATGTAATAATAATAAATAGAAGTCCCAGTTGTTACATTATTATAAACAATATTGGGTACAATAATTGCAAACTTCCAAAAGCCGTAGGTTATAGCCAGTGGGAGGCTTTGGTTAAATTTCGCGCTTCCTTCAACTATATTTTGGACGGTCTTTCAATAACCATTTTCAAGATTTCAATTCCATATGGCTCTTTCTTACAACCAAACATATCGTGCAATTAGCCTAATAATGGATTTGAATCTTTCTACTATACTTTTTATCAAAATTTGAATTGCAAAGTCAAATTGGCTTTGCTCAAAACACAGAAAGGTTGAAAAGCAATATAAGGACATTTCGTGGAAAACTTGAGTGTTCTTGGCCAAGTCTTCAAGTCTTTCTTGTGTTTGGATTAATCAATCGTTAGTGGGTTTTATGTCTCACTTTCTGTGTCATTTCTTCTTACTGTTGTGTGTTATGAGACAATCCTCCCATTTCAACACCCCAGTTTTGAATGGGTGAATTACATATAATTAATGCTCAATTGGTATGTATATGCCTTCAATTAGATAAATTAATCAAATGGTTGAGAAATTAAAATAAAATGGCAAATATTGCAACAACTGCATTAATTTACTTTCAAAACTCTAAAATGATCAATACACAAATCATAATAATCCACTTGAAAAGAAACTCCACTATGTATATATAAACGATTACTTCCATACAATTTTTTAATTTCATTTCTCAATTACAAAACACATTCTCAAAACATTCTCCCACTCACCAACTTAAAATTTATAGGGTAAAATTGAAATGCTACTTCTAATGTATGGGTATTTCTCAATTCTTTATTAGGACAATTTGAAATCAAAATCATACCTATTTCTTTTTATAGTTAATTTTTGTTTTTTTTCTTTCTTAAATCCATTTCCTTCTAATACTTCTATTGAAAAATGGATCAAATTGCAATTAATAGATAATTTTTGTATTATGCTATATACATCTAAAGCAAAATATCTTGAGAGATTATTGTTTTTTTTTCTTCTTTCTATTGAGAATACCAAATTCTAACTATACCCATTAGACAGAAACAGAAACTGGCAATTGATCTATATAGTGAACTCCAACACCAAACACTATTTGACATTCTAAAATAAGACAAGTTTTTTTTCTCTTTTTTCCACACACACATTGATTTTGTTATCTGGGTTGAAAGTAAAATAATATTTGAAGATTAGGTCATTTAAATATATAATAACAATATCAATAATAAAAAAGAAGTAAAACATTTATAACATGCATGTGTCATCATACAATAAGAAAAGAATTGCATCCATTTTAATACGTTGGTTGCGACTGTGGCACACCTCATAAAAGCACCATATTGCACTTTTCGGCCGTCCATTTATTTCAAAATATCACTTATTAACGATAAACATTACTGTCACAATACAATATAACAATTATTCGATAAAACTATCCTAATATATTGATAAATGTATGTGAAAGATTGTAAAAATAGAATTTCAGAATCTACCTTCAATAGTGATATAGTAAAATTGTATTACGTAATCATATATTAGAACTTATCTTCAACGATTATTTTGAGTAATAATATATAGGATTACCCTGACCTCATTGAACACATTTTTTTTTCCCATTATCATATAGAAGAATCTATATTTGTTTGGCACCTGGACAACTTTGGAACCCTCCAAATGAGAACTATGCAGAAAGAAAATGGAAATTAAATAAGATAGGTAGTGGAAATATGATGTGGGGATAGGCATTGAAATTTGCAAGAAAGAAGTGTATCCCTCTCTTTCTCCCTATTGCAAGTCCACCCACATTCATACCAAACATTTTAGAGTGGTCAAAATTGGTGATTACAGAGTCAAACATTCTTCCCATTAGTGCCCTAATATCTACACAATCCATTATTTGAAGTTCTTTGTAAATCTTTATCATTAAAATATAATCATCTCAAGTGTACTCAAAGCATGATTAAAAAATAAAAATTGACATTCTCTAATCTTTCGACAAAGGAAAACGAGTTATTTTTCGTTATATACCTAAAGAAATGTTGTGGAGGAGACTTGTATTGTTATTTTTAGGCCATGGTTTTATTTTTCAAACTTAGAGAAGTAAAATATAAAGGAAGTCAAAGGACATACTTTTAAATATCAAATTTCTATATCCACAAAAAGAAAAGTTAGTCCCATGAAAATTTTGGTTCCTTTATTTATTTAAAAAAAAGGTTGTAGCAATTGGTTGGACTTATTTCATAGCTTATTAGATATATTTAAATGAAATAACAAAGTAGAAAATGAGAAATACAATTAATGAACAAATAAGAAAAATGGGTGTTAAGATAGGACAATCTCTCGGTATAGACTTTTAGGATTCATAATTCAGAATTTTGTTCCCATTTTTAGCTGTAGCCTTACCGACAAAATCTTTTAAACTTATTTAAGAAATTTAATTTACTTATTAACAATTAATATTAAGAGATCTGTTCTTGATGCCTCCATTATTACATTAATTCCTCCCGGAAGCAAAATTTATTTTCTTGGAACATGAAACATGGTTTCTTTAATCACGTCCGATCCACACCCCAGACAATAATTAACTTATAAATATATTATTTTATGGTTAATTAAAAAAATGTTCATCATTTTGGTATTTAATTTGTTTATTCCTGTCATTGTAATATTTGAAATCTGGTTTTAGTTCTGATGCCGTTTGCAAAAAAGTTGAAATAGAGTTATGATTTATGAATGAACAAGGACAACATTTTAATGATGAGTAAAGTGGTATAAAAATTAACCAAAAAGATGATCTAAATAATAATAATAATAAGGGTTAAGAGCGGTCTCCTTCGTACGTTATTTCTTCTTTTTGTGTTTTTTGGTTTTATTTAATTTGGAATTGAATGGTTAATTTATTAAGAGGGCATGGGATGATATTACTATTGGGTTGGGAGTTGTGAGTGAGTGCATGTGCCTAATTGCCTTTTCCCTTCCCTTCCCTTCCCTCTGTTTTCTCCAAAAATCATCTCTCTCTCTCTCTCTCTCTCACACATTTCATTAAACTTCCGTTTCTTTCTTTCTCTCAACATGAATCCCATCTCCCCTCTTCCTTCTTCTTCTTCTTCTTCTTCTTCTTCTCCTCAAACACCCATTTGGGTATATTCATACATCAAACTTCGATTTTTTAATCGAATCCGAAGGTTCCTTCGTTCCAAAACGCCTAAGAAGCCATATGTCTCAACCAAGGACTCAATCAACGTTACACCATCCAGTAATGAAGTTATGCAAGTTGCAGGTGCTGGTTGGGACTGTAATAGTAGAATTGAAGATGGCGCTGATGTATCTGCGGCGGCGTTGCGGATGACAGTTAAGAAGCTACACTTTGGGAGCTGGGAAGAGAAGGAGATGGCAGCCAAGATGATTGAGAAAATGTCTAAAGAGGACGTTGAGGTGAAAAACTTAATGGTGGACCTCCGGGTTGTACCCGCCTTAGTTTCGATGGTGGCATCCGACGCCGTGGGGCGGCCGGAGGTGGCTGTTAAAGCGTTGCTTGAACTTGCTAAAGGAAGCTTCGAGTAAGTTATTTAAAATTAATAAAAAAGATCTCTCCTCTGTTTTACATATTGCATTCATCCATCTTTTGAGTAGGAACAACTTTCCCTAATGCTAAATAGAAGTAATTTGATGGGAAATTTCATCTCTTTTTAGAGTTTTGATCATCTATTATCTCAAACTTACACTTTAAAGGGTCAGATTCACCTTTACCATCATATGATATCGAAACAAATAAAAGTGAAAGTGAAACAGTAGTTTAGGCATGCAGAAGCCAATATTCAAATTGAAAATAGAACTTTTCAGAAAGATGTGCAGTAGTTTGGATGTCCTCGATATTCCAAAATTTGAAAAAGGGTATACATAAATAACCAAAAGCTCTAAGGAATTAATTAAGAGAGAGAAAGGGAAAAAATATAAATATTAAGCATATGGGTCAACTCTATATTCTGCCAAGATGGGCATGTGGTTACTGCAGTGCAGTTTTGGATCTGTCTTAATTCAAATTATAATCAAATGGTTAGTTACATCATACTAATAAAAAAGATGTTTACTTCTAGTTTATGTCTAGTGTGTTTGAAGGTTGGTATTTCATCTGCCCCTAAAGTCTGAGCAGTTTTGGCCAAAGTCAGCATTTGCCACTTTGGCCCGACTCGGACTTTTGTTTTTCGAGAATCTTAACCAAAAGTTGGACTTATTTTTCTTTGTCTGTACTATTCTTTAGGAACAAGGCCCTCATGGTGGAGGCAGGAATCTTACACAAACTTCCAAGTAACATCCAAGCCATGGATGAATCAGCAAAACATGACTTTGCAAGATTGCTGCTGTCATTGTCATCTCTGATCAATTCCCATTTCACAATTGCTTTACAGACGAATGAAAGAGGAATTCCCTTCCTTGTGGACATTCTTGATTCAACCTCAAATTTCGAGACCCAAGAATGCTGCCTTGAAACTCTGTATAACATCTCCACAGTGCTAGAAAATGTAGGACCTCTGGTCTCAAATGGTGTGGTGCACATCCTCTTGAAAATGTCCTCATCCAAAGGCCTTTCAGATCGAGCACTCGCAGCATTAGGGAACTTGGTGGTGACTTCACAGGGAAAAAGGGAAATGGAGAGCAGCCAAATGGTCCCGGATAGCCTTATAAAGATTATGACATGGGAGGACAAACCAAAATCTATAGAGTTATCTGCTTATATCTTAATGATGTTAGCACATCAGAGCTCAGAACAGAGAGAGAAGATGGCAAAATCTGGTATTGTCGCCGTGCTTCTTGAAGTGGCATTACTCGGTAGTCCATTAGCTCAAAAGAGGGCCCTAAAGCTATTACAATGGTTTAAGAATGAGAAGCAAGCAAAAATGGATCCACATTCTGGGCCACAGACGGGAAGAATAGTGATTGGGTCGCCTGTAAATCAAAGAGAAGTTCAGGAAGGGAGAAAAATGATGAAGAATTTGGTGAAACAAAGCTTGTATAAGAATATGGAGTTGATTACTGGGCGAGCTAGTGCGGGAGACCCAGCAAAGCTAAAGAACTTGGTTATTAGCACCAGTTCCAAAAGTTTACCTTTCTGATGTTAATTTCTGTGCTCAACAATTTTTTTTCCCATCAGAAGCACAAAAATACTCTTCAGCAACGACCCTAAGATTGCAGAAGATGGTTAGACTTAGAAGGAAATCGAGTATTGTCTGGAGAAGCAAGAAAAGAATTTGCTTAAAGGAGCTTCATTTTTGTT
This sequence comes from Cucumis hystrix, assembly GCA_025688845.1. Taxonomy (NCBI): domain Eukaryota; kingdom Viridiplantae; phylum Streptophyta; class Magnoliopsida; order Cucurbitales; family Cucurbitaceae; genus Cucumis; species Cucumis hystrix. The sequence continues at coordinate 1,561,028 of CM046884.1, forward strand.
GTACAGCTCTGATCATGTGGAAAAATAAATGACCCAAGAATTTTTTGGTTCCATTATTCTTTGTAAGAATTGAGCCTACAAAAACTCGACTTGAGTTTTTAATCTGTTGCTCTTCTTGATGTCAACAAATTTGGTCTTTTTAGAAATTTAGGTAGGTATTTTATGAACACTACCTATTAAGAAAATCTTTGCAAACATAGAAATATATTTTCTCTCTTAAAAATCTTGAGAACTCTTCGGAAAGAGTTTTTTTCTTTTCTTTTCTATTTTTTATTCAACAATTTTCATTGAGAAAAAAATGAAAGAAGTAGATGGGTTTGCTTTTATCAAGCTATAAAATTACACACATATACCAATTATGCTTGCTCATGTTTATGTATCTTATTCTTCAATGTATAAATTCAAATTCAAATTCAAATGGTTCACATATCTACCTGTTTCAAGTTCAAGTTGAAGATTTCATCTCCTCCATATCTCTCTCTCATTAAATTTGATTCTCCAAATTTGTCAAAACTTATTAAAATAAAGATATATATTAGAGGTTCAAATACTCACCGCATTATTACCTACACCTTCAATTCATTTACATTATGATATTATTTTCTAAAGTGGTAACAGTTTTCATCCATCTGAAATGGATCAATTGGCAAAGCCAAACGTCCCTTTCAAATTTTGGGAAAGATAAAAGGTACAAGGTAAATAAAGAGAACATACGGTAAATATTTCAGTAAACTCTTTACGTTGGGGCCTCTCTTCCCTGTACTCTTTTAGGTGATTGAAGTTTCGTCCTTTTTAGAAACTCACTGCCAACGCTTTCTCTCTCAACCTGTTTTATGAAGTTTTAGTGATAGTAGAATCGGGTTCTCAAGCAACTTCAGGATTTTACTTCTAACTTTACTTCTGCTTCCAACTTCTTTCAATCAGGTTCATGGGTTTTTTTCTTCGTCCTCTATTTGCTAAAAATCTAAATTAGTTTATTGGCTTACATTGAAACCTTTTAATCACTTCAAGTTTTGGACATCAGTTTTAATCTCCTTCATCTAAACATGGGGCAAAACTCTAATGGCTTGGACTGGTTTATTAATGTCTTCAACAAGATGGAGGGCAGGTGCTTGGAGATGTGTGATGTCTTGGAGAAGGTAAAACTACACTATCTCTTGTTCACTTCACATAGTTCCGCAATTTCCCAACTCTTTGACTAGCGGTGAGGTTCTTAAAAATTGGTAATTCAATCTCCACATTCTTGAAACAGGAATGGTTGAAATATGCAAAAGGGCAACCAAATTCAGTTGGTAGTGAAGATCACTTCCAACGCCCACACTTGGGTCTTGGAGAAGATCAGTCTCCTGAGAAGGAACATTGGGCAAATCAAGATGCATCTTCTGCGGGTGCTCTTAGTAAAGCTACAGGTAACTCTGATAGAAATTTATGAAATGGGTCTCACTCTTGGTTTTCTGCACCAGCTATCCCTCTTGTTGCATTATTATTTTCTAAAATAATATTACATTGCAAATAAAGGAAAAAAGTAATTCAAATCCATAGAAGGTTAGGAGACGTGGATGTTTGAGAAATTAATTATGCTTAAGTTGCAACAATGGCACCATTTACTTCTTTTGCAATTGGAAGGTGACATTTCCAGTGAAAATATGCAATTATTGTTGTGGGTTCTCTTGCCTGGAACGAGCAAATGTGGGCTGAAGTTCAATAATTTAAGCAGTGAAATTTAACATACCAGATTAGGCAATGTTTGGATTTCTCGAAAGAATCAGGATTTCAGATGCTTCTATGATAATATTTTTTAAATTCTTGAGTGTCATATCCTGTAAAGAAAGGAGATATAGGCACATAAAAAAAAACTATAAATGGACATCCATCAGCTTTGGAGAAATAAGAGAAAGAGCAATAGTATATGCTTTTGTTACGTACATCATTCATATAATTGAATTTTACTGTTACAGAGGAGCATCTTGTAGACCAAGGTAGAATTCAATCATCCGATAAACAGAATCATCCTCCTATTGAACCAAACCATTTCTCAGCGAACCAAGAAGTATGTGGAGCTCTCAAGGTATTATTATTACCATCCATGAAGTTTGTGAAATTTGGTGGTGCTTGGATTAACAAATGATATTCAAGCAGAAACTGGTTCGGTTTGGTCAAATTAGAAATCAAGATAGACTGTTCATAGACTTCATGAATGCTTACATTTATGCTCTCTACCAACGCATGGTACCAACTCATATTTCTTGCCCTCTTTGACATTCATTCAGATCAAAAACAAGAATGTTAAAGCAAATATATCAAGGCCATCAAGGAAGCAGAGCCAAAAAGCACAAGAAATAGTAAAGTTTTCTCCATCCACCATTCAAAATGATGAATTTTCCGACTGGGAGATTATTTAAATCTATGAATTGCTTTCCTTCTAAAAGCAGAGGTGGTGAAACAATAAAATTAGTGTTGATCCTCCCAATATTACTCCTCTAAAGAGTCATCCTGCAATCCTATACATATAGATTATTTAGATATATGTATTAGTATTACTTTCCTTCTAAAAGCAGAGGAAGTGCCCACCAGGCTATAAAATTCATGACAATCTTCCAAATACTAACCTATAAAAATTTATCCTGTAATGCTACGCTACTCGTTTTGTTGCTTTCACTATTTTTCAGTTTTCTCAGCCTATTAGCAATCACCAAGACTGAAGGGAGTTTAGTTTTCCTTCTATTATCAGGAGGAAAGTAATTAAAAGGACATTGAAAGTTGAAACTTTGAACTTCTAGGACTCACACAACTGGCTTTCCCAGAGCTAATGAATACCACTACGACCATACTTCTTTGTATTTTTTTCCTTGTTCGGCCTTGTCAGACATCAAAATGGACAACATACTCAAATTTGAAATGTCAATAACAATTGTGTTTTGACATGAAAAGCTACAGAATAGCTCAAGCAAAGACAATACTAGAGAGAAGCTGGTACAAATCAGATTTCAGGCCTAAAATGAATGACGAGAAGGCCTAGTATTAGGTTAGTAACAACAAATACAAACCTCAGGTTTTAAGAAGATGTACATATTTCAGATCAGAGGAGAATTTCAAATGAAGAATACGAACGCATCAATCACATAAGCTTGTGCCGTCAGGACATTTGAATTTAACATTGACAATTAAGAAACTTTCAAATGAATCAATAACAAAGCATCATGTAATATAGTGAGCTACCTTGACCAGTCATTGGAAGAGTGGATTAGACAACATTGCCTAATTAACCCACAAATGGTTAAAGCGATAAAAACTTAAGCACGCTTTCCACTGCTGGGGTTGGATTTTGTGCAGAGGACCTTCCTACCCTTGGCACGTCTACGTTTGAGAACAGCTCTACCATTGGTGGTTCGCATTCGTCTGCGAAACCCATGAGTCCGAGCTAAGGATTTTCGCGACCTGTTTCTTTTAGTCTGACATAGTGCAGCCTTGCCAGCCCTGACCACTAAGCCCCGACCCTTCCCTTGTCCGACCCCAACCTTAGAGCTCCAATCCAAACCCAAAGATAAACCTGCAAATAACGAGTACTGCCGCGTAAAGATAATGGTACAAAATCTTGATCAATAGAATTAAGCAATGCAAGAGAAGCTCCGCAATATTGCAGGAGAGGGTGCACAGATATTCTTTTATTTTCCCCTTAACAGGTGAAACACAAAGAATTATTAGATATAAAAACGAGAGAAGTCGTAATAAATCGAATGCAAGCAGAAATCAGCCAGCTGTGAAATTATTAAGTCAAACGAAAGTGATAAACACAAACGACAGCAAATGAATTCCTCAATGAACTACTATAACACTCCATTGCATAGGCAAATTAGTGAAAACAACCATAAATCATTTGAACTGATAGAGAAATTTGAGAGTATAAATTCGTCACCTGAGAAAGATGAAGAGCAGGAGAGGGAGGAAGATGGAAGAAATGAACAATGAAGCAGTCCAGAACGGGCAGAATTGTTGTTTGCGGTATTCAGAGATACGGAGCAGTAACCTCTAGAACCAGTGGAGAATACAAGAGAGGCTGAAGGATCGCGGACGGCAATGGCTCCGGTGGAAACCCATGGGGTCGATAATACTGATATCGCTGCCATTGTTAGAATGTGTGTTTCCCTCTTCGAGCTAATTCTGCTAGCGGAGGATGAGGGAGGAGCCTTATCCATCCTCATATGGTTTCAACTTAATGGGGTCGGGTTTCCAGATCCAGCCTACCACTTGGGCCATAATCCGGGAAAGCCCAATTCAAAATATGGACTTTCCAAAGCCCATGATCCTTGGGTCAAATTTCTCATCATTATTTGCCTCTCACATGGATGTGGAAAACATTTTGGGTAAATAAGAAGAGAAAAAAAGCGTCAATCTTCCTAATATGAAATATGAAATTAATACGTTAGAGTTAGAAATTTTTTGTAATTTGTGTCTGTGATTGGAATGTTGTAAAATAGAGTTATTTGATAATGAGTAAAATTCAATAATAAATATATTGAAGTTAAAGTACGTTTTATCTTCTTTCTCATATCTATTTTATATTTAAAGAATAGTGAATTTTGTCACCAATATTTATTAATAATCAAGAGATCTATAATTTCTCAACCATTCCATCTTGTATTGTACTTTTCTAGTGATGGTGAAAGGGTTGTAAGAAAATAACATTACTTAATAATTAGTTCATGTGGTGTGGTAAGTTGATAATAAATTGTAGAAATGTATATAGTTTAACTAGCATTAAGTTTGTTTTGTGTTTCCCCCACTTCTACCACAAGGAAAATGTATCTTTTCATGATACCATAGTCAAGCCAAAAGATAGAGAAAGAGAAAATTAGATATGCATATTTAGGGTCACTTACCGAAATTTTGTCAAGATTATTCTTGAATTATAGACTTTTATTTTGGTTAGTGATGAACTGTTCATCAATGTTGAACTTGATTGAAGATAAGAATATATACATAAAAAGTAAGCTGAAAAGACAAAAATTGAAAAACAGCACAAGCATTTGCAATTACACTTTGTCGAAATTAGGAATTGACAACAATGGTGTGTGAGACTGAGCTCAATGTTATAGATATATTTATCTATAGGGGAAGAAGTAGAAATGAATGAAAAAGAAATAAAGGAAAACCATTGGGAAGCTGATGGGACTATGCCTTTGCCTTAGATATTGATGAAGATGTTGAAAGCTTAAAAGGATTGTCTGGTAGAGAAAAATTGGATAATTCCTCTTTGGATTGGGAGAAAAGAAAAAAAAAAACAATAAAGGTGGTGCAACCAAATGGTTGGTGCACCAAAGCCTTTGCAGTTAGTTGCATATACCCTACATGTGCTCTCTAACTAACTTCATCACTCATCAACAAATGGTTTTGCATTATGAGAATTAAAAAAGTTATGAAACATGCTAGGCTGGAGAATTAGGAATTCCTTATAAAATCTTTTTTATCTAAAGATATCCTATAAAAAATATGGTATTTTGTATTGCATATTTAATGATTTGTTGGGTTGAAGGAGAATAAATGAGCGTAAACACACGCCAGAAAAGTATAGGGAAAATATTGAGTAAAAATGAGAGATTGAAAGAAAAAGAAGGTGTAATTGAAAAGGAATTTGATTGGATAAATTCAAGTTGCAAATGAGAATTAATGATGATTGTGAGTGGGTCTTCACCATCAAATGAAGACACCTAGCCCACCTAAGCAGCCTCATTTTAACTTAAACATCGATGGGTTTGCCTCTCCCTCTGCCTCTGGCCCATACCCATTTCTTTTTTCTCTCTAATTATCTAAATTTTGGATTAAATTGACCATTTTTAGAGCATAATCTCTTCATATCTTTTTTTTCTATTAACCAAAATCTCCTCCACCTAAAATGAAAAAAATAGGTCAAAATACCATTTTCATCTTTGTCCTTTTTAAATTTATTCAACTGTTATCTCTATACCAACATTAATTTTTATTCAAATTGATTAAATAATAAAAATGAACATCATACTTGTATTGGGAACTAAATATATTTATGGAAAGTATAAGTACTAAAATTAATAAATTTCAAAGTATAAACACTAGTATTGTGGAGCTATTATGTATTATTCTCTATTGAAAATAAAAATTAAATTATTCTAATATTTGTTATAATTCTTTAAGAGTTTGAAATGAATAATTGAAACCGTAGCTCTATGCCCTCACTATTAATATAGAAAAGAACTTTATAGAAAAGGACAAATGGGTTCAAACATGCATGTGATTATGAGGAAGTTAGTAAGTTGATTTAATGTAAGGGTAAATGACAGCAATAAAAACCAAACTTTTTGAAGCTATTGTTCTAGGAAAAGCAACTCCTCCACTTAGGCAACTGCCAAAAGGACAAATTCATCAATGGAGGCGTAAAGTTTTAGTTTAATTGAAATAACCACTGAAACAATTATGAAAGAATACATTTTTCATTCCCCTTTTCACTTTTTCACCTAACTAATCATCATAGTTCATAATCAACCCAATCTCCTCAAAATTACAAATTAATTCAATTTATACTAATATACAAACAGTTTTGATTAAGAATAAAGAAAGAATTATGATATGACAAGTTCTGCTTTGTTTTGTTGTGAAGGTTCATTTGGTTTGGAGGTGGGGCTGGCGGCTTTGAACCATTTTCTCACAATCCAAATCCTTTTTTCAATTTTAAATTTGCATATTTTTGAAAACGAAAATTCCATATGTTAGAATAAGTTTAATATATATATATATAAACACAAGGGGAAAAAGGTCGCTATCCCAATTAATTGTTTTTAACTTTCACACGTTGGGGAAGCAAAGGAATTGTGAGAGGTTAAGTATGTGGTGCTCACTTCACTATTATTAATTTCTTCTTAGCTGTAACAAAGAAAGGACGTCCTACTCCTACATCATTCTATTTCATATCACATATACTCCCTTTTAAACTTACTCTCCCATTCAATTAATTTCCTCAGTCACTTTTTTATATATTATATTAATTAAACTCAATCTTCAAGTATATATAACTATAGCTAAGTTGATATTTTTTTGAATATATATATATGTTTAACTTCAGTTTAACGATTTATGATTTCTCTCTCTAACCACACAAACATCAAAGCATGCATTCAAATAGATCCAAGTAGTTTTCACAAGTTAATTAATATTTTTATTTATAAGAGTAAAAATAATCTAAAATGCCAAATGAGTTATTGTCTGATGTTCACACAATATTAAATAAAAGAAAAGGAAAGTGAGAGAGAAGTACAAAAGAACAGGAGTTGTGTTTTGTTTTACATGTGCATGGCTCTTCGAAAATGAGGGTATTATTTATTAGGGAGTCTTATTTAGTAAAACTATCTTATGATTCCAATATGTGATAGAGGATTTTTTTTCCTGTTTCTTTATCTTTATCTTTTTCTTTTAAGGCCATGGTTTTCTTCATACATGGGAATCAACAAAAGCTTTGGCAACACGTTAGTGTGATGGGACAGACTTGATTCCGCCAAATGATTCAAACCTATTTTAAATTTTAATTTCAGACTCTTTTAATGCCTGTTACTTTCAATGACTTCTTCAATCAAGAAGGGACATTAATCAATTAAATAACTTTTGTCTTACTGGTTAATGTAAAAATATTTGTAAGTAAAAGAAAAAAAAACAATTGTATATTTCGAGATGCAAAGATTTTGAACTTCCAACTTTGAATTCATACCCACTAAAAAAGTTTCTATAATCTATCCCATGCAATTTGTATGTTTTTCAATTTGTATGTTTTAGAGAGAGAAATAGTTGAGCATAACAAAAAAAAATTGATAATAGTTAGAATCAAACTCAACTCGATTGAGCTAACATTCAACATATTCAATACTTACGAGTAGGTAAAATTACTTGAAAAGACTAATTGCACAACGTCGAAACTTCCACTTATCTCAAGAGTAGTATGCTATTATTCATTTTATGCATAAACTATATCATTGTTTCACTTTTGGAACCATAAAAAATGTCTCATACCAATCAAGACAATTGTAGTCATTTGCACACTTATAATTATTTCCTTCTCTACCCATTGTGGGACTCGCTTAGTATACACTCCCAACAAATTACCTTGGAACTAGTATCACTTATAATCTTCCCTCAAACAGATTCATCCCTTCCCAGCCATGAAAGATTACTTTAAATCTCGAGCACCTCCAAATTATTTCCAGGTCAACATTCAAATAGCACCTTAGTCCAAATACAAATCACACTTGTTCAAAATATGACGAAATTCACCCCACAATTAGGTTTAGACCATGATGCTCATACAACTTGATAAAGACAAGAAAGTTTTCATCTATCTTCATAATTGTGTGATATCGTTCATTTTAAACATAAAGTCTAAAATTGTACTTTATGAACCACTCTAAAAACTCTAAAAACCTTATATCAATGGAGATAATCGTCTTTTACTTATATACTTTCTTAATTAACGTAGAACAATAGGAATATTTTAATGTAGAAGCCAAAAAGTAGAACCATTTATATATATACAAAAGAAAAAAAAAAGCTTGGTAGTTAAATAACCAACACATCATTGAGCCATGTGCCGCATTGCTTGGTGGGCAATATGCGATGGCCCTTGATGTACAAAACAGCACACACTGCAACGCAACTCTCAATTTCAACTCCCCACAAACTCTTGTATTTCCCTTGATCAATCCAGCAAAAATAATTCAATTCCCAGCTCATGGCATAAATTTTTGAAGGATTAAAAAAGAGATAATAATAATAATCAGGGAAGGTTCTCTCTCTCTCCCTCTCTCTCTTCCCACTTGTTTGTCTCTATATAGACCCACTTGCTTCTCCCTATTTCTATTCCCCAAAGTCCTCCTTTCTTTTCAGTCAGAGCCCAAAATCTGAGATGGGTTTTCGAATCAGAGAACTGTCCCGCCTGCTTTTACAAGTTCTGTTTTTCATTTCACTAGAAAGTGCAAAAGCTGAAGATTTCTACAACATAAGCAATGTGGGAAGTGTGAAGCAAGAGAGGACCTGTAATTTGTTTGAAGGCAAATGGGTTTTTGATCCTTCTTTACCTCTTTATGAATCTTCAAGCTGTCCCTTCATAGACCCTGAGTTTAACTGCCAAAAGTATGGCAGACCGGATCGATCCTACCTCAAGTACACTTGGAAACCCGACTTCTGTGATCTTCCAAGGTACTACCTCTCATTCATTTTTCTTCCATCCTTTTGTTTCCAAAGGTTTTCCATTTTAGACGTATTCCTGCTTTCCTTCATGCGACATTGTTATGCAAATGTCAAGCTTTCTTCTCTGAGAATGAGTAAAACCAAAGCTGCTAGCCCTCTCTCTCACAGAAATATGCGTTCATTTGTTTAAAGGTTTGACGGATTGGAACTTCTGAGGAGGTGGAGAGGGAAGAAGATAATGTTTGTAGGTGACTCACTGAGTCTTAACATGTGGCAGTCCCTAACATGCATGATTCAAGCTTCGGCCCCAAAAACCAAAACCTCCATAGTCAGGAGGGAGTCAATCTCTACTGTGGTTTTCCAGGCGAGTTCTTTCCCCTTTTTCTTTTCCTCGAACTTCCAGATTCAAAGTCTCCCTCTTCACAGTATAATAATTGTCTGTTTCCTTTATTCTCTGTTCTTTATTCACTTTTTCAAAAGCTGTTTTTTGGGTTATCCTGGGCTTGCTATCCTGAAACAGGACAAGACAAATAATGCAAGAAAACCATATAATAATAATAATAATAATAATAATAATAATAATAATAATAATAATTAACACGAATAATAATTTTCGGTATTCAATAATTTCTAATAATATACCAAACCAATGAAGAAGAGGAAAAATCCGGTGTGTGCAGGACTATGGAGTAAGCTTGCTTCTTTACAGAACGCCCTACCTTGTGGACGTAGTGAAAGAGAGGATTGGAAGAGTACTAAAGCTTGATTCCATTGAAGGAGGCAATGTGTGGAAGGGAATGGATGTGCTCATATTCAACTCATGGCACTGGTGGACCCACACAGGAAGATCCCAGCCGTATGATCAATTTCTTATTTTCATGATCAGTCTGATGTGGTAGGTGATGGTAAAATCTGACGGTTGTGAGTGTTGTTGATCAGGTGGGATTATGTGCAAGTAGGAAATACAGTGAGGAAAGATATGGACCGTCTAGAGGCATTCTATCAAGGGTTGACCACCTGGGCGAGATGGGTGGAAATGAATGTTGATCCCAGTAAAACCAGGGTCATTTTCCAGGGAATCTCCCCCACTCATTATGAGTAAGTACAGATCAATGGCTGCCATTCGTTCTTCTATCAAAGTAGATTTTTCTAAACTTTAAAACTTTCAAAATATATATTTGATAAATCTTCATTTCTATAAAGACAAGAAAACGAAAGTTTTTCCTCTACTGGGTTAGGGACGAGGTGTGAATCCCGACCCCACCCTTCCAAGTTGTGATATATATATATATATATCCCCACACCATGAGAGGTTAAAGTAAAATTTTCGTTACTTGGCTATGTATCCCTTTTAATACTTCTCCAGCATTTTGGCAAGCTCAGAACATTTACAAACACTTCTGTCCACGGAGAAAGCAGCATTGTCACGTATCCATGTCGGATGGTGTGACATTAATTCCTTTAATAATCGATACCCTCATCATGAAATTCACAGTAAATTTTATATTTTCTTTTGTAATTTTATCATAGGTAGTTGGTAGCGATAAAATTGGTCAAACTATACATACGAAAGTGGAAATTGACGTGCAGTTCGAGGACAAAAAATTATTTTAACTGGTCTGCCGACGAAAATAAGTTGTCCAAATTTTGTCCAGCTCAATTTAATGCATTACTATTCTTCTTTTTCATTTACCTATTTTCTCATTGAGGAGTAATTCTCAGACCAGAAAACTAATTATCTGCATAATATAGGAATAAGACTGCATTTTCTTCTTAACTCTAAAATCTTAAGTTTCTACCTTATCAGGGGAAAGGATTGGAACCAACCAAAGAGGAGTTGCAACGGAGAAAGTGTACCACTTTCGGGGTCACTGTACCCAGCAGGGACACCCCCCGCTGCAGAAATTGTGAAGAGAGTGCTGAGTAGAATGAGGAAGCCAGTTTTCTTGCTGGACATTACAACGTTGTCACAACTGCGGAAAGATGCTCATCCCTCTACTTACAGTGGCGAGCATGGGAGAGATTGCAGCCATTGGTGCCTTCCCGGTTTGCCCGACACTTGGAATGAGCTTCTCTACGCAGCTTTCACCATGTGAAGGCCAACCGCGAAACACTTGAAGCTCTTTTCGTCTCTGCGATTCCTCAAAGGGAGTGTTAGATGATAGAACTTCATTCATTTGATTAACCACCTTAACGGTAATTGGAAGCAAGAAATGTAATGGCAACAAAGCAATTGTATAAAGTATTTTAGTTGTTGGTATTTCTGAAAATAGTTTCAAATCGACAAGGAAAGAAAGAATACTGGTGACTGGTGAGACGTGGAATGAAGATAGCTGTTTGAAATTAAATTGGATAACATGCTATATTAGATGGGTTCAATTGAATTTGAGTTTGGCTTTCAGAACAATTCAATATTTTCCAAGAATCATATTATTGAGCTAAGTGCAGATCTTATAGACCACCCATCCTCACACATATGGAACTACATGAAACCAGAAAAATAAACACACATGACCGACCTGATATAACTCCTTCACGTGCTCAAAGATCATTCCACGAACTGGATATGGAGAGTTCATTTCATGATCATAGATGCTGATAACTAAAATATGAGTTCTAACAGAAAATTACAGAATGTTGAATCACATAAAAAATTAAAATCGAGTGCTTAATCCAGATAGGAAAGAACCATGTGGTTGTCACGATATTCTCAAGGAAACTGAAATGTCAATGTATACGGGAAGCTTAGCTAACTGTATAATACAATCATAGATGACTAAGTACCTGGAGCATGCATGGTTTTACATTGATTAGCAGTCTACAACGCGTAACTCCAAGATCCTCGAAGGGGAATGTTGCAACGAAAATTAGTAGCCAACATATACAGCAGCATTTACTATGTAACAGTCGTCATTTTTGTCTCCCATTTCTTCCACATGCACACCACTGGAGCATATTAAGCCACCATCAACGACCTCAACATTCAAAATTTGTCCACTGCAGTAAATCAAATTATGGAAATATTCAATAAACTTTGAAGAGGATAGTATGGAGGAGTTCACTATCATCATTGAAAGGTACTGCCAGTCAATACTAAATCGAAATGGAAGACCAACAGTCAAGCGAGCAATAGGCTAGTTAATTATGACTTGATACTCAAATCGGAACATCCACACAGAAAAACAAACTTTGGAGCCAAATTGACGAAGTGAGTTACTAAACTAATGCTCAACTTCTCCTTGGTCGTTTAGTCCAATCACTCTGGAGGTTGCAGTATAAGTAGCCCAGAACATTTGAAAACAATTGAAGGATCTTGTGGTGGTTAAAGTAAAGTCAAGGTAAGTAACTTGAGACATGAAATCTACGTGAAAAAGAAAGAATCATCAAGCAAATAGATTAACATAATTGGAAAATCATGCCATAATTGTAAAAGGATTTCAATCGCAGACTGAATCGTCTCCATTACAATCTACAGCTGGATTAGAGGCTAAGCACACGCCTACCACAGATCAATGCCAGAGACAGCTTTTACTTGCCAGAGCCTAAATTTTAAAATAAATAAATGACCTAAATATCTAGCATCCATCTAGTCCTTTAAAACTGAGAAATGTCGTATGAGTGCCAATGGCCCTAGATTTAAAAAATTATAAAAAAATTATTAATAAAAAAAAACCCTAATAAGTTCTCCATTATATCATCTAACCCCACCATCAGAGAATAGTCACAGCCTCAATCCCTTTGCTGTCAAACTCCTCCAAGATTCAAGTGATCAAGTCAGTTAGGTCTAAGTGTAGAAAGTCTTGTAGCAAAAGTGAGGATAAAAGCATTCCTTACAGATTTTGTTCTGACTTTCTCCCTTGATGCTCATGAATTAAAATGCATTTTTGTGGTGGAAGAAAGAAAAGAAACATCTCAATTAACCTATAATGAGGTGGAAGCTTGTCAATAAGCAAGGAATCAAAAATTACAGAAATGGATTGAAAAGTTATCTAATAATTTTCAGTGCGATAGGGGGACTCTGCACAACTTATCATGCAGGAAACCCAGCCAATACTTGCAAAGCCTGGTCACTCGTCCTTGGCAAAGGGCAAGAAAAATCCTTGAATACTTGAAAGAGGAACACAAAATCAGTCTCTATACAAAGCCTTGTAATATTCATAGCAAGTCTTTCTAAGTGAAAATCTAATTTCATGGGAGCCCAAGAAACAGAATTTTGTATTCAAATCAAATGCAGAATCATGTTGTAAACTTTAGCTGATGTGATTGTGATTAGCAATAGTGTCAATACTGCAGCTGCAAACCTTATTTGCCATGAAAGGACAGACGTTTTAAGCAATCTTCACCTTGAAGCAAGAAGCTTGGAGTGATTGAAACACCCACGAGTTTGGGGGAATGTGAAAGCAAGCCACTAAACAAGACTGCATCTTAATCTCATTAGCCTTCTACAGCTCAGCATCCTCGAGAAATCTTTGTACAGCATCCCTTGGGTTTGACTTACATCACTTGCTTTTGTACCTAGTTACCTTTCCTCCCCTCTCTCTCTGTTTGGTTATTTTGTTAACATGGTTGAGTTAGTAGTTTAACTTATCCTCCAGTCGTTAGGTCTATAAAGGCTCATTTGTGCTTTTGTATCAATAACACTGCCATCAATTGATCCAAAAGCTTAAGCTAGTAGGTGTAGGTAAATTTAATTATATATCATCTAACAAACCTGACTGCATACCCAATGTTAGGTGTTAACAAGACAGAGAGCTCTGCGTTTTTCCCAAAAAGAAAAATAGTAAAACTTAAAATACTTCATCACTCACTATGGGAAGACGGACTTGACTTTTTCAAGATCCAAAGATTGTTGAAGAGAATGTGGAACCCCAAGTTTGATCTGTAGTTTCATCTCTCCAAATGAGACTCCAGGAATGGAACCTACATAACACCTTGTTATTAGTCCTAATTATAATATTAACAAAATAAAAGCAGAAACGTCTTTCAATATACACGCAATATGCAGAAGCCAGAAGTAACCATAAAACTGAGATTCTGAACTTGAAAATAAATCCAGCACAGTGCCAGAACAAGGAGCTGATTTCAGGAACTCTTATATTCTGTCAAACGTGATCAACTAAGCAAATAACAAATACCGCGAGAACATTAAACCCACTGGGATACATATACCTCTACGGAATGCTGGAATCGAATTGGAGGAGATGGCATCCCTGCAGGCTCGCATTGCAGCAGCCGTGACGTCTTGGCTGTGGCAAAATAGAAATCCACTCGTTAATCTCATTGTTTGCAGTTCTATTACTGAAATTAACACTTAAAACAAGAGAAAGAGCTGAGAATTCACCCGTGTTGATCGTAGCCAACACCCATTTCAACGAACAAGAGCTTCATGGGCGGAACTGTGCTGTCAACAGGTGCAGATTCTCCACCTTGCTCGACCTCCATGGAGGATACAGCAGTAACTTTGATGAGGCGAGAAATTCGAGGGCGTGTAAGAGAGCAGATCAAATGCGGAGATGAAGAAAGATGATTGGAAAGAGGGTAAGAACGAAACCTAGAATCAGTTATCGAAAGAAATTGCAGATTTAGAAGTATGGAGCTTGTCATCTGAGCTGCTAGATGCGTAAAAAAGAGCTACGAATCCATGTCCGTAGTTGGAAGGGAATTATGAAGCTTTCCTTTATTACATTCAAATACCATTTTTGTATTAAAAATCGATTTCTTTTATAAAAAAATAAATTTGGAGTGGTTCCATTTTAACATATTTTGCCGTTATTTCCTTAATAATTCACAGAAATTAGTACATATAATTTGTTTATGTTAACTTCGATTTTTTCAAAAATTATTGAAAATAACAAAAACTTTGAAAATATTTACAAAACTTTTATAATAAATATTTTAGTTAAAAAAGACCAAAAATAAATCTCAATCTCAACCTTAGTTAAAAATTATCAAATAGAGCCAATAATTGAACCTACAAAAAAAAGGTAAATAATTTTGTATTGACATTTTTAAAAATAAATTACTTTTTAAAAAAACGATAATATGATTCTTAGATGTTGCTAACAATAACAGAAGTTTGCTTAGTCCACAAATAAACTTACAAGGATAATATGATTCATATTCTGCATATAAATTTAATTTCCTTTTTTTTTTTCTCAACACACCAAGAAATTGGAAGAAGAAAAAACAAAACACCCTTCATCCTGCATCAAGCCAGTGGAGAGAAGTCGTGAGCATATGGCAGTGGCAGTGCATATTTAAAGAGGATGAGAAGCATTTAAAGTTGAATGCATATTTAATGAAGAAAATGGGTTCCCTTCCTTTTTCCAATATATTAATTAATCACCTCAGTTCATTTTCTTTTAAATGAATAAATTGGAGTTCCATTCCATCCCAAGACAAGCCGCTGCCCATTAATATTCACAGACATGATAACAACAATCTATTCTTTACAAACCAAAAAAACAAGAGCCCTCCCCACTGAAGCTGAGATTGCTGCAGATTAACAAGTTGTAGGCCTGCTACTCCACACGTACTTATGTTGTTGCTGGTTTTGGCATTGTACATGACATGAACTTGCCTTGTCCCTCAGCTCTTGAAATGCCCTCATTGTTTCTACATCAAACCCTCCAGCAAACTGCACATTAACAAGTTCAAGAGCTTAACCACACAGTCACTTGCCTATGTCAATAGAAAGGGTCACTCTCCAAACATTACCTGATGCACACGGAAGGCAAATCTAACGCCTTGAACAATCAGCTCTTCTTCTTCAGGTCCACCACCGACTGTTTCAAGTTCTGCGGATACTCTCTTCATGTACTTCATTGCTAATTTTACAGAGACAAGCTTGATCTGTACACATTAATTGAAGCACACAATTGCCTTGGATCAGAAACACATCAATCGAGTAACTATTACCACGTGAAAGTATTAAACCAACACCCAACTTGGCGCCAAGGGGACCATTGATACCACACCTTGAAGGCAAAACGATTTGTTCTTTTTAAATAATGCATTGCTTGAGAGAGATGATTCTTGGAGCTTCTTCCAAGGGTTTATTATTGTAGTTGTGAAGTGAATGAATATTTATTAACAAACAAATCCCAGTGCGCTCATTTCTAAATAAACTTTTAATAAGTATCATATTTGCATACAGCAAACAAGGGGAATCCGATTCTCTTGTTAGCCCTATAACTTAAAAGAGCTATAAAGCAGACAAGAAGATGTAGTTTAGAAATCTGGGAATTCCCATGTGCGCGTGCAGGTAAAGGGCAGAGGAAAACAAGGCTAAATCAAAACATCCTTTTTGTCATCTTCTTAACCATTCTCCATATTTATATTACATTGCTCGGTATACGTTGTCAGAGTTATTTCTCTGTCTCTTCAGAACGGATCCATTAAAAGGGACCACCTGAGAGACACACCTAAATGGAACAACTTAATTATTTTAATAATCATTGCATTTCAAGTCAAGGAAATTATTATTAAATCAGCAGTCTTCTCTTCTTGGATTCCCCCTTCCCCCACCCGCCGAACTAAGCTAGAATTAAACTATATTTGTTAAATTGGCTTAGAGATGGAATTTACCTGACTCACAATTCCACTATCAAGCATCCATTCCACTGGAATTTGAAATGCTTTATATCTCTTAGCGGCAGATTCACGCATTCTAGACAAATTGTATACGCCATGCTCCAACCTGATGCATCAAGAACAGATATTAGGAAATGAAACTAAAATGCAAGGGAGAAAATCAATTAGAATTAGGCACGTGAACAATCTTGAATACTTTTCAAGCAAAGCTTGCATCTTCTTGAGAGCCGATCCGCAGGGCTGGCGGGCATCGCCACGAAACGATGAGGCTTCGGATTCCAGCTTCTTTAGATCGCAATAGCCAAATGCAGCCTCACGCAGAGCATCAGCCTTTTGCTCCGGCCACTGGAAGTGTTTAAGCACGGCTCTTTCATCTACCAGAAATGAGAGCTCATCATCCAACCATTTGACAAATGGTACAACGTCCTCAATGTCAGTAAATGAAGCATTTTCGACTTCTTTTATCAAGAATCTTATGAAATCCCCCTGAGTTTCTACATCTGTCTTTATCTGCAAGTAACACGAGAGATTGATAATGAGAATCATGATAAAATCAAAACCCTAAGAGAACAATAATTAAAGTAACTTTTTTTTATTATAGGTAATTAGATTTGATATTAAAGCAATCCATCATCAAGAGTTTGAAATCTTCCTCTCAAAATCAATCTTTAATTGGCTTCAAAGAAAATATATTCTCCATGATTACCTTTTATGCTTTGTTTGTTTGTTTTTTTGGAAAAACAAGAGAGGGAAGGGGGAGGGTAAATTTGAATTATTGAACCTCCTCCAAAAAGCCACGAATTTGAGTAAAAGGGAATGCAAAAAGACAGTTTTGAATCAGGAGGGCAACCCAATCAAAGGAAGCAATATTCCGATTTTGACAATAAAATCCAAACAAAACCAATAGGGGCACCTAATAAAAACAATTGAGGATCAGTCAAGTCTTACTGACAAAAAGCTCACCCTAGTGGCATCATTGTAAATTATTTGACTGAACAAAAAATTAAGGGATACAGTACGTGACCGGTGACTTACAGCGAGTAAGTGAGCCGACCGGTTCTCAATCTCTCCGATCATGTCCCGAGCATTGGCGGTCGATGGCGGCTCCGTAACGCCGGAGCCGGAATCTCGCCGGGAATCTCTCCGCATTAACGAATGATAGAACTCAACAACCTCCGGTATTCGCCGTACCTTCGCTGGCATGAGCCTCTTACCCTTGGGAGGTGGTGGAGGGGGAGGGGGTGCGGATTTCGATGGTGGCGGCGGAGGAGGCGGCATTGGCTTGGTTGGAACAGGGGGTGGGGCTGGGATCGCTTTCTCTATGTCAGCAGAAGAGCCAGTTGATGAGGAGGAGGTGGAGGTAGTGGCAGAAGAAGAGGTAGATGAAGAAGGTTTCGGAGGAGGTTTTGGAACCCTAGGTATTCTCGATTTTATGTTGGAGAGAGTGGACTCAGCAAGTTCTTCCGAGTTACAACGCGAGTGTCTCGGCCTCTCGGTTTCAACTTCTTCTTTCTTTGCCTCTGGATGTTCAACCTTATGATTGTCTTGGTTAACAACAGCATCCGAACATTTGGTCGCTCTTTTCAAGTTCCTGATTAGGTTAGACTTTCCCGAGACCTCCATTAATCCCTGAAACCTCTGTGACGCCGAAAGCTCATCGTTCTCCAAAATAAGCTCCATTCTGCTTCGATCCAACGCCATTTTCTTCAGCTCAGCGATTTCACCTTCCATTGCCTTTATTCTCTCTTGACTTTCTCTCCTCTCCTCCTCAACACTCTGTTTAGCTTCCTCCACTTGAACTCTCAACCGCTCATTCTCCGCCTCCAAGAACAGTATCCGCTTAGACGCTCTTTCAATCTCCGCATCTTTCGTAGATATCTCATTCTCAAGCACAGGCACAATGGCGACAGATTCCTTCAACAACTTATGCTCCAATAGGTCAGTCTTCAATCGCGCCTCTCTGTCACGCAACTCCTCAACCATACGAAGGAGCTCCGTGACGTCAGGCGGTCGAGGCTGAACCTGAGCAGAAGAACGAGGAAAATAGACACCAAATGAGCGAGAGAAAACCGTTTTCTGAGAAATCTTACCGGAGCTCGGAGAAGGCTGCGCCGGCGTCGATGTCTTCGGTGAGCTCTCAACCTTTCTACTCGCCGGAGACTTCTGCAACCCCATTGCGACCTTTACCTTCCCAGCTACCATCTCTAAACTCTCACCGCGTGTGTGTGTGTCTCTCTCTCACCTCTCTCTATGCTTGGAGGGTAAGGTCGGGACTGAGTTTTTACAGTCCTCCAATTTTTCAATCTACTTTAGAGTGTGAACGAAACGTCTTTATCTTCGTCTCGTCTGAAAGAGAAAAAGAAAGATGAAGAAAGTTGGAGTTTGCGAAAAAAAAAAATAAAGAAAAAAAGGGTAGTAAGTAATAGAGAACGTTTGAGTGGGAAGGGAAGGTAAGGGAAGGTAAGGGAAGAGAAAGACGGAGAGCAGTGGCGTCGATCACGAGGAACGGTCGCATTTCTTTGGATCTAATTTTAAAAATGGAAAATATAAGAAAAAGTTAATTTTTACACAAATCGCCTCGACTATAGAAATACTAATACTCGCTTCGAAGCATAGGCGTGATGGAAGGGCAAAGAATGAAGGCGTGAAAAGAGGAGACGCGTGAGTTGTTGGAATCTGGAGCGCGTGGGGGTGTGAAGGTGGAGCAGGTACCCAAGTAATAAAAAGTTCACAGAGTAGAAAAGCCCTTCCAGTTCCAACGGTCAGCTCAATAATTTTTTCAACCAATTTCTCCCGATATTTTGCCACACATGAGTTTTTCTTTCTTTCTTTCTTTCTTTTTTCTCCCCATCTTTATGTTATATTTATTAAATCAATCCTTCTTCTTTCTCATTCCACTTTACAGTTATTTTCTTTCTTTTTCACCCTCAAATTTAACGAATTATTTTTTATATATTTTTTTGTCTTTCTATAATATTTCAAATATATCACTAAGATGTATTGCTCTTTACTTTTATCATATGGTTGAATAAATGCATTTCAATTTGTTTGTCACCAATTTCATAATTTAGCTTACAAGTGTAAATCCTTATCCCTATTTACTTTATTCAATCTTTAATAAGAAAGTTATTGGACTAGATTCAATTACTTAGCCCGTTTTGTTTCATTTGTCACGGGGATGCTAAAACTGGGGGACTATATTTGTTAAATTTGTTTATTATAAGTTACATGTTCACTAATCTTACATAATTAAAATCTTAGTAGTATAATTAATTTAGACATTCATCATAAATTTAAAATCTAGAGATAAGTATCTAAAAAAAAGCTAGAAATAAGTCAAACTAATCTAAGTTCAACGATAGATATAGAACCACTTTTCAATTTTTAGTCTACAACGATTTTTAATCGTGAAATCTAAATCATAATATATTATCAAATTTAGAAACGGTATAATAATGTGTTGTTTTGGTATAATTTGAGATGTGTTCAAAACTTGTAGGTACTAAAATTAAAGAAATGAAAAAAAGGGTATGGTAGAGAAATAGATTTAAAAAGAAAAACATTAATTAGATGCGATATTATTTATTAGAACAGAGAAGAAAAGTAGCAAAATAAAATTACTTGAGATATAATAAATATGAATTGAGAGAAATTGTTGAGATGCAGTCCAGTCAACACACATATAAAATAAACATTAATTGCATTATGGTGTATTGAATGAGTAATGTAAATAATGGATAAAATTTGGAAGAGTTACCATTAATGTGTAGCGGAAGAGAAGCAGTTTGAAATCTATAATGTGTGTTGAAACTTAATAAAAGCAGATTAAATTAGTGGGAACGGCAAAATATAAAGGTTAAGAAAAAGGCACATCATTTTGTTAATTTCATATATCTTTGTGTTTGAAATTTGTTTCAATAGTTATGGTAACTTGCCTTCTTACTAACATCTTAATCATTGCCAATTAAAACCCTCCCACTGATTTTTTATTAATCTTTTGAGATTCTTTTTCTTTAATCTTTTCCACCACTTTTTCCATTCTTAACACCCAACAAATATTTTACTTTTATTAGAAAACAAAATATTATAATGTTAAAATAAAAGACACAATATAATACCAATTTTTGAATTCTTATTTATGGGTTTACCAAATTAATTAAGGATTAATTCAAAGCACACATTAAAAGAAAGAGGATGCTTTGTTTGATTCACCATTTCATTTGCATCCCAAAGTTGAACCATTTTTGTTTTTCTACTCACTCATGAGATTAAAGTGACAATCACTATTTGAATCATTAAGAGAAAAAAAATCCATAATTAGTGATATAAATGAAGTTGACTTGGCCATAATATAAATCCAAGGTTTGAGATTGGATCTTCTCAGGCTTCATTCATATTCTTTTATTGTTAATTGTTTTATATCAAATAGAAGTTAAACTTTTCATTGATTTCTATTGTCAATCTCTAACTGTTTTTAGGGGTGTTTTTAATTACAAGTCAAGTTTTTAAAAGCTAGATAAAGTAGATTTTATTTATTTAACCTTTCTTTTATAGAATTTAGTTAGCCAAGAATTAAGCGTTTAGTAATTAGAAAATCTTATAGTCATTAAACTGACTTTAATTGTCATGAAAGTTGTTGTATACCGAATAATTAATTAATTTCTGAAAATAATCAAAACCAAATAATCTATTCAACAACTACAATACATAGATCAAATCCACCAAACCTAAGTTATGATAATGCATGGGTCATGATAAAGACAAATATATATATTGATCGATACACATCTACATTATACACCTATACAGATCATTACCAACCAAATTAAACTTCAGTACTAAAAAATTGAATCACACACAAAAAAGATTAAATATGAAGTTACATCTCCAAGAGGGAAATCAGAGTGATCCAAATATGACAGCAAGCAAAGGAATAGCTCATTCAGGTTTGGAGGATATAAAAAAAAAAAAAGGGAGAGCCACATGCATGTGAGTTGAAATTTAAAAAGTGGCAAATGGGTTTTTTGTTTTTAGAGATTATATGGCTGATACATCATTTTCACTCCTCACTCAATGTCTCAACACTGACCATTAACTAACTTACCTCATAACCCCACCTTCTTGTGTTTTCTTTTTCACACACATCATTTTTGGCCTATTTCCATAAACTTTCAGAATTCCTTACACCTCCCCCCACCCCCCCACCCCCAAAAAAAAAAAGAGAGAAAAAGAAGATGAAGAAGAAGAAAAGCTGCTCGCTGAGCCCTGGCCTCTTCTCTTCCTCAATAAAGCCTTTTCTTTGAAGAATGCATATGGGGATCTTGTTCACCTTGATCTGATCCTCTCGTTCGTAAACAAATAATCAGAGTAGTCAATGAACTAGCCCTCTGATGCTTCAAAATGCACAAAAAGGGAGAGCCCTTTTCCACCGTCGACCATCTCTCGAAATTGACATAAAGCATAAGTAGCAGAGAAATGAATATCGAAACTTACTGTATTAGCTACATTCAAAAAAGGAGAAAGAGAGAGCAATAATTTATTTTTAGAGACAAATATCAAACGATAGATCATTTTGAAAAGTTTTGATTATGTTATTTGGTTGTTCAAACGATGAAGCATGAGATCTTGCACTTCAATTTCTCGAACCAAAATTCAGTGGGATTCAAGAACAATGTAGCTTAAATTCTAAACCCTAAATCATGTAAATATGTATGTTTATTCTTTATTTATCAATTACGTAACCATTATGAAAACAAAAGTAGGGTTTAGATACATAGTTTATATATATTTGAAGACCGTGAAAGCATGAAATAAATAAGAGATTGAAATTAATCATTTTATATATTGCAAAAGTTTGCAATTAAGACACCACTGATCTTGTTAAACAAAAGCTTCAAGTACGACAATATTTTCCTTCTTTTTGACGGGTATTTAGTTTCATTGTAGAAATTAATTAAACACTTAGCTTTATTTGGGTTTAATGTTATTTCTACGCTTTGGATATTACAATAGTAATTAATATTATTTGTTATGTTGTTGTAGTAGGTTTTGATATGGTTGTGTATATGTAGTTAATAAAGATGAATATGCCAACTTGGAAGTAAAGCATTACCATGTTTGAATACTCATAAATCATATTACCTGAAAATACAACATTGACGGATCCCACCCCACATCAATACCACTTTTGGTTTTTTCTTTATAATATTGTCTTATTAAAAGCTATTCAACACCAAACACCACTCTAGTTCAGTCGTTTTAGGCATCTTACTTCTTTTCCAAGTTCTTTTTATTTTTTGTTTTCTATCAGTCCTATTTTGTTCATATATATCCAATCTTATATGAGCAAATAATATGTACTCAAGTCTTTTTTTTTTTTTTTTTTTTAAACTCTTGATATATTTTTAATTTTTTATTTAAATAAAACATAGCAAAATTAAACTTGATTTTCTTCCCTCTCACAGAAATTTGGGTATATAAGACTGCAATTAAAGTTCTCTCTGACTGATGAGATATAAAAGAAAAAAAAATATCATAGGCTACTTTTATAACTAAGATTAAATATATATCTCTCTCTCTTTTTCTTTTTTGTTTCTTATTATTATTAGTATTCAGATGAAGCTATGAGCCCATCATATTGTTAATTCCACTTGAAAACAACTCATAAGACAAAAGGTATAGAAGTGAAGACAATTTGTTATTATATAATGACAATGATGTATTTTTAGTCAAATATATATATATATATATATAATCTAATTATATATCATTTCTTAATATTTTTCATCAATACATACTCAATTTTTTTTTTGCGCGCATATCTTAACTAGCATTATACATGCATATGTGTACTTAAAAGTTAAAAAGTTTGATTCATTCAAAATACTATATATTTATATAGAGAAAAAAAGTAAATGCATTCATATGAAGCTTTAGTGAAAGAGGTGATACATAAATAATTGAGTGTGTAAAGGGTTAAAGAGTTAAGAGGTTGAGTAAAATAATAAAAATGAATGTGAGAAGTGAGAGGGGGGGAGCGGTATCATGTGAGAATAGCTAGCATGAAAACGAATGGCACAAAGATACAATTAATATGTATATATATTGCATATATAAATGTAAATCTACATTTAGATATTATAGAGAGAGAGAGAGAGAGAGAGAATATAGGAATTGAAGAGGTAGGAATTGTGGTCCTTAAGCCTTATTGTTCTTCAACAGCATGGTCATCATAATGTGCCAACCAAGCAATTGCCCAAATGTTCCAAAACCTTCCCAATCTCTCTATCCTTCCTTCAAATTTTGTCTCTGTCTCTCCATTTCGGTTGGGGTTTACGGACTCTTTTTCCTTTCTTTCTTTCCAAAAACAAATATTATTGCAATCCGTGAAGCTATTATTTTAGTCATCTGCTTCTTTTAATGCATTATAAGTTGCACCTATCTTTATGCAATTCGTCCAATATAATCAAATTATAAGCTAACAATATAATGTGACAAGTTTTTTTTTTAAATATATTTTCTCTTTATTCTAGTTGAACAAATGCATGGAAATGGATGTAGTATGAGTAACGTTACAAAATACTTTTTATGTAATAAATATATGTGTAAAATCATAAATCAAAGTTAACTTCGTTAATATAATCAACTCTCTTCGAAAATAAATTAAGAGGAAACTAATAAACTTACTTTTTTTTTTTAACGAAAACAATATAAATTTCTATAAATTGAGATTAAAAAAAAAAAAAAAAAAAAAAAAAAAGCTTAAGAACAAGTTAAGAAAAACATTTAGCTAACTTTGTTTGGACGCTCAACTAATTGCTTATTTTGGAGTACACACAATGAGTATGCATGCAACCCTAATATAGTATCACCGCTACACATATTCAATTACTTTTCATTTGATGGCTGTCTTTTCTTTTCTTAACACCAAATACTTTGATCAAATGCAAAATTTTACATACTATTCTCCTTCATTATTTAATACATTATTAAGTTATTATTAATGTATTTTGTGGACCCAACAAACATAAAAATTTGGTATTACTTTTGCCGTAAGATCTATATGAAGATAGAAAACTTGTGTGTGTGTAATACTTTGAAAATTTCTCTAATCAATACTAGTCTACCAATTTATGTGGCTGCCATTTAACTTTATTCCTTGGTAATAAATAAATTAATTAAAATGAACAATATTTCGAAGATGTGTACCAAATTATATTAATAGCACAAAAGCACACAGCTATATGCATCGGAGATGGAGGCATTAAAAAGAAAGGCTACACCTACAAAGCTATTGTTGTTTCCTCCTACCCGGCTACCTCGTCTTGGATATATCCATTGTGGATCCTTATCAACAACTACACACAAAACCCTGTTTAATTAATTTGAAGCCTTTAAAAGAAAATCACATTCTTTAAACACAATATAATATTATTTAGAATTCTAAACAATTATTTGAATATATTTTAAGAATTATTTTTTATTGAAAAAACTATAAAGTATTATGAATAGGGATTGTTTATATAAAGCCAAAAAAAGGAAAGTGTGGAAAAAGAGAGTTGAAGGTTAGGGCCATGTCTTTCACTAAATGCCATTGCCAAAGCCATCAATGCTTTCTTCCCTTCCAAATCTCTTCTCCATTTCATTTCCCAATACAGCCTTTTTTCCATTTCTTTTCTCTCAATTTTGAATTTTGAAATCTCTTTTTCCCTTCCCACTCCCGCTTTCAATATGTATTTTTTTTTTTTCACTTCTTCTTATTTGCTTTATATATCATATTTTCTTTTATCTTTTTACAATATTATTTTAATATATAAAAGATTTGGAGGGAATTTGAATCACCCCATCATAGGTTCAGAGAGAAATTGAATAATTAAATCTCAAATCACTTAATATTAAATATTTCTAAAACTCAAACTAAGTTGTGAAAAGTTCACTTTGTTTTTGGATTTGGCTAGAATTCAAATAGAAGAAAATTATAATTAAATATTGATATGAAACAAATATAAAATTTAAAATAAAACAAAAAGTTGTTACTAAATGAAAATGAAAATGAAAGATTAGTAATATGAAATTAAAAATATGCTTACTGTAAGAATCAAATATTTTGGACAAACATCAATTTATACTCCAAACCTTGTAAGATGTATGGATTACAACAAATAATTGTATCAATGAATTTGTGTAAGCATGTGAAGTAAGTTGTGGGTGTTATTAAATTTTGTAGTGCGTACATTTGCGAAAGCCGTAAGTAAGTTGGGCTGTTAATGGATGGAGGCCCAGTCTAGTGGACCATTAGGAAGACAATTCGGATGGTCGCTCAAAAAGAGAAAGGGCCATGCATTGGAGCCAAGGATGATAAAAGAGAACCTGTTTGTAAAGAAAAAATATGTTTTACTTTTTAGTGTGTGGATGATAATTGGGATGCATAAACATGTATGGATTCCCTTATTTTTCAATCTATAAATTTAGTAAGTGAAACACTTGGATGCTAGCCTACACTTTATCCATCTTTATGCAATACCCCTGTATCTGTACCAATTGTCCAACAAAAAAGGTAAAAAATTATAGTGTTATGGTAGTACATACTACCTCCATTGATTATTTGACACGTCATTAAATGATATATTAATTTATTAAATATTTATTGTGTGAATTCCACTCGATTCTATGATCAACTATAAACAATCTTACTTTCTATCTTGTTATAAGTTTTATTTTATTAGTATTTTCATCTATAAAATTAAAAATTATTGTATTTTCTTACTAGAGATGCAGATGCAACAAGTTGGAAACTCAAACCTTATGTTTGATAATAAGTTGATTGTTGTTGAATCTTGATGTGAAATTGAACTATAGCGATTCAAATATTTACAACATAATTATTTAAAATGAATATAAAATATTTAGTAGCAAAAAGATAAACAAAAGAGAAAATGGAAGGAGAAGGAAAGTGAAGGACGTGGTGGACTGGTGGGTGATACTTGCCTTGACAAGCTCGCAAGCACCTTCCATACCTTCCATTTTCATGCTACAACTCTATGACTTCAAAGCCAAGCATATCTTTGTCAATATTCCCAAATCTTCATTTTTCAACTAACCAACCTTCATTCAATTTAATCTCTCCTAAGTTGTAAGTTATAAGTTGTTGGGAATTAATTAAACCCACCCAGCCTCAGCCTCTCAAATTTTCTGCACACGAAAATTTTTAATTAATGCATGGTATAAATGAATTGCAATTCACGAATAAAAAGAGCAGTAGTGGGAATCAAATGTGGCAGAAAAAGTATACGATTGTGGAAATGTTTTGGTAAGAAAAAGAAGACAACAAAGACGGCGGCAATGGATCATACGTCCGGCAAATCAGAGAATAATTGGAAACAATTAATGGGGTCAGACAATTGGAAAGGCCTTCTGGAGCCTCTTCATATCGACCTCCGTCGCTACTTGATTCACTACGGACAAATGGCTCAGGCAACTTACGACACATTCAACACCGAAAAGGCCTCAAAATTCGCCGGAAGCAGCCGGTATTCTAAGCAAGATTTCTTCGCCAAAATTGGGCTGGAAAAAGGGAAGACTGGCCCGTATAAATACAGAGTGACCAAATTCTTGTACGCAACATCGCAAGTCCAAGTACCTGATGCTTTTATTGTGAGGTCGTTGTCGAGGGAGGCTTGGAGCAAAGAGTCGAATTGGATTGGGTATGTGGCAGTGGGTACCGATGAAGGCGCGGCGGAATTGGGGCAGCGTGATGTTGTGATTGCTTGGAGAGGGACTGTGAGAAGCTTGGAGTGGATGGATGATTTTGAGTTTGGTTTGGTTTCGGCTCCGAAAATATTTGGGGAATCTAGCGACGTGAAGATTCATCAGGGTTGGTATTCTATTTACACTTCTGACGATCGACGATCACCGTTTACCAATAACAGCGTCAGAAATCAGGTAAGAGTCCTTTCTTCCCATCAATCTTTCTTTTTATCACTTTTTTTTATCATAGCGTTTTCTTCATTTATTATCTAAAACGATTTTATTTCTATGAATTATTATTGAGATATCAACCATCCCAATGCCTTTTCATAATCTAAACTGAATTTGAAAATTAGCAAAACAGCATGTTCTAAAATTATGTTTTTGTTTTTGAAATTTGACTATAAATTCAAATGTTTTCTTAAACAAATGAGAAGAATTTTAATAAATTAAGGGTATTCTTCTACCTGTAATAAATTCTATCGTTCATGGGTGATCAGGTTGTAGGCGAAGTAAAAAGATTGGTAGAGGAATACAAGAACGAAGAAATTAGCATAGTTACAACAGGCCACAGTCTTGGCGCTGCACTAGCAACGCTAAACGCCGTTGACATAGCAGCAAATAAACTCAACGTTGCAGCTACAACAGGGGAAGCCTATCCAGTGACATCCTTCGTTTTTGCAAGCCCAAGAGTTGGGGATTCAGATTTCAAAAGAGCATTTTCAGAGTACAAAGACGTGCACGTGTTACGAGTAAAAAACGCCATGGACGTGGTCCCTAATTACCCGATCATTGGGTACTCGGAGGTGGGTGAGGAACTAGAAATCGATACTCGTAAATCGAAATACTTGAAGAGCCCAGGGAGCTTGAGCAGTTGGCATAATTTGGAAGGGTACTTGCATGGGGTTGCAGGGACACAAGGGAAGAATAAAGGAGGGTTTAGGCTGGAGATTGAGAGGGATATTGCGTTGTTAAACAAAAGCCTTGATGCATTGAAGGATGAGTATCTTGTGCCTGTGGCATGGCGGTGTCTGCAAAATAAGGGTATGGTTCAACAGAGTGATGGGTCTTGGAAGTTGATGGATCATGAGGAGGACGATGAGTTTTTCCATCGTTAATATATTCTTAATTAGTTGTTCATTAATTTATTATATTTGTTGTGGTTGATTTATAAATTTGGAATTTGTTAATTGTGTGTGTTTTCAGCTACAATGTTTCTACTTTTGATATACAAAAGATTCATCTAATTTGTAATGTACTTGGGACAATTTATCTAGTGTGAAGTTCATAATTGATGATTCTTTTACAACTTGGTTTCTTCCATTCCTTCTTTACAAGGTAGTAGTTAATATATTTTTTAACATAAACGATAAAACCATGAAATCATAAGATTTTAAAGCCTAGATCATTCAATATAGCTTCATACAATTCAATTGCTTGCATCTCATATATCACTTTATCTTTGTACATTTTTTCTCACCATTCATATTAAAAGAATATTTTTTAAAAAATAAATAAAAGCAAAATTTAGTCCACACTAAATTATTATGATTGGATAATTTATTTACCTCACAATAAATCATGTTAAGCTTGATCCAAACTTTAACCAACTAGAAAAGCCTAAATGCTTAGACTTATGCATTAAATGATAGATTGACTCTATCAAAATTCAAAAAGACCGCTACAAATATAACAATTATATTCAAAATATATATTGACATATATATAGCAAAATTTTGAAAAAAATTACAAATATAACAAAATATCTATTAAAGTCAGAGTCTATCAATGATTGAAGTCAATCAACAAGAAACTATATTGCAAATATTGACTTATCACTAATAGACCATAAGAGTTATATAGAACCATAAACTACTTTGCTATATTGCAATTTTCTAAAATTGTTGTTATACACTAGGTTATTATTCTTAAAATTGTTATTCATTATAATTACGAGCCTTTACGTTTTAGAGTTGAGCTACATCATGCCAACCCGATGAAGAAGGGTGACTCCATTGTTGTGGAGGACTGCACACATCTTTTCACAATACACTCTTATATATCATATAACAAAATAAAATTGATTTTTCAAAACGAAAAATTTACCAAAAGAATATGATTATTGTTAGTTAAACATGCACATTCCATGAATTAATATACATTTCTTTTCTTTGAGAATTTATAGCAGCATTCCCACAGCACATATATAAAGTAGTAGAATTTACCCCAATTACGCAAATTCTACAATCCAATTTTGTAAAACATTATACAATCTTGTGACCCATTTTCTTGTTGTCCTCTCCTATATGTTTCTTCCATCCTCAATAATTATTTTTACAAATTCATTCATCATCCCTACAATTAATATAACCAACCCATTTTTTAATTTTCCGTTAATATCTACTCCTATTCCAATTTTATTTTACTTTTATTTTGGCTTCACAAAACAACCTATACACCTTAACACACTAAAAAGACAATATGGATCATAATTTTGATGAAATCAACATATTCTAACTTTCTATTTGCAAAAGAATACATAATTATTCATTATCTAGTTGAATTGAACATTACATACTTAGTACTTTTTCAACACGGTTTCGTTCAAATGAATAAATTGCTTTCATTTACTTCTATGATTTTTGTCTTTGATGTGAGATACGCCGGTCTTGGCCGTTATATTATAGCTTTGACAAATTTCTATATATGTGTGTGTGTGTGTGTGATTGAGCTTCAAATTCAACCCCATTATGTAGGGGCTACATATGTTATGTATAAAGGCATTTTATTATCTTCTTCTTTCAAATGCGTTGCATATTTTGAATTACAAATCATGCCCATGAACTTCAGCTTCAATCCACTTTTCTTGACCACTGACGATTCACTTTGGCCTTGACCATATCAACCTTTGGCTGCACACTTGGAATTTCATCACCCAACTTGGCTATATTAAAATAATTCCAAAATTAAGAAGCTTCCCAATTTATTCTCTTTGAAAAACTGAACCATTCAAGTCCCATCCACTTATGTTCATCAAGACCTTCTTCTTATTATTATTTCTTTTAAGTCACTTGGAATGTATCTATTTGATTAAATATGGAGTTGACAATAAGCGGAATGCTTATGTCGACATGTCGTGATCATAACATGTATCTTGAAGTACTGTATCCTCCAATATGGCCAGGGAGAGATCATTTCTTTGTTAATCTTAATTTGATGATGTTTGATTTTTTTAATTATTTATTTCTTGATTATTTTGGCCTCAGTCCATAACGATTCTTTTTAAATAAAATTTTCACTCTTTTGTTATTTACATTTTCGTGTTTTCAATTCGAAAATTGAAAAATAATTTTTTTTTTTATAAATTGATAAATAAATGAAATTAGGAGAAAACAAAAACAAATTTCAAAAACTAAAATTAAAAAATAAACTAATGACCGGTTGAGATTTTATATTTGGTTTTTTATTTTTAAAAGTTAAGTTAATCTTAGCCAAATTACTAAAAAAAAAAAAAAAAAAAAAAAAAAAAAAAAAAAAAAAAAAAAAAACTAAAACAAGTTTCAAAAGTCGATTTCTTTTCTTTTAGTTTTTTTTTGTTTTTAAAAACATAGATTAAAAGTAAATTACAAAAAGGGTGAAATGGGTGTAAAACTAAAATTTAAATGACTACCAAACAAAGCCTAAATATTATCAAATGAGGGTGATAAATTATGAAGAGCAAAATAAGGGAAATAAAATAGGAAGTAAAATGGTGAAGCCTCTTAATTATTTTGTTAGTTATAAATTGAACGTAACAAATAATAATTATCATATTGTTCTTAATTATATGTAATATGTCCACTACTAGTTCTGTATGTTTAACTTCATAAATGTGTACAATGCTAATTGGCTAGGTTTCGACTCCACTACAAATTATATGCTAGAAAAAGAATATTATTTGGATCTATATATTACCATTCCATAAATTAATTCCGAACTTACCTGTACCTAAATTCATCCTTACATAAGCAAGTTTAAGAAATCAATTTGTCCAAAAAAAACAAAAAAAGGGTCAAAATTATAGGCAATTTTAGACGCAATTGAAAGAGTAATATATATATATATTTGAATATAATATAGGTCAGATATGAGTTGGATCCTTGAAGTAAAAGTTGGATAGCGTCTTATATAAATAATAATTGCATGAGATTATATGGAGAACATACTTGTGTATATTCAATATATGATAAACAGTATAGTTTCAAGAAAAAATGCATTAAAGACAAATAATTAATAAATGCAAATCAAATTAAAGCATAATAAGGCATTGTTTAGACGTTATTGGTGGATGGATTGTGTTTACTTTGAATTCACTTCTCTAAGCAAATATTTGAAGAAAGATATGTTGTTCAAACATGTTGAGAAGTACTGCTGTAATTGTTTTTCATCAATGTAATATGGAAGAAAAAGATACTTTCAATTATTTAAAACCCTAGACAAAAAATCAACGAATATTGACTGATTATTGAAAACAAAATTTTCAAAAATACTGATTATATATCCTACTAAATTATTTGATGAAATATATTTTCTTTGTTTTTATTTCTTAGGAGAAAATTTTATATGTACTGAAATATTAATAAAAGATTATAGGAGAAACAAGACTATCTTTTTCATTATCTAATAAAAAAGTTATCAAAATAGATCATGACACACATATATTCCATTCTATTTCAACATTTTAATGAACAAAATGAAAGTTGAAGTGCTCTTTAGGTACACTTATTTTTGTTCTATCACATTAAGCTATAATTAAAATTATGTGCTTTCGTATCTGTTTTTATATTGTCATCAATACATGAAGCTTATGGCTTAATTCATTTAATGGAGTATTCCATTTTTTTTTATTTGAAACATTGATGAATTTATGTGGTTAACTATTAAAAGTTTTTTTTTTCTTTCCTCCATTTTCTTATTAAATTAAAAAAAGAAGAAGAAGAAGAAGCTGAATTTGGATACTGTTGTTAACTTTGACATTTGAATAGTCAATACATAACATATAATTAATAAAGATAATATCCACAAAGCCAAACTTGAAAAGCCTATAAATCCACATGTAACCTGTTATCTCCTTATTCATTTCTCTCCCAGCTTCCTCCCATTTCCATTATTCTTTCTTCCAAAAAGGAAGAGACTGATTATAATTAACTCAAACTTAATAATAACACAATGCAAACGCCTGTAAGGTTCTCGAGCTGTAGAGGCGTTGCCTTTGAAGTGAAGCCTCACGAGCACCACTTCTCCATCGTCTCAAAACCCATTTCCCCATCATCACACCCAAGCGCAAGCAGCAACATCACCACCAACACTACCTTCTGGCCCCGCCCCAACTCTTTTCAAATATTCCCTTCCCCATCCCCTTCTTCGCTTCTAAGATCACTAAGCAGACCCAGCAGCCATTTCTGTGACGTCTCCGATCAAGAACAAAAAGAATACGACCTTGAAGAAGGTGATCCACACACCCCAGTACAAAACCCTAAACCCTCTCACCCTCCAAAGAACAATCCAAAATCCAGACTCTCCGTCATTCTCCTTGACCAAGGCCTCTTCACCGTCTACAAACGGCTCTTTCTCCTCTCTCTTGCATTAAACATTACCGCTCTCGTTCTCGCCGCCACTGGGTATTTCCCATATGCAAGAGCAAACCCGACTCTGTTTTCAATCGGCAACATAT
The DNA here is from genome assembly GCA_025688845.1 of Cucumis hystrix. Lineage (NCBI taxonomy): Eukaryota > Viridiplantae > Streptophyta > Magnoliopsida > Cucurbitales > Cucurbitaceae > Cucumis > Cucumis hystrix. The sequence goes on from CM046884.1 coordinate 1,594,284, forward strand.
TCACCTTGTCGGTTTGCCGTAGCGAGGCATTTCTGCGTGTAGTGTTTTGGTTAGCCGTCACTGTCTTAGGCAGACCATGGGTCCCATTAGCTCTCAAAACCGCCGTAACTTCCCTCCTACAGAGCCTTGGCGGGGTCCACAGCGGCTGTGGAGTTTCGTCCATCGCTTGGCTTGTCTACGCTTTGGTCCTCACTCTAACGGATCCACTCAAAAGATCCACACCCATCATTGCTGTTGCGTCCGCAATTCTAACTCTTCTTTGTCTCTCTTCATTGGCTGCATTCCCTCTCGTACGCCACCTCCACCACAATGTCTTCGAGCGTATCCACCGTTTCGCGGGATGGACCGCTCTCGCCCTCCTCTGGGCTTTCCTAATTCTAACGCTCACTTACGATCCCATCACCAATTCTTACAATAAAGACGTCCGTTCACCTTTGTTCCAAACACAGGAATTTTGGTTCACAGCAGCAATCACTTTCCTAATCATTCTCCCATGGGTTACGGTCAGGCGTGTTCCTGTTCAAATCTCTGCTCCCTCTGGTCATGCCTCCATTATCAAATTCAGCGGCGGGGTAAAGCCCGGGTTACTGGGTCGGATCAGCCCATCGCCATTATCAGAGTGGCATGCCTTTGGTATCATTTCCGACGGCGAAAAAGAGCACATGATGTTGGCCGGAGCGGTTGGGGATTTCACGAAATCCTTGGTGTCTAACCCACCTAGTCACTTGTGGGTACGAGGAGTCCACTTTGCCGGACTTCCATATTTGGTGAATATGTACGAGAGAGCTCTGGTGGTGGCGACGGGATCTGGGATTTGTGTGTTTTTGTCGTTTCTGCTGCAGAGAAGTAGGGCTGACGTGTATTTGGTATGGGTGGCGAAAGGGATTGAGGAGAACTTCGGGAAGGAGATTAAGGGGATGGTGAATGGGTATCCGAAGGAGAAGGTGATAGTTCATGATACGGCGGTTTTGGGGCGGCCGAATGTGGCGGAGCTGAGTGTGAAGGCGGCAGGAAAGTGGAAAACGGAGGTGGTGATTGTTACAAGTAATCCGGAAGGGAGTAGAGATGTGGTGAATGCATGCAAAAGCGCTGGAATTGCAGCTTTCGGTCCGATTTGGGACTCTTGAAAAAAAACATACAAAGATTAAACAGAATTAATGATGCCATATATTATTAAGTAGTGTTAGTATTTCTACCTACTCAGTCACGTCTCCAAATTTTGCTCTTAGTTATTATTCATTTAGTAAACAAATAAAAAGCTGTGTGTTTATGGTGTGTGAGTTGCACTTTTTGGATGTATAATTATGAATATAGTCAACCATGGAGAAATTCTCTGCTACTGTAATCATAATTAAAACAACCTACCCACTGCTTTTGCATCAATTTGGCAATATTCTCCGATATTCTTTAGGATCAGTAGGTTACTGATTGTTGGTTGCACCCCGCGACCTCCTACCCTTTTAGTTAGTGCTTCAAATTTAGTGATATAATACTCCCAATTAAAATTCATAAAACTAAACTCATTCATTCTTAACTTATATTTCTTTATTCAGATTGGTTAAATAATAACTTTTATTTTTCTTTAACAAACACACACACCACCATAAAATATGTTTTGAGAGTTTATACAAACAAACCAAACTCAACCCATGCCACACATCACATCAATTTATGATTGAGAGATCAAACTTCGACTCTCACTCCTATAAATTTAAATGAGATCATATAATCAAAAAATTATCTTTTAAGTAAAATAGCTAATTATTGACCTAGTTCACAACTCAAATTAATACCCATAAAATTAGTACGTAGTTACATACACACACCGTAGAGTCTACAAAGTGATCAGAAAAGCACGTGCCCTTGACTTATGAGTTTTTAATTTTTAATATAAGTTTTAAATATATTTTAAAAATATATATAGAATACACAAGTCAATATTTTCTACTCAAATTTGAAAATGTTGCAGTGGTAGTGGGGGAAGGCTTGATAGCGAAAGTTGCAGATTCAAGTTGTCCTTTCCAATAGATCTTCTCTAAATAAATGTGTTTAGGATAAATTTTTCTATTTTGATATAAAAACTATTTTTTTAAAAATGTATAATTATGATATTTAAGAAAATTTTATCGAGCTATGGATACTTTATTTTTCTACATTTTTTTAAAATTACAAAGTACCCCTGTATAGATTTTATGGATCTATGACCAATTAAATGCAAATTTAAATTATATATAATTATAACACTAGTTTAACATTTTCGAACACATACATATAAAGCCTACTAAATATAAATTTTAAACCATAGAAATCGTCTATCAAACACATAATTAATAAATTCGAAAAGCATATATAGAAACAAATTAAAACTCTGGCTACGCACTCCTCCATACACGGGAAAAGATAGAAAGTTATTGCAAGTGAAGCAACTGGGGTGAGGTATTTCGCTGAAGACATGAAAGACTGAATTGAGGAAAGGTGAATGAACCGTTTACTATGCTAGTCGCCATCAATTCATAAGCTGCTTCTGTTAAATGAATCCCATCCCAACTAACATATTTCGAAGGGTCATCACACACAATTGTCCCTGCCGTTCCACATGGCGTTGGAATGGAGTATGATCCATTCTTATCCACACAACAAACTTGCAGCAGCTCTATCAATCCTACAAAATGAAAAAAAAATAACTTGTCACACCAACACATATTCAAACTTGAAGTGAAATTTAGAACCCAAGAATTGCTTCTCTGTTTCAGGTCCTGATTTCTACATCAATATTTGGCTTTGAAACATTTATGAAGAGTGTTTTTAAGTATGAAAAAGAAAAAGAAAAAGAAAAGGACATATATATACATACCAAAATCTTTTGGAGCATTGTAGATACGCATAGCAGCATTAAAATAATCTACATATATGAGATGGACATAAGGGTGGAGAACTCGAATTCGTTTGAGTTGTTGTTGGAGTTGTTGATTATGGTACTCAGAAAATTGATTCAACCATTTCAAACAACCATTTTGAGGGTCAAATTGGCTTTCATCCGATGTCTTATACAATTCAATAAGTACTGGAAGACACCCCATGGGAATGTTTGATGGAACCATCAAAGTCTCAACACCTAACTCAATCAATTCCTAAATGTAAAATAAATGGGTTTTTAAATTATTAGTGCTTAAAATATAATTGGTTTTGAATAAATGAAATTAGAAGCAGAAATTAAAGACATACCAGGATGACTGAAGCAATTTCGTTGACCACCAATAGAACAAGAGACTTCAATTCTTCAATGCGTTTATCCGTGAGGAAGTAAACGTAATCATTTCCTCCTATTTCTCCCACGATGAATACCGAACTTTTCAAGATATCTTTACACTCTACATACCAAAGTATAACTAACTCTCAACTCAAGCTCATGTGTTCAAAAATATCATTTACCGTTGTATCCTTAAAAAAAAACCAAGAAAAATCAATATTGAAGGTAAAGAAAGCAATAATATCAGAATTCTGTTTTGATAATATTGTAAATCACTAATTCAACTCAAAATTTTAAGTTGATGAGTGAAAAAAAAAACTTACTTTGAATATGTAAATTTTTTGAATTAAAAGTAAATAGATTTAAAAAGTAATTTTAGAATGGATATATTATTGAATTCTTTTTCTATTCTAAAAAGATTAAAATTCAAGCATATTCATCATTTGGTAAATAATAAAACTTGAAATTTAAATATAATAATAATAAAAAAATTATCAAAATAGAAAATGAAATATAACTTATAACTCATAATAACAAGAAACAATACAACAGAATTGATAAACTAATACGATACCAAAAACTAAAGAGAAATTGGATAGAGTAGCATTTTGAGAATATGATATAGTAATTATGACACATTGTTTTAGAATTTTGTAAATATGGCAAAAATTTTACTTATGTATCTTAAATTTGTTATTATTCCATTCAATAACTTATTTCTTTTTCTCTTTTTAATGCCCTACTAATTATTTATTTATTCTCTCACTTTTTAAGGTCCTAATTATTTGTTTATTTTTATACTAGAAAACTTATTTATTCTTTCGGTCTTAATCTTAATTTTAGAATATTAATAGTACAATAATTGTAATATGAAATATAACAGTTGCTTCATTTGTAATTTTTTTTTACTTAATTTGATGTGTTTTTTGAGTTGAATTTGATTCTAAATGATTTTGTTTTATTTTTTTACATTAATTTTGTTTTGGTTTTACTTTGTCTCAGTTTTGTATATCAGTGTTGTGATATACTTATATTATATGTATGAGTTGGTTAATATACTTACTACGTGATTTTTCGTTTTTTTTAATTTTTATGCGGTTCATTAGAGTATTATTAAGTATATGAATGATGTAACTCAGTGTATCATTGTCAAATATATTAACAATATATTAAAGTATACCAATAAAGTGAATTATTATCAAGTATATGAATCAAGTTTACAAGTGTATATCAATAGTATATCAAGTGTATAAGTAAGACTTCAAACATATCAAGGTGCATTTAATCAATCAATTATATAAGTGAATAATACTAAATGTATATGCAGTGCATCAGGTGTATCAAACATATATTAGTAATGTTTCAGGTGTGTATCAAAAGACATCGAGTATATCAGATGCATCAGATATATCAATCAAATGTATCATGTGTATTATCAGGTGTATCAATGAGTATTAGACATGTGTATTATCAGGTGTATCAGACGCGTATAAGATGTATCAAACGTATATTAGTAACAAGGACATTTGTGACATTTTATCTCTTGATGTGTGGGTTGAGTTTCGTTTTTAGACTTAATTATTATAACTTATTTTAACTGTCCCAAAACTAAATATCACCGACAAACCAGACTTGATAATGTTGATTGAATGACCGACAAACCCGAGTAGCCTGTATGATGTATCACATATAATCTGAATTTTGCTATAACTGTGATTCATGTTATCCTACAGTAAATTGAGAGAGTAGATGAAAAAGAAGAAGAATAGAGCGTACTTGGAGGGGAAGAGGCGCAAATGGAATAGTAAGATTGGTTGAAGGAATTGAATTGACTCCTGAGGGAATCGACTTCACTAGTTAAATTGATTCCACTTCGTTGAAAAAATGACAAATCGAGTGCAGTTGCTCCACCAACCGCGAAATTCATGCCCTTCTGAAAATCCTCAGCGGTAAACCCCTGTTCCAAACTCCGATATGGTTGTACCGGTGGAAGCCCCAAGGACATGGCTGCAAATGAAAAATGCCAAAAAGAAAAAGAAACACCGTATGAAAATTAAGAGGAGAAGAAATTAAAGAGGAATGAATTAATTGAGGAGGAAAGGGGGGAGGGGGGGGGGGGGGAAATTGAGACCAAAGAAATCGAGAACGAGACGGCCGTTGGAGAATCGGCCAGTGGGACGATGGAAGAAGGTCTCGCCGTAAGGAAAGAAGCAAACATTGGAAGGATTGGGAGAAGAACAGGTGAAATAGAGATTTCCGGTATCAGAAAGGGAATCTCCGAAGTTGAAGATGGAAGTGTAGCATCCAAAAACAGAGGGAAGGAAGAAGATAAAAAAAGGAAGATGAAGAATGAAGGATGGATCCATTTGTGTGGTCAAGGAGTGAATGGAAATGGATTGTTGTATTAATATATATTATAAGTGGTAGAGAGTTTGGTAGTTGAAACGAGGGTTCATTTTTTCTCTCCCCGTCTATCCACTTCCTCAACCCGGGGGGACACAATTCAATTAATTCGCTCACACTATACATACGCTAAAATTCCAGATATTTTGTGCATCTACCAACATTTGTCCTATTCTCTCTTTTTTTTTAATCATTTTGTTCTAAAATTTAAAAAAAAAAAATTGTCAAAAATATCAAGATGGGACAATGATTTTCATTAGACATATAAATGTAAAGACTAATTTGGAGATGTTCCAACTATTGGTAGCATCGATCAAGTAGTCTTATAATTAATACATATTTGACAATTAGAAGTAAAACAGAAGGAAGAGCTTTTTCCTTTATTTTCTGGGGTTTTAATTACGCAGTGATTCATTTCCGTTTGACTCTATTGCAATATATGTAGTTTAGCACGAAATATTTGGAGTCAGGAATGGGAGCATAAGGATGTGGAGTATGGCACCCAGAATTAGGTTTTAGCGTTTATTACACAATGGCATTGCATCTACCAAACATCTGTTATTGCGGTCATTGATTCTGCATCCTTCTTTATGCTACTCTGTAGGCCTAACTTCCTCTTCTTCTGGATTTCAAAACAGAGATTGAATTTCCACTTCTTCTCCACTGTTCCTAACCCTCGCTTACCTCCGCCTTTTTCTTCTCTTCCCCCAACACCTGGGATCACCCAAATTAAGCAAGCTCATGCCCGCATTGTCGTCTTTGGCCTTGCTAACGATGGACGCATCACCTCTCACCTCCTCGCTTTTCTTGCCATTTCTTCCTCTTCACTTCCCTCTGACTACGCCCTATCGATTTACAATTCTATTTCTCATCCAAGTGTTTTTGCCACCAATAACATGATACGCTGCTTCGTAAAAGGGGACTTACCTCGCCACTCCATTTCTCTTTACTCACACATGTGCCGAAGTTTTGTGGCGGCGCCTAATAAACATACTCTCACATTTGTGTTACAGGCTTGCAGTAACGCTTTGGCCATTCGCGAAGGGGCCCAAGTTCAAACCCATGTGATTAAACTTGGTTTTGTCAAAGACGTTTTCGTTCGAAATGCGTTGATTCACTTGTATTGTACTTGTTGCAGAGTTGAATCTGCTAAACAGGTGTTTGATGAAGTTCCTAGTAGTCGAGATGTTGTATCTTGGAATTCGATGATAGTAGGTTTTGTTAGACATGGACAAATCAGTGTTGCACAGAAACTGTTTGTTGAAATGCCTGAGAAAGATGTGATTTCATGGGGCACGATAATATCTGGGTGTGTTCAAAATGGGGAATTGGAAAAGGCGTTAGATTACTTTAAAGAGTTGGGAGAACAAAAACTGAGGCCGAATGAGGCAATATTGGTGTCCTTGCTCGCAGCAGCAGCTCAACTTGGTACGCTTGAGTATGGGAAAAGGATCCATTCCATTGCGAACTCGTTGAGATTCCCAATGACTGCTTCTCTTGGCACAGCACTAGTTGACATGTATGCTAAGTGCGGCTGTATAGATGAGTCCAGATTCTTGTTTGACAGAATGCCTGAGAAGGATAAATGGTCTTGGAATGTTATGATTTGTGGGCTAGCAACTCATGGTCTTGGGCAAGAAGCCCTTACATTATTTGAAAAGTTTCTTACACAGGGTTTCCACCCAGTCAATGTGACATTCATTGGAGTCTTGACTGCGTGTAGCAGAGCTGGTTTAGTTAGTGAGGGAAGACATTTCTTTAAGCTAATGACGGACACATATGGCATTGAACCAGAGATGGAACATTATGGTTGCATGGTGGATCTCTTAAGCCGAGCCGGGTTTGTTTATGATGCTGTAGAAATGATTAACAGAATGCCTGCTTCTCCGGACCCTGTCTTGTGGGCATCGGTGCTTGGTTCTTGCCAAGTTCACGGGTTTATAGAACTGGGTGAAGAAATTGGAAACAAGTTGATTCAAATGGATCCCACTCACAATGGGCATTATGTCCAGTTGGCTCGTATCTTTGCCAGACTAAGAAAGTGGGAAGACGTAAGCAAAGTTAGAAGGCTAATGGCTGAAAGAAACTCTAACAAAGTTGCAGGCTGGAGCTTGATTGAAGCAGAAGGAAGAGTTCACCGATTTGTTGCTGGAGATAAAGAACATGAGCGAATTACTGAGATCTACAAGATGTTGGAGATAATGGGAGTAAGAATAGCAGCAGCAGGATACTCAGCAAATGTTTCATCAGTTCTTCATGACATTGAAGAAGAAGAAAAAGAAAATGCCATTAAAGAGCACAGTGAAAGATTGGCGATTGCCTTTGGCTTACTGGTGACTAAAGATGGGGATTGTATTCGTATTATCAAGAATTTAAGAGTTTGTGGCGATTGCCACGAGGTAAGCAAGATAATTTCTCTAGTGTTTGAAAGAGAGATCATTGTTAGAGATGGCAGTAGATTTCACCATTTTAAGAATGGTAGTTGTTCTTGTCAAGATTATTGGTGAAAGATGATTCAACCCATCCAAATTCTAAACACCAAATATTCAAAAAAGAAAAAAAAAAGAAAAAGTTCAACAATTGTGGAAATGAGGATCCATTCACCTGCAACAGGAACTGTAGATGTTGGCTGAAGAGTTCTTGAAGATAAAAATTCTATATTCAATGCTCAAGTTCAAAAGTGATGGGAGAATAAAGTAACAATGATTAAGTGGTACCTTCAATCATTTGAGGGGTTGTTTGGTATAAGAGAGTTAGGATGAGAATTAGTAAGAATTTCTGATACTCTTGTTTGGTACAAAATGTCTAGATTTGACCTCAGAATTCTGTATTCACATCTGAATTTCTCATAGATAAGGGCCTAAGGCCTATGTCATGGCCTTACAAAAAGGTGAAATTTCTCTTTTTCCACTCAATTCAATTTTTTTTTAATATAGATAATCATTTTAAAAATATCAAAATCAATTATTGATTAACTATTTAGTGTAAATAACTCAATAATATTCCATGAAAACATATAATTAATTCAATTTTACAAATCAAAATTCATTCATGAATGTAATTATTTTATTTTACGGAATTTGTTGATCCATTAGTAATCAATAACTCAATTATATTTAGTTAGTTAATTTGTTGGTATCTATTTTGATTAGACATAACAAAACAAATTAGAAAAATAGTCTGGCCATTAGTGAGTGCCTACAAGTCAGGCAAAAAAGAAATGATAGTTGCAAATATAACAATTAAATTCAAAATAATTAAATATATAACAATATTTTAAAAAAATTGCAAATATAGAAAAAATTGTCAAATTCTATCAATGATAAAAGTTTATCATTGATAGACTATATTGATCTACCACTAATAGATTTTGCTATGTTTGTAGTTTTAAAAAAATGTTGGTATGAGAGAGTATGACAGTTAGTGTATCAATTTGGAGGTTTGGATTTTCTCACCTATGCTTTAATACAACATATTTACATTAATATATATTCATATATGTTTAAAAAGTAATTAAAAAAAAGTACCAAATGTTACTCGCACATTAGTAACGCTACTTCAATTCGAATCCATATAAACGCACAATTCAGATAAAAAAAATATATTTAAATTTAGTTAATTGTCTTAAATAGTAAGACGAAAAATATAAGAAACTATTGCAGATAAATTAGTACATACAGAAGTTTGGAACACAGATAAGCAAAAAGAGAAGGAGAAAAAATAAGAAGAACTTAGAGTTCATTGCAATTGAAGTAAGTTAGTAGGGAGATTGTGTGAAATAATACATGAGGTAGTGAATTGAGGATGAGTGTATGGACCTTGTAATAAACCAATGGCAATTAACCTATATGCTGCTTCTGTCAAGTGAACACCATCCCAACTAACATATTTGGAAGGATCATCACATTCTATTTTTGTTTTTGTTTTTGTTTTTGCTCCTAATCCATATTTCCCATCTTTCTTCAATGTTTCGTTTCTATCCACCAAACAAGCCTCCAAGGTATTTGTCAATCCTGCATTACACATTCAAAACACTTCCTTACAAGAAGAAAACAAACCTTTTCTTGAAAACTTGGAAAGCAAATCTATTTCGTACCAAAATTTTCTGGGTGATTGTAGAATTGCATGGCAGAATTGTGGTAATCCGCATATATGATTTGTACATTGGGATGTCGAGATCGAATTCTGTTTAATTCTTCTTGAAGATGTTTGTTGTGATATTCAGAAAATTGATTCAGCCAATCCAAACAACCATTTTTAGAGTCTTGGATTGAAGTTGAATAAATTTGGAGATATTTTGAACTACACCCAATTGGAAGATTTCCAGGAACCATTAAACTCTGTGCACCCAAATGAATCAATTCCTATAGCAATCAAAATTGTAAAGATTTGGTCATTAAAATTGGGTAAGCATTTGGCAAAACTAAGAAGTGGGAAATGGGAATATTATATATTCATACTGTAATTGTTGAACCAATTGATTTAACCACCAATGGTACAAGTGCTTTAATTTCTTCAAAGCCATGTTGCTTGAAAAAGGGATAATTGTAATCATTGCCTCCTATTTCTCCCACCACAAATAGCGATTTTTTCAGGATTTCTGTGCATCCTGTGAATCAAAATCATATTATCTCAGCCTAAGTTGGAGACATAAATAAGATTATCAGTCTATCAATGGCAGAAAATTAAGGGAAAAGGTTGGCTTCAAAATTACATCCAATCTTCTAGCTTATTTCTCCCAACCATTTTGTTTCAACAAGTCCTTCACTTTAAAAACATATAAATTGAGTACACAAAGAAGTAAAGTATGGCATTGGTGTATTATTATTAGGACGGAATATAGTAAGGCATTAGTACTTGTAGAGGGAGAGGACGGACAAGACAAAGAATAAGCCTTCCTGAACCATTCCAACTGCACAGACAGAGAGTAATTCGTGGGTACTTCAACAAACACCTTTTCTCGAAGATACGATGCATTGAGGGCCGTTGCTCCGGCGACCGCAAAATTCAACCCCTTCTCAAATTCAGCAATGCTCATCCTCTGTGTTTCTACACCCAGATATGGCTGTAGCAATGGAATCCCCAGAGATTGAGCTGTAAAGAGCAAATTGAAAACAGATAAAAACAGAGCAAAACAGAGTGTCATGGATCAAGAAAAGGAAATTAATTACCAATGAAGTCTATAATTAGACGTCCGTCGGAGAATCGGCCGGTGGGACGATGGAAGAATGTGTCTCCATATGGAGTAAAGCAAAAACTGGGAGGGTTGTTAGAATTACAATTGATGAAGAGGTTTCCAGTATCGGAAAGGGAATCTCCGAAGTTGAAGATGGAGTTAAAGCAGTTGGCCAAAACATTTGTGGATGGACAGAAGGGTGTTGCCACAAAAAATATGATAAACCATCGATTCAGGCATAAGATTAAGGATGAACCCATGGAAGCAGAAAAAGGTTTGATTGACTTTTAGAAATGGAATGGAAGGAAGGAAAGTGAAGTATTTTGGTTTTGGTGGGTGGAAAGTGGCCAACAACTCTCAAATTATATATTAGAACGAAGTTAGAAGTTGTCGAGTGAGGCAGAATTAGAATATGCATTTACATGTATATACACATGTGACAATTTAAAATATATATCCATTTTGCCCCGTGAGGACCCGCCTCAAATGGAGTGGGGAATCCCCGAATATGGGCTGAGGGAAGGGAGTGGGGAATTTTAATTCTCCGTTGGAAACACGGGAACAGGGGACGGATATACATTCCTATCACTACAATATATCAATAACCATGAGTGATAGAATTTGCTATATGTGATAAATATTTTGTAAAATCTAATATAAAGATTTGTTTATTTAATAATATGTAAAAGATAAAAAAAAACCTATTTTGATATTCATTTTCTTCTTTTCTCTATTCCATTTCTTTATTTTTTTTCCTAATTCCAATTTTTATGTTGTATATGTATATATTATGCCTTGACTTGTGATTTGTAAAGTTTTTTTTTAAAAAAATATTGTTGTCTTAAGATGTAATTGAATGCTTTGTTAGAATACTTATGGATTGATATTTGATTTTTTTTGTATGTATTTTTTAATTTTATGGATGGATTTTTAAAAGTATGTTCTAATAATTGAATTTTTATTTTTATAAATGAGTAGCTAGAATTTGACATTTTAATAGTTTTAAATAAGAAAATTGATAATATTTTATCAAAAATAAAAAAAATATCGAAAATGTATATAAATTTAAGTAAATGTGGATTGGAAAATGAGATTAAATTTTAAAAAATGGAGAATATTTCTCCCACGGGAACCCGATCACCGTGCAATCCCCGCGCGTAATCCTCACGAGTAATCCCCGTCCCATTCCCCGTCAAGGATGGGGAATGGGATAGGGTGTCCCCGTCCCCGCCCCGCCCCGTGGACATCTCTACATATATATATGTTGAAGATGATGTAGAGTTTTCGTAATATTTGGAACTTCTATGTCGTTTATCATCTCAAAATTTTAAATACATTTATTTCTTTTTATAAAATTTATGTGAGATAAATTTTACTAATATATTTTTTAAAGTAATGACAAGATTATGATAAAAAAAAAATACATAAATGAGATTGGAGTTAGAAGTGAGCACGATAAATCGAAAAACCAAGTTGACCGATCAAATCGAAATCGGTTTGTTGAAAAATAGGGGTTGATTTCAAAAAGTTCCAAATCGAGAATTTCCAAAAAGTATTTTTAAGTGTTAAACCGACCGAACAAAAACCGATCGACTGACTCTTACTCATCGGTTTGACACTTTAAAAAGTGTTTTTTTTGGTCTCTTAATTTTTTAAAAAAATAACTTTGGTTCCCACCGATAGAATTCACCTAACTCTTTATTGGAATAATGACATGGCTTTTTATATTCGGATGATTGACCTCTAGATTCATTGTAATTAAATTAATAAATAATCAAGAAATCTTGCTAATTTATTTAGTAAATCTTTTATGCCAAACTAGAAGTATAATTAACATAATTTAATTAAATAAACCCAAACTAAATTTAAAACTATTTTTGTTCTTTTTCTTCAAATCTCAAATCTCTTGCATCCTCTCCCAACTCCCAACTTCCAACTCCCCACTCTTTATTTATTTATTTTTCAAATTGAGATATATCTTAGAAGCAAATCAAAAGAACGAGATTGAGCGGAATAAAAAAAGTAAAATAAAATAGAACTACATCCATAACAAGATGAAATGTGCTTACTTAGTATCAAAATTTACTTTCACATTTAATAAATCTATCTTAGTAAGTGAAAATATGAAAGACGATCTTTGTTGTTTAAAGTCATACTGTAAAGCCCAAACTCGATGAATTGTATTTTATATGAATCAAATCTATACATGAATAAATACAATGGATAAAGAATTGAATGAATAACCACTTGTACGTAATATTTGTAATATTAAAAAAATTTCTTATATTTTTAAATAGTTTCAATCATTTTTACAAATAAAATTAGTATGTGACTTATAATTAATTAATTTTCAAAATGACATCTGTTGTTTAATTAAATTCAGGAGCATTTTGAAATGTAGATGGAATCTTATTTACAAAAACTATAAACACTGAGTATAACGATCTAACGGCTCCTTAGATTTAAAAAGAATTAAAATAGTCTTTCCTTCTCGACTCTCTTTCGTTCATTAACATAATAATTTCACTCCAACGCCCAAATGTTTGGGTTGACACCATTTTCCTCCATGGATCTACTTCTCTACTCTACACCTTCTCTCTTTTCTTCATTTTCCTTTTTCAGCCATTTCCATCGCCGGTGAAGTTTCTGCCTGCATTTTCATTTTTCAGGTCCTCTGCCTTTCTCACTCGAAACAGCCTTGACTTGCACTTCAAATCTTTACCAAATCAATTCATTTTACGTATCTAATTCCAACTTAGTGTGTTGTAAGTCAGATTTTAAGGTCCTTCAAAGTTCAAAGTAGAGGAATATATAATGGGAGTTTACCTCAACTACAGTTAAACCCTTACTCATGGACCAATGTTACAGAATTATCTAACTCCTAAGCTCATGTTACCATCCATAAAGCTTGAGGTTTGAGACACTATAATTCTCTCAAATCAATTTTTTTATGGTCAATTAAAACTTTGATATATTTAAGTAGTTGAAGCCTCTCCTCTGGGTCCACTCCAAACTCCTCAACATCAAGAAAACAGAGATTCTTAATTTCTGTTGAAAATAACTTAACTAATTTGTTTCTGTTTTAAGAAACGTATAAAGTTGGCTTCAAAATTACATCCAATCTTCTAGCTTATTTCTCCCAACCATTTTGTTTCAACAAGTCCTTCACTTTAAAAACATATAAATTGAGTACACAAAGAAGTAAAGTATGCCATTGGTGTATTATTATTAGGAGGGAATATGGTAAGGCATGAAAAATGAAAGAGACGTACTTGTAGAGGAAGGAACGGACAAGCCAAAGAATAAGCCTTCCTGAACCATTCCAACTAAACAGACAGAGTAATTCGTGAGTACTTCAACAAACACCTTTTCTCGAAGATACGATGCATTGAGGGCCGTTCCTCCGGCGACCGCAAAATTCAACCCCTTCTCATATTCATCAATGCTCATCCTCTGTGTTTCTACACCCAGATATGGCTGTAGCAACGGAAGTCCCAGTGATTGAGCTGTGAAGAGCAGATTAAAAACAGAAAAAAACAGTGTCATAGATCAAGAAAAGGAAATTACCAAGGAATTATATAATAAGACGTCCGTAGGAGAATCGGCCGGTGGGACGATGGAAGAATGTGTCTCCATATGGAGTAAAGCAAGAAATGGAAGGCTTGTTAGAATTACAATCGTTGAAGAGGTTTCCAGTATCGGAAAGGGAATCTCCGAAGTTGAAGATGGAGTTAAAGCAATTGCCCAAAACATTTGTGGATGGACTCAAGGCTGTTGCCACAAAAAATATGATCAACCATCGATTCACCCGCAAAATTAAAGATGAATTTGTTGAATCCATTGGAAGCACAAAAAGCTTTGATCGGCTTTCAGACATGGCCGTGGGGACTTTATTTTTGTCTGTTTTGTGTTTGTGGGTTATGAGGAAAATAATTAAATTGTACGGAAATTATATATATATATATATATTTGCAAATAGTACAAATATGAAATAATTAATATATAATTCGACTATTAGAGGGGCTTTTAAATTGTAACATGAGTCCTATTTATTATTTAATTAATTATTTTTAATAGTGAAATAAAATAGTTAAATCAAAATAAATGTATCAAATAAAAATATTATTTATGTATATTTTGTAGTGATTGAACAACTAATTGATGTAACATTTATATTAAATAGTTAATGCATAAAGAATTTAAGTGACTGAAGGGTTTAAAAATGTCAATCAAACCCATAACCATACATTTACAACAACACCAAAGAGCAGAGGAAGGTCTTCATTTGAACACAACATACAATGAATGAAAAACTTTGCTATTTTTATTCTCTTTATTCACTATTTGGTGTTACTCAACAACAGCCACTTATTGAGGATTTGGAGGGCGACCATTGGCAGAAGCCACACGAGAGCCCCATTCTAGTAGCTCTTTACTCGTGTCATCTTTGTGTACCAAAACTTCAATGAAACACAAAGATTCTTTGTGTTCACCGCTCGCTGTCGCAATTGCTTCTATTAGTTCTTGCTCTGTTCGTACCTATAAGGATCAAATAGAAGTTGAATCAACAATCAACTCAAAAGTCTAACCTACGAAGAATGTTTGAGTAAAAAATTTTGCGCTAACCTTGGCAGTCCAGCATTTTCCTTCACCATTATGGATGGCGTCAACCAAACCAGTATAATTCCAGTTCTTGATAACGTTGTATGGACCATCGTGAATTTCTACTTCAATTGTATATCCGCCATTGTTGATGAGGAAGATGATGGTCCTTTGCCCACATCTAATCATCGTTGAAATATCTTGAGCCGTAACCTGAAAATCCCAAAGGTTTAGCACAGATTCCAGGTTCTTAAGTTAGAGTTCATACAAATCAAACACATTCATCTAACTAATCACAAACCTGGAAACTCCCGTCACCAATACAGGCGATTATACGCTTATGTTTACTGGCCTGAGCATATCCCAAAGTGGCTCCAACTGACCATCCAATCGATCCGTATTGCATTTGGAATTCATAGCTGAACCAGCCACACCAAAGGGTTTACAACTCTTAACCATATTATGAAATTGACAAATAAAAGAAATCGAGAAAACTCAATAGTAAAATCAACGCAAAGATTTATGTGGCTTGAGTTAGCAATGTCTACGATCAAATGGAAGAAGATCAACTATTATTATAAGTGAAACCACAAATTCATTCTAACAAACTAAAAAACAAGCTCACCCGCAATTTTCGGGGAGACGAAGCTTCTGACAGTTGAACCATGAATCACCAGTTTCAGCAATTACCGCAGTGTCACCAGACAACATTTGCTGTTGGAAAGTAAGAATGAATAAAAACCCATTGTCAAAAAAGTTGAAATTTTATCCTCTAATCATTAAAAATTTTGATTTTAATTCAATGGCTAACCTGAATATGTTTGAAGAGAACATTGACTCGTAAAGGTTCGTCCTTCGCATGGTTGAGAGGCATTCCAGGAGGGACATATATTCGGTGATGATTCTCAAGAGCAGTGGGGTTTCTCTTCAACCTTTTGGCCAATGCAGTTAGAAAATCAGCCATGAAAACCCAGCCAAATGATGGCCCATTGCCGATGGTCACACGGTTCACATTCACCATCACAGCTTTCTCCTTTTTGACAAGCAAAGAGTACCCAACAGAGCTATAATCATTGAAAATTGGCCCAACGAAGACATAAGCATCAGCTGATTCAACTATCTCCCCACAGAAACTGGAGCTCACAGCGCCCCAATACGTCCCTATAAACTGTGGATGGTGCTCTGGCACCAGCCCTTTCCCAGACGGCATAACGGCGATTGGATATCCACTTGCATCCGCAAGCTCGACGAATGCCCGTTGTGCCTTTGCCACTCTAAGCTTGGGACCTCCCACAATCACTGGCTTCACTGCATTGTTCAGAAAATCTGCAGTTGCTTCAACTGCTGCTTCCAACCCCCATTGGTTACTGATCCTGTGAGTGGCGAATCCATAATTTATGTGAGATCACACGAATTCTCAAACTTATTTACACTTACCAATGTATTGGTATTGAATATAACATTCCATTAAAGCAATGCTATTAATCAGACTATAACCAATCATAATTGGAAAGGAAGGGGAGATATAATTGAAGAGGAATGATCATACTTCGGCGCAAGAAAGAAGGGAACAGGATCCCTAGCAAAAGTTGGATGAGAGATTCCAGGAAGATTGCAACTTATGCTGATATAAACAGGTTTGCTTTCCTTTAAAGCAGTTGAAATCGCAGTATCTATCAATTCGTGCGCACCATCCAAATCATTCACAATTGCCTGCCACATTAACATTTAATAAACTTAACTAAACTCAATTTGAAAAACATTGGATACTTGTTCACTCTTGTCGAGTTTAATGCCAGAATTTACATTTATTCAGCTTCCAAAGTAAAACCAAAGGGCAGATTTCCAATTTTTTTTTTTTTTAAAAAGCTTTGAAATATCAAAAGAGTTACCTGGTAACAGGTGACTGTTTGAAAGCATCGAAGCTCTTGGGTGAAATCAGGAAGCCCAATTGTGTGATGCAAGATCCTGTTAGTACCATAATCGTTGGAATTTGGGCCACCCACAATGCAAATCACGGGCAAATTCTCACTATAAGCACCAGCAATAGCGTTCAATACGCTAAGACCACCAACAGTGAAAGTGACGACACATGCACCCACGCCCTTGGCACGAGCATAGCCATCGGCAGCGTAGCCGGCGTTGAGTTCGTTACAGCAGCCGATCAAGTTGAGTTGGGGCTCGGAGATCAAGTGATCCAAAAGGGTCAAATTGAAATCCCCAGGAACAGAGAACACATCGCTGACTCCAATCTCGACGAGCCGCCGAGCAAGGTGACTGCCGAGCGTGCCGCTTGAAGCATTGGGCGCCACCGGCACTGAAACTGAAGTGGGAGGAGCCCCTGAGCCAATCGAATTAGCAGATTCCATATGAATAGGTTCCGATTTGAAGTTACTATTTGTGAGTTTTGGTGTTCTTATTATAGGATCATTGGAGAATGTGAAAAGCTTAAACTTGAGATGGTTTTCTGAAAACTATGGGCGTCCCAATGATTCTTACTTAATTTCTAAAGTGAAACTCCAACATTTGTCTTCGTTAAAAACAGCCCAACTTTACAACCGGTGGATTCTTTTGAAACAAAACCATGACCAGTTTACCACCTGTTTGTCAGCACTGTAGTTTCCTCAAGTATTTTTCTTTAAAATAGTCCCACTTTTCATTGTACCTAATAGCAATAACCAATTTGCAATTGGGAGTGGAACCCGACATGGAAAGAAAGATTTTGATCTAATCTGGTGCAGGGTGGATCTGATTATTTCTCAAAATCTATTTTTATAATAGTATTATTGTTGACTGTTTTGGTCATGGACTCATATGAGGTTTGACCCCTGTTTCAAACCCGAAACCATACGTTATTCCGCTGTTTATGACGACTTGCATAGGCATTCCTTTGCCTCTCGGTGGTCAGAAATGGAGGTATAGTTCTTTACATATCCATTGTTTCCGCCATGGAGGAGCCATCAAAAGAACAGCCCTTTAATTAGGGTGAGTAAAAGGAAAAGTGGATGATGTTGATGGGAATTTTGTTTAGATGTGAGGTGACAGAAACAAATTCCAAATTTGTGGGAATTTCCCGTTGAATTTTCCATACTGAGCGTTGCTGGAATTGATGCAGAATAGTTTGATGGGGCAGTACATCGAACAGAATAAGGAGGATAGTGGGACAGAATTGTGAACTCCAGTTCCAACCCGGTTTTCGGAGTTTTGGGTGCCAATCTTTTATACAAAATATTTCCTTGCACCATTTTGTTAAATTTGTGATTTGAAAAGGTTGGATCATTTCTTTAAATCGCTCATTTTAGGTTTCTTTTGGACAAAAGGACTTCCTTCAAAAACAAACTATTTCTGTACTCATGATGATCGAATTATTTTGCGCTATCCCTTCATTAGTTTTACACCAACTTTATATGTACTTACCAAATTTATTGTATAATAGCTAACCTAAAATCATGATTCAAACACAAATTTACCCATCCAACCAACTAAAACCATACCTACCTTCAGTCATAGCAATAAAAACTTATATTGATAACAATTTTTTTTTGTATTTTTTTAAAAAAAAATTAAATCTATAGATGCAACTTTTACATATAAATCTCTTGTTTTAATATTATTTTTTTGGATTATTTTTAAAAATATATTGTTTTTTGAAATTAATGTAAAAAATAGGGTAGTAAATGAAAAAATAACAAAAGTAGGGTGAATGGGCAAGCTATTGTAAAAAATAGAGTGATTTTTAAAATGAACAGAAGTCGTGTACCCGACTTCTCTGAATCCACGTCAGCTCATTTTTACCACGTGGAAAGGACACGTGGAACAGGTACACGACTTCTATAATGAAAACGAAAAAAGGACACGTGGAAGAAGTCGTGTACCGGTACACGACTTCTATAATAAAAAATGAAGTTTAAATATGTAATTTACCTAGTCTTTTTTTTTTTTTTACGGAATGATGTATCGGCATTCTAAGAGAGCGGAATGGTAAAGTTGTATCTATGAGGTTATTTAAAGATTGGAAGGAGAGAGAAATTTGATTTTGGAATGAAAAAGGTGAAAATTCAGAAAATGGGGAGAAGGAGAAGGAGAGATTATTCGTTTTTTTTTTTAATTAATGATCATCATATTACCGAGAAATATCATAAAAAGATTTGACTTTTTTTTTTCCTTTGGGGGTTTAATTCTTGTTAATTCACGAGAAGAAACTTGATTAGGAACATGGGTATGACCAATTAAGTGGATTTGTTTGGTTAATGTAATTACTTCACATATTTTCCCAATGCTTCACATATTTGTTTTGGATGTTTATGTAAAATTAATGAAAGTTGAACCTTTATGGTATTTGAAATTTTTTAAATTTTGAATGTGTTTTCCATAAAAACACTAATATATCCATTAATTTTACTAACAAAATATTTAATGGTGCTAGAAGCATGAGTGTACTAATATATCCCTTGATTTTACTAACAAAATATCACACCTTCTAGTTTGCTTTTTGAGTTTTACATATTAAAGATTTTAATTAATAGTTTTACATATTAAAGATTACATATTAAAATTCAATTATAATTTAAATACTAACATTCAACTTTACTAAACATTTAGCAAACTTTAAAAATTATATAACACATCAATTATATAAACTAAGGATTTTCTTCATCTCCCTCTACGATATCATCGTCTTGTCGCCGTAGTGATCTGTGTCGGTCGTTGAGTTTGCTGAATAATCTGTTCTATATCTTCCATGGCTTCGTTACACATTGCGCTCAAATTTTATATATTGTTTTCCATGGAGAAAGAATGTACGTCTTGAATAAAATTATTCTAAACAATTACAAATAATATAATTAAAAACATGTGCATGCTTGTATTAAATTTATAAAACAAATCATACTAAAATTCTTACCACGCAATAACAGAGAGCGCCTTCAGGTGTGATGAAGCGTCTGGTAATCGATGAGTACCAAAGAAAATAGTTATCTGATACTGTCGCTCGTGTGTTGCTGCTGCTTCTGCATAAAAATTATATCGCAAATTCCACGTTGCTATATGCTCCGCATGAATCCTACGCTATCTTGATCGTGCTTGCCTCTTAAATCAATTTGGTGCAGGGCCAAATATGTGGAGCAAAAAACTGGTGGCATTTGCAGCATACCGAACTGTCGCAACACACGGTTTGGCTGATGTTTCTCAACGAGATGAAAGCAAATCAAAGTACCCACGTAAGTCCACACCGCTTGACGGTACCATTATGACATTGATTAGGAAGCAATGTCATAATGCCAAGCGTGTATGGTTTCCAATTAATCTGTTAAAAAAAAAACAAACATAAGTAGGCAACAAAAAACAAGTGTATCAGCCGATCAAATATCATCTGGTAGGTCAGCAACATATTTGCTGACTGTTCTGATGAAGGTAGAACACCGCTCCATCTAATGTGTGAAAGAAATTATTAATAAGTTATAAATATTACAAATTTTATTAATATATATATATATATATATATATATATATATACACATACAAAATACCAGAATGATAAAGGTTGACCAACTGACACCTGTAGTGGTACGTGCGGTGCCATAATGGGGAATCTATCATACGCCCATACTTGCAGCAACATCAATGGGCCGGGAATCTCTAAAGATCGTGCATTACTTGCTCGACACAATTTCCTAAATAACCATGCAAGACATGCAGCACCCCAAGCATACGTACCAGCCTGGTCAAAATCGATTAAGAGTGAAAGAAACATACCGTGGACCAAAGTGTTTGATTTGTCAGCAAACAGAAAACCCTCAATCAATTGCATAATATATGCACGAGTGTATCTCTGAACGCTCACAACATCAGCATCCGGTGGCAATTCTGTGAATTGTTCGGCCAACCATGGAAGACTCAATCGTTGACCTTTCATGTCAGGCAGTAGAACTCCCAAGTAATCCTCACAAAGTACCTTCCAGTCATAGTTCAACGATTCTATCACGGGCTCACCATCCACTGGTAACCCCAACTAGGCTGCAACATCTCCACGGTCGAGTGCTTCACTTATCTCAACTCTTTGACGTTCGAAATATAGAATTGTGCGATAAAATGTTAGTATAACCAAAGAAGTGATTGGTAACATTCGAGCTCCTTTAAATACACCATTCATACATTCAACTGCGTTACTTGTCATCCACCCATATCTATACCCGTTATCGTGCGATTGAGTCCATTTTTCAACGTCAATATCTTCAAAATATTCAAGACACTCTGGGTTCAATTGTTTTAGTTCTTTCACGTTCTTTATAAATTTGCGCCTTTGGTGCTGATTACCTGCCTTAAACACCAAATCTTTTAGTTGCTTCGATTTGTATTTTTGATTGAAGTTGCTAGCAACATGACAAAGACAATATCGATGGACTGCTCGAGGCTCACTCCAACCTACCTCTTCATTATTAATGGCAGAAAGAATGCCTCTATGCCTGTCTGAGATCAAGCAAATACCATCTCGATCAATAACGTATTGGCGCAGTGCATGAAGAACCATGACCAGCTGGACGCGTTTTTCCCTTCCACAATAGCAAATGCAAGAGGAAATATATGACCATTTGCATCAATAGATAAGACAGTTAACATTTTGCCCTTATACTTTCCATACAAATGAGTTCCGTCGATCTGAATTAATGGCCTATAATATTTGAACCCTTTTATTGCATGACCAAATGACCATAAAACTCTTCCAAAAATGGTCGTATCTGGCACATCAGATGGAAGAAAAAACCAATCAACTCGAGTGTCTGGATTATAATGTACAACAGCACTCAACCAGTATGGAAGCTCGTTGTACGATTTATCCCAATCACCAAAAACAACAATGAGAGCTTTTCTCTTCCCTTGCCACACTCGTCTGTACTTAACATTGTAACCGTACTGTTGTTTTATCATTTCCATGAGCACAGGTACAGTAACACTAGGATCAACTCTCACTATGTTTTGAATTTCTACACTCATGAAATTAGAATCAAGTTGTGAGTGATCTTGTGTTAAGTCTGAGTACAGACACGAGTGCTCTCCTTCCAGCCTAGTGATTTCAAAAATTCTGTGGCTCTTACGCTTACTTCCACGAAACCTCCAGTTACAACCATTACTTCACTGTTTGCATCGAACATACCAAATATTTTGATGTGATTAAACTACAACAATTCTGTAATGTTGTATCACACAATACTTCTTAACGGCCAACTGAAGATCTTCCTTGCAGTCAAATAATATTCATTTCTTAATTAAACATGATGTATCTACAGATACATTCTTATTTGCCAATGTAGACCTTGTTCACAAATAGAATTTGCAATGTCCCAATCTATTTGTGTAAATATCTCAGAAGGGACCATTTCATTCTCTTCCTCTATATTTTCTTCATTACCAAATAATTCATCGACTTCTACATTTATATCATTATCTCCATCATTACAAGGTTCAAGAATAACTAAATCTTCAGATCGCAACGACATATTTAATTAGCTGTTAAATATGAAGACCACCATTAGACAAACAAGAAGTTACTACTTATTAAACATATAGAAGTTAATAAATTCAATTACAAGTTTTCTACCTTTGAATTACCTATTACATACCCTAGGACTTTTTCAATGTATTTTGAATTTTACATTAAAAGAATTATAATATTTTAAGAAGCAAAGTTATATGACCATTTCAGTTATAAAGTGAAGTATTCGGATGTACTATATATTATGTGCTATTGGAACTAAAACTAATTATATCTATCTTTTTTTGTTGAATTTCTAAAACTAAAAAAAAAGTAATTAGTAATTAGGTGGAGATGTATGTTAATTAGGTGGAGATAATGAATGTTTGTTATTATTGTTATTTATTGGAACATAATTATGTCTATCTTTTTTGTTGAATTTCTAAAACTAAAAAAAAATAAAGCCAGCCAGCCAACCATCTCTTCTCCTATTCATTCTTCTTCTCTTTTCTTCTCTTTTTAACCAAATAGAACATACTCCCCTCTCTCTTCTCTTCCCCTTCATACTTTACATATTCCCTTTCATACTTTACATATTATAAATCCATCTCCAATTCCTTCTTCTTTCTCTTCTCTAAATCTAAATAACTAGATATTCTAAATCTAGATATTCCATCTCATATTCTAAATCTTGTTCTCCATTTTCTTTTTTGATATATTATTCTAAATCCAAAAAATATATCAAAATGCACACAACATAACTAGATTCAAATAAATTTTATAACAAAATAATAAAATCAAATAAAAACCCTAAATTAAATTATTCAAATAATTTTTACAAACAAATTAATAAAATTAAATAACAAACACCAATTAAATTGTGTCTTCAACAAAATCTAAACATACCTTGTGACGAAAAAATCTCTAGAAAAAATGGAGGATTTGGAGAAAGCCAACTGCAAAAAAAATTAAATTATTTTAACAACCAAATAATAAAATAAAATAACAAACATAAATTAAAAATTTTTTTACAACAAAATCGTGTGCCCGAACTACGATTTAGTTAAATAAACTTACTTGGTGAAAAAACTGAGATAAAAAATAGAGAGGAACAACACTTTTTTTAGTGATTTTTGGTGAAAAATGGAATTGATGAATGATTTTTTGGTTTGAAGAATGGAAGGGGTGAATGATTTTTGATATAGGATGGAAGTATAGAAAGATTTTGTTGAAGAAAATAGAAGGAGAATGACGAAAAACTAGAGAGAACGGAAGAGAGAAGGAAAGAATTTTGTGTTTGAAAGGCAGAATGCAACGAAATTAGGATTTCATACTTTACATATTCCCCTTCGTACACGACTTCCTGCATGAAGGACAAGTGTCACTCTTTCACGTGAACGAAGTTGTGTACCCGGTACACGACTTCGCTACCCTAATTTTGTCAATTATTTTACGGGTACTCTATAAGTGTTAATAATTTTTAAAAACACATTATTTAAAAAAAAAAATCTATTTTTGTACTTTAAATCAAATAAAAAATTCTTTGTTGATTAGACCTTTCATTTTCTAGAAAAACAAAAATTCAAGCAAAATCTAAGTATGTTAGTGATGGCTCAATTATTGATGAGATGAATCATTTCTAATGATCTATTGGTTAATATTTTGGACGTTCGACATTTGTCTAAACGTTGCTATCTTCTTCTTAAAAACTACCATACTTCGAGAAAAAGAAGGTTGAGAAGTATATAGTTTTATATAAACTTCTAAAATTTACGATATTTAAAAAATGTCCAAAAACATTTGGAGCTGGAATTTCCTGATTATAGTAATGTGGGAGATTCAATCTTTGGAAGTGATAATCTTCGGGATGCTTCTTTGCAAATAACCCATTTGAAAGATGAGACCAAAGATCTATCTTTTTGGCGATTCCATTACAGAATTTTCTTTCTCTGATGGCGGCTGGGGATCCGCTCTAACCAATCATTTCACTCGCAAGGTTCGGCTGCTTTTCTCTTCTTTTCTTTGTTTTTTTTTTCACTGTTTGCGTTAACCCGCTATAAAATTTGATTCCCAACTTCCCTTTCATCATCTGTTTCGAGTCTGAAATTTTTTGGGTGTTTTTCTTTTGTTTGAATGTGATTAGGCCGATGTGGTGGTTAGAGGATACAGTGGCTACAACACGAGATGGGCGCTTAAGGTCATTGAACGAGTCTTCCCACCATCAGAAGAACGTGAAGCTGCCTCGCCGCTTGCCGTGACGGTGTTCTTTGGAGCTAATGACGCTTGTCTTCCAGATAGATATGGCGCCTTCCAACATGTGCCCCTTCATGACTACAAGCAAAACCTCATTTCAATCGTCTCCTTTTTCAAGGTATATTCTTGCTTCACGGCTGCAATGTTGTTTCCCCACATATGTAGAATCTGTCGTTGCCAAAGTATAAGCTATTTTTCGTTGCCTGGTTATTTTTTATTGATTTAGCCAAGGATTTGTTGAAAAGGCCCTCCGGTTCATCCCCAAAATTTTGGATTTATTGTGTTGGAATTTGAACATTGGCTAGAAGTGGAGAAGAAGTTAGATTGGATATGGAATGAATGGCGATGAATTTTAAATAAAACAATGTGAGATTTGGGCTCAAAGGGATCAGGGGATGGTGTTATACTGTTTAAAGATGTGATTTATATGTGTTAGCCTAATATTTTTTCCAAGGAAAATTAGCAGCTTTTTTTCACACAAAAGGTTTTTGGGAAAGACACCCTTTTGGTTGGCTTGAATAAGGAGGATCACTTTTAATTGGCTTTTCTTTTGATGATTAGAATTTGTTTTTTGTTGGATTCTCTTACTGTAATGGTAAATGCTTTGTAGGTGAAGTTTTACTTTATAATGGGACTATACCTTTATTCTAAATCTTCTTGTGAAAACTTTTTGTTATTGAAATTAAGTATTGTGTTTCGGCTGTGGTGCCTACATGTTCTACTATTCACAAACAAAACAAAAAACACAATAATTTTTATCCATTGAACTTATCTTTTCTAGCAATTCAAATCGAGTCTAAGTTTGTTTCTATTGGATTTTCAGAAGAAATGGCCTGCAACACGTATTTTGCTTATCACTCCTCCTCCTATTGATGAAGAAGGGCGTTTACAGTATGGTTATCTATCTCTCCTACTTTCTTTGTTTGGCACAAATTATTTTGAGAGATCTCGATTCTCAGTTTTTTAATTGTAGTTCTGATAATGGGAAATGATACAATCTCTGCAGGAACCCTTATGTTTCAAATCCAGTAAATGAGCCTGAGAGGACTAACGATGCTGCTGGTGCTTATGCCAAGGCTTGCATTGCTGTTGCTAAAGAATGTGGGGTTTCTGTTATTGATATTTGGACTAAGATGCAGCAAGTTCCTGGCTGGGAAAAAGCTTGTTTAAGGTATTCATAGATTCACACTTATGTTTCTGGTATCTTTTACATAAGCAATTGGTTCGTATATTCTGCTCGCATCATGACCATCTATTAGTATGTTTTGTTGGACTCTGATTATGAATAGATTTTCCGGAAATAACAAGATGTGGAATGATTTCAGTATATTAGAATTTGTAAACTTGGACAAGAATACATTTTTGCCACATCACGTGGCCATAAAATTAGATGTAATAGAGTGCTTAATCTTAAGTTGCCCTCTTCCTCTCGTTGTTGGTGGACAGTTAGGAGCTGTCAAAACTCTTATCTTTCCTAACAATTTCGTTCTGTATGCTCTTAAATATCTGGCCATTGGAAAGCTTCTGGGGCTATTGTTCTGTATGAAACGCTTAGTTAGAGAGGACTAATACTTCACTCGTAAGTCACATTTTACCCTTGGCTAATATGATACTATATCTCTGCTTTGCCTTTCAACAAGCTACTTTAAATTATTTAGGGTCTATTTGATAACTATTTGCTTCTGTTTCAGTTTTTTACAATGGAATTTGTTTTATCATTATTTCTTTATGATGATTTTATTCTTAGGGAATCATTTGAACATTTTGCCAAATTCCAAAAACCAGAACAAGTTTTTGAAGACTAATTTTTTTAGTTTTCAAAATTTCGAAAGCATTTGTAAAACGTAGATAACAAAGAAAAAAAATCATATGTAGAAGTAATTTTCATAAGCCATGACCACAAGCTAAATGGTTATCAAAAGGGGGTGTTAGTTAATCTTTGCATGTGCTGGTGATGGCTTCTACTCCCCGGTTTTCCCTTTCACTCTTCTCGAAAAGGTTTACCAAACAGGAGAGATTGAGACAGAGCAAAACTAGCTAGCTCAGACATTTGGTGCTGGCATGCTGCTCTGAGCTTATATTAAGAGCCTATAGCATGCATATCTGTTGCTCGTGGTTCTGATTAAGGTGCTGTCTGAGTGTCTTTTCTTCAGATATTTAGAAACTTCTTTATGATCATGTTTATCATTAATGTGCATTTATCTATAGTATTCCTGGCTTGTGTTCTCTCTCATCCTTACTCCTTCTCAAGTTAAAAAGACCTTTGAAAACAAACTTGAATGAAAAATAACTTGGAAAGATTATCTATCGAATCAGATTTTTGTATTACAAGCATCTAGATTTCATAGAAATTAGAACAACTTATTATTAGAAACCTTCACTCTTTGCTCTTCAAGATCTGAACCTAATCTATCCATTTGCTTGCAGTGATGGACTGCACCTGACTCGAAATGGAAACAAGATTGTGTTCGAGGAAGTTGTCAAGAGGCTGGAAGAAGAAGGATTGAGTCCAGAAACGTTGCCTGCTGATCTTCCACTTTTTTCAGAAATAGACTTTAATAATCCACTGAAAGCTTTCGAAAAATTGTGATAATCAGTTAACTGAAGCTGAGGATGCCATCGAGGACGAGGAGCACTGCAACTTATTCACAACCATTGAGATGTGAGAATGAAATTGAAACTCCTCTACAAATGATAATAATGCTTAATTACCATTAAGAGTTGGATTTCATTCGTTCAAAACTTCTTTATTAGACATCTATGGGATTGTGAGCATGCAGATCTGTCAATAAATAAATGGTCTTTCTCCAATTATACAACTTACAATTCGATGGATAATTAGTAATGATATTAACCAAACAGGGATAAAACTCAGTCATAAGATGACTACGTGCACAAGCTTTATATTTTTCGACGATTCAATAGGTGGGGCAGAGAAAAGTTAAAGTTTAACGATGCTGCTAATGTATATTTTAGGAAGTTTAACCATGAATTCAAATTACTGCAAACAACTAAAAAGAAAATTTTAAAAAAGAATTATACTTATACGTTGTATTTTAGCGTTCAAAGAATAGAATATTGATTCATCTATAAAATTCTATCGATGAAAAAGATGATGTTTTTATGTAAAATGACAATAAAATATCATAGTGACGATTCACGAAATGATATCACAAGAATTATGATTAGGAAAAAATTGAAAATACTAAAAAAAGATTATTACAAAAGGATACTAGTTTGCTATATATATATACCCAAAACAATTTTATAACACTTGCCCAATTTTTTTTCATTTATTATATAGATACTCTTAAATTATATTATACATTGGCACCAACCATTCAAAATGAGATTTAATGTAATGTAGACCACCATTGACTTGTCATTAGCATAGAGATGTTAATATAAAACTCATAGCATAAATAATGAACAAGTGAGATTATAATTATTAAAAAAGAAGAAGAGAAATTACAAACCATACTTTAACATAATGGAATTTGGAGATTCTAATGAGATTATATATATATAAAAACTACAAGGTTAAAATATAGAAATGTAAATCATACTTTTAACATAATGGAATTTGGTTATATAATAATAGAGCCAAAATGAAATTTTGTTTTTACCTTGAAAAAGATAATGCACAAATCTTAGGATGAATAAATGAAAAAAGAAAACATCTATATGACGTCGCCTAAATTTCTACATCATACCACTACGGACAAAAATATAAATGACCATTCTATATATAATATGTATTACTACTAATCTGTAACTATGTTAAGAAATTAAAATATTAAGTTTCAAATTAAAAGAATGATTAGTTGGAAACACATTTATGCATGTATCATCAACCAATATGTGTCAATTTTTCAAGTATTAAAAATGGAAAAAAGGAGAAGCCCTTTTAGACCACTTCGGAATTGGGATTAAAAAATTACTTCACAATTTTCATCTTAAACTAAATATATATATTTTTAGTATGAGAATAGGAATTGAAAATCTTTATAGAGACGGAAATATTCAGTGGATGATCAAGAAGGTTTTGTATGTGGGGAGAGAGAAGTTAAAGTGGTTTGAGTTTCAGCAAAAAAGTGAAGTGATCTTTTTTTTGCAAATAATTTAGAGTTGAAAAATGAATGGTAAATAAAAATGATGTGGCAGCCACGTGGGCGTGCATTTTGAAAAATGGAGTATTAATTTTGAATGGGGAGTGACCAAATATGGAAAACCAACTCAGACTTATACACTTTACATGCAATTATTTGGACGCAATACTCTTTTTAGGGTTTAAATAAAATGAGAAGGCAGATTCCATCCTTTTTTGTCTTTGCTCATCACTTTTCATTCTTCTACCTTCCATTTAATTACATTAACTATTTTTCTTTTAAAAAAATATAATTTCCCTACTACAGAAATAAAGAGGGAAAAAGGAAAAAGAAAAAGAAGAAAAAAAAAACGGCTTCACATTTGAGCTTTGTGGTTGTCTTCTTCCTCTTTTTTTTTTTGTCGTTTTTGTATTTACGGCCATCTCAGTGGCGGCTGCTTTCACACTAATTTTCATACATCAAACATATATATATATATATACAAAACAAAAAGGTAACAAAAAGGGGGTGTGGGTATGCAATGTGCATTATCATTATTTGAACAAATGACCTCAACATATTCTTCTTATATAGTTTATTGTAGATATTCCATGGCCTGAATTATTCTGTCGCTTATTTCAATTCTTAATTGTGTTCTAAACTTCTTGTTTTCTAAATAAAAGTATAATTCTAACTAAAAGTATGTTTTTAATTTCTAATGTATCGTTAGTCGACGCTAAGAATATGTGATGTCACGTAATTGGGGATGAACATTTATGATTTGGTACTCACCGTTTATATAAAACATCTTAATATGAAGTTTTTTAGGTTGAGAAAGGAAGTTAGAATAGATTGAGAGTAATAATAATAATTGAAAGAAAAAGAGAATAACACGGAAATTTTACATGAAAACCTCCCGAACAAATTATGATAATTAAAACAATGAGTAAGATCAATAGAAGAATTCTACTCTTAAAATGAGATTTATGAACTTTCTTTCTTATAAAGGATTAGCAAGGAATCTACTTTTTATTGCATAATACTAATTGACTGATAAGAACATTTTTTAACAATATTTTTTATTATTATTTGACATTCTAGAACTGGACGTTCAAACTTACTAGATAATATGAGATTTCATCTAAAAACTAATTAAAATTAAGATGAAACAAAGAAGGGTGGAGGAAGGAGTTAACTTTTCAACTTTAAGATTAAGAAATTAGAACCGCTGTTTAGTTTCATAAATGAAGTAAGGCAAGAGTATACAACGTACTGAACAAAGAACGAACTAATAAAATTGGATCAAAAAGAAAAACTTGGAGGCCACGAAATTAAAAAACTATTTAGAAAGAAAAACACAAACTTGCCATTAATTAGTATACTTCTCAAAAACTATGAGGAATACATAGTCAATTCCTAATATTTGTAGTTTTTTTGTGCATCCTCGGCATCACAACACCAATAATAATATATCACAAATCCTCAAGCCAATTCCTAATCTTATAATACAACAACGTGTGAGAATGAAAAGATTTTACGAAGATTAGTGGTGGTGGGGATCAGGGCCTCCCGGTGACTGACGTGCCGTCTCACGTTGTTGAATGGTTCCAAAATCTTCGTCGACGGCCACAAGGGCAAGTTGAAAGTTGTGTTTGGAACCCAACAGAGCTGGCTTATATGACTTAGCCGCAAAATCAGCTGGTTGAAGTAGTCGACAATTGGAGGCTGCAAGGTAGTAGGAGGCTAACAAGATGAGGCAAACCCACAGCCTAACGTACTTGGCCATATTGCTTGTTATTAATATTAAGGGAAGTTGAATTTGAATTTGAATATCAATTAGCAATAGTTTTTGTAGCGACGTGTTAAGTAGTAGTGTGTTGAGATGTGGCAGGTTTTTATAGTACTTTAGTGCCAAAACCATCTTTGTTTTTTTTAATCCAACTATTCCGTACTGGATTTGTTGGTTCAACTTAAACAATTGGTAGAATTAATATGATGTGATCTTGACCAATTGCCGACCTCTCGTATAACTTTTTTTAACGCAGAAAAGAAGAAAACTTTAAAAAATATATATTCTTTTTTAAGGAAAAAAACGGTTAGGTACAGAGTGAAGAGCAAACCTAAACATTTTTCTATAAAATATGATGTAATAACATATCTAGCCAATGAAACAAGAAATTTTAAGAGCTTTAGAGTTTTAAATTCTTATAAATGTGGTTTAATCAGTATTTGACTTAGAAAATAATGTAATTCTATGATAGACTAAGGTATACTTTTGAAGGCACACTCTTCAAATTTTGATATTTATTGTCGTTTGTGTAAGAAAAAAGAAGATACTATTTTCATTCTTCATTTTAAAACAAATTATTGATTACGTGGCAAAAATTTGTAAAAACACTAAAATGTTTCCACGTCATTGAAGATCATCCAAGAATCGAAGTGAAGGATTTTGAACAGGAATATTCTTGTTCGAGACTGGATGTCATATGGATTGCTATGGATGTGTTAGTTATGTGTATGTCTAGCGCAATAACATTTCGGAAGGGAACTAAAATAGGCTACATGAGGCAAACAAAAGATTCTTCAAATCCTCTCAAAGCTTCAATATTGAAACAATTACTTTCAAAACTTCCAAAGGGCACAAAATTGCAAGGTGATAAGGAGAAGTGAAAAAACAATGGCATTACTGTCAAAAAGACGAAAAGTTATTCAATCGTGAAATCCGAATACCAATTTTTTTAGTTTCAGATCTCCTACATCAAACGGTTATAACAGAATCGGAGCCTGCTAGACTAACTTCTCTTACACAACACATGGAGAAGGATTCTAAAGATCAATGGTGGCGGGGATCAGGGCCTCCCGGTGACAGGCGAGCCACCCCTCGTTGAGGAATGCTTCCGGAGCCTTCAACGGCTACCAGTCCAATGTGAAAGTTGTCTCTGGAACCCAACAGCGCTGGCCGATGTGACTTAGAAGCTAATTTTGGTTCAAGTTGCCGAGATTCAGAGCCTGCAAAACAGTAGGAGGCCACCAAGATCAGGCAGACCCACAAGCTAAGCTTGGCCATTGCTATTTAATATCTGTTTGTATTTGAAGCAATAGTTTGTGGCGATGTGTTAAGTAGTGTTGGGATATGGAGCTTTTTATACTCGAGCCCAAACCATCTTTAACGTTTTTTAATCTAATTATTCCTAACTGAATTTATTGGCTCAACTTAAAGAATTCATATTTTGTCCTCTTACATAGCTTTAGCATGATATCTATCGGGCCAATTAACCAGAAAATTTTTGAGATCTTTAAACTGTTGTGAAAAATCTGTTGATCAATACTTCTTCACTCAAATAGGGAAATGTTGTTACTTGGGATTAGCGAGGCAAAGCAACGAATGACTCGAGGTGAAGCCTAACAGGAAGAAAAAAATGATCTACAAAAGAATACACCCTAATTAATTTTTAAGACTTTATTCTGATTATTTTTTAAATACGAGGCCTTTGGATACACATGAAAACTCAATCCTAGTTAAAATTATATGGTAAAATGAGGAAATTTTGAGGTTTATGAATTTTCTTTATACTAAAGGAGCAACTGTCGGTCGGCTCCCTGTCTCTACCTAGATCACCAAGCTTCCATAATCCCAAAAATTAATATTTTTGGTAAATTATAATGTGAAAAATACTTTTTTTTTTCTTTCAATAATTGGTTTTAGTTCAGAATTTCAACATCTAACCTTTTGGGCAAAATTATAATACATTAACCAATTAGTTGTCTCAAAACTCTCAAGTTAACTCTAATTGTATTCATTTAGTCTCTATACCTATACTTTTAATGCTGATCAGGCACAATACTTAAGGATACTACATGGCAAGTTGATTTCAAGGGACTTAAAATTGTTAAACCAAGTGAAGGAATGACAGATCTATTAAACAAAATTAAAATTTTATAGGCTATATTATTTAGAAACTTTTTCGAAGTATAAAGGTTATATGGCTAATTCTAAAGGTTTAGGAAATCACAAATTAAATAAACACGTACAAGTCTTGAAGTTCAAAAAAGAATCTTATAATAACCTAAAATGAAATATTAAAACAACTAATAATGTAATTAAAAATGAATAGAAACCAATCACTAGCCAATAAGCATCCCATACTACCATAGTGCTAGAACTTTTCTCCTGAATCCTAGTCAGGACGATTGTTTTTGTTATCCTCCAATGAGATGAATACATGGTGTTTTCAAGAGGTAGTGGTTTTTGTGATACTGCAATTCAAATTTCCATTTCCTAATACTTCGATAGGGTTGGTTGGTGAATCCAATTTGGCAGCTATTTACACTTCTCTAATATTATTCATGCTAAACCATTCGTTTAATTCTCTAAGACAGTTAGGGGAAGCCTCGACTGGAACTAGGCATGAAAGAGAGGAAACAAGGGAATCATATGATTGTAAAGAAAAACAGCCCGCGGAAAATGAAAATATGCAAAGTAATGAAAGCTTCTGAAATTAGCTGGTATCCATCCTTTACTTCATCTAAGGAACACTACCTTATTTTCACAAAAAATATTTCCATTTTAATCCTCCTTTAACTGAATTTGCTTTACAGCCTACAATGACCTAATATTCTGCAATAAATGGTCCCGAGAAATTGATAATACTCTAGAGGCTGAACCTAATTAACAACTTGAAGTAAATGATATATACGGTTCCAAGTACCAATTCAATGCCGTATATAAAGCATCCACAAACTGCCATAAAATTTTCAGCTAATTCTTGAGGCACTGTTAGAGTATTTGAGGCCCACAGAAGAGGAATGATAAAAAAAACAAGGATATAGTTGTTTTATCTACATCTTCTTCTTCTTTTTTTTTAAGACTATTGCGGCTTTTTCTTATTAACCTTCTTTACACTTTCTTTTAATTACTTGTGAGTGTTTTTTAGTTATCTCTTGACGATGTACCAAGGATAAACATGAGGAGGTTTAGATTTTCTTATGAAGCTACTCTGTATATTACTTTTATACAAAATTAGATCCAATATATCCCAAAGAGATTTCATTTGAATAAATAAATATATCCCAAAGAGAAATCCGGTACAACGACTCATACATAGGTTGTTCTGAGGTTGGTGTACGTAGATGTGATAAAGTGCAGAGTGATCATTGGATTTGTCTATCTGGCTAGCCAAAGTTGAAAATATGGTCCTCATCGCCCAGCTCATTTGTAGTTCAGCAAATAGTCAGCCTAATTTCCCCTTTGTTTGTTTGTCTGGTTTTGTTTTGTTTTGTTTTGTTTTTTTTTATTTTTTTTTCCGCCCAGAGTCTCAATTTTATCCAACTTATCAACATAAAGAACTAATAGAAATCAAATATATGTTAGTGGTAGTTTACTATTTTCTATTTTTGTTTTTTGGTTAAGACTTTTTCGATGTTGACTAGCATTTAAACCAAAAATAAAAAATCTGTCTTATTATTTCCTGTGGCCACGTTTTGATATCGTATACATGTGCAGATTTGTGGAAGGCAGTCAAAAAGATTTGGACGGTTTAAAGAGGAAAAGAAATGTAGACATTGGATGAGGTTTAAAGAAGAAGCGGCCAGTGAAGTTAATGCTAATGCTAGCAATGGGAATTCGGCCACTGACAAATTGCCCGCCGCAACAAATTGACCAAGACAAACTGGAGCTTATTTTAGGTGCACTCTTATTTGAGCAAGTCATTTTCCTCTTTTCATAACTGAAAACTGGAAGTTCATATCTAATTTCGTCCCTAGTAAATGAAGGTGAACTATTGAGCTTGTTCCAAACCCATCTTCTGCAGTTTTGAGCTAATCTGAATGTAGTTTAAAAATCATTAAGATAAAACACCTATTTTAAACGCTTTTCCAAATCCACAATTTATAAAGTTAATCCGTAAAGTCCAACAAATCTCTATTGAATCGATTTTCTTCAGTCTTTTATCTTAAAAATAGGATCTACCTAGAACCCAAGTTTGCACTCTTGATCTGCAATCCCATCTGCGATTTGAACAGCAGAAAAGAAAGAGATAAAAAGATGTATAATAACTAAAGTTTTCACTCCATATCTTTAGGTGTGTAAACATTATTCATTGTCCTAGAAAATTATATCTCATTAGTCTGTCGCTTAGGAAAATGAGAACCCACCATTCCCAACATGATATACATTTTAGTTCTCCATTTACTCCGAACAAAGCGAAAAAATGCCTAATGAACCCAACAAAATGTGTGCAGAGGGTCTCGAATTGGTTAGATATTTGCATACCTGTAAATGGAATTAAGGCTCAAGCTGCTTTTGTCTGAAGCTTCTTGGACAACAGTTGGGCAGCAAATTTCTGTACCTTCATAATGTTCAAACTCGTGAAGGAATTCAGAGTTGGGCTTTGGATAAAGAAATGAGAAAAGAAAACCCCAAAATTTTAAAAATGAAAATGCCATGGAAGGATATCTTTTCCTCATAGTTGGGATGATTGAGCATGAGTAGATTATTGTTGTTAACAAGGGCTCGGACTAATATATCCTTGGCCTCATTTTGCTTCTTTTTCAGCATATTGCACATCTGGTAAGAAATTTAAACAATAGATTCATGAGGTCTCTACATCAGGTTACTCTAAAAGTTTAAAGGTTGTATTTGCAACATTACTGAAAGCATTTAATTTTCCGATACAAGGTTGTTTTCATGTTTCCATTTTGTCAATTCAACGTGGTCATTGTACGTCTTTAGCTCCTTTTTCCAAATGAAAATCACCAGAATGTTACTTTTCAATCTGACAAAGGACAAAATATTCTACAGTTGACTTACATCTTCAAGCTGCTGTGAATAGGCTTCTGCTTTTTCAACATTTCGATTATTTTCAAAAACCAAAGATACTTTCAATTCCATCATATTTGGCACACAAGTATCTTCAAAACTGTTGGGCAATTGGTCAAGGGAGGCAGTGGTCATTCGTTCAACCTGATTTCACCAAAAATGGAAAACAGAATGGAAAAATAACAGACATTGATTCGTATTTTTATTTCTTAAATCCATTCAACCAATTGCCGAACCTGTTCTATCTTTTTCTCCAATGGCTCTTTGGAGTTTCTGCAAGTGATTTGGGAAAGCAACTAATTAATCAAGAGAATCATCCAATGAATGAAAAAGATGAATGAGATTAATGGTATGATGTCACCTAAATTCACCAGGTGATATACAAAAGAGCTTCAGAGGTTTTAACAACATTGAATCTACATTTGGTCCCTGTAAATAGTTTTGGAGTAAAAAATCTGTAATGTCTACCTGAATCTTAGGGAGAGAGAAGTTTTTGAGGTCTGGGGACTAAAAAGCAAAATTATTCTAAACACCTTAGTGACGTGGACTTATGAGCTAAAGATATAAACCTCTAGTGCTTTACGCTTCATGTTGGAGATCGGAAGTTTTTGTTTCTCCGGGTTTTCAGCACAGTAGCCAATGTCAAACTTTTTACTTCTTTGTCTTGATTCCGTAGCTTGTTCTGATAATTTCTTTTCTTGCACACCTCCAGTACTCAAAAGGACTTGCTTTCCTCCAAATCCCCTAAACAAAAAAGAATGACGTGATCTTACAAATATTAATCAGTCTGTTTTGAAGAGAGGTTTGAAAAAAAAAAAAAAGAACATACGAACACCATACCTAGAAGTCTTCAAGCTGGAAGGATTCGGAAATATTAAGCTAGCTTTAATAGAACATAGTTTATTCCCTTGAGCTGAAATGGTCTTTGCGTTTTGACTATGTATCATTGATGATTTTTGTGCTTCCATACTGCAATGTGTTTGAGTACTTTTTCTTACACACGAATTGCTATGATTAACTCTGGCACTGCAAGAATAAGAAATAATATAAAAAATAAAACATATACTATTCTGCACACCCTTGTTAGGCATAGGCGATTCCATCTCAAAATGAAGTTTAAGACATAGTCCAAACGTAAAATAGAACACCCAATAGTATGCCTAACCTTAAAGCACCAAGCTTTCCTAAGCTTTTTTCACGTTGTACTGCAACTGGCGGAGCTAACTTTGCTCCTTTATTATGTGATCGAGAGTCTCTGCGGAGGTTCCTGCGATTTGTCTATAATCAGATGAATACATCGTGGCCATATTATTGTATGGAATGGCCATTGCCAAATCATGGGAAAAGTGCAATTTCCAACTGTCATGAAATCTGAAGTTCAAACGTTTATAGTAAAATGACATTTAACAAAGCCAATATGAAGCTGTAGAGGCTCGAACTGAAAAGTTCATATTAAGAAGCCTAGCTTGACATTACCAATGCTGCTATTAAAGTCTTTCCATGGTCATATACTGCAATCATCGTGTTTGTTGTTTGTCAACCATCAAATGTCATACCATATAGTTGATCAACAGGCCTCCAGGCTCCAGTAGTGCGATTGTAATATAAAGCAAATTTTCATAAGGGGCATTAGTAATTAGAAAACAGCGTACCCGTCTCCAGCTGCCGGAATTTGATTTGGAGCAGCAGTTTTATTCGTGCCTAAAGAGAAAAGTTTTGTACTAATAGATGACGATTGATGTAGCTGAGGTTTGCTAACATCTGTCCTTGACAATGATGAATTCCCACCCATTTCTTTTTCTTTAACTGTCACTTCATTTATTGGCGGTCCTCTGCATCAGGAGTTTGCAAAAGAAAAAACAAAATTTATGAGATCCTACCATCCATTTCTTTGAAAGCTCAAGTCATGGATGTGCTTTTCATAATTGCACAACATCTCTAGCACAGTAATTCATTAAACATGGGTTTAGAGTTTGTGCAAATACATGAGGTAAATAATTTCCAGCTGTGTACTTCTATTCAACGATCTTCACATTTCCAATGGAGAAGATCAGGATAAATTAATCTAAGTAAATTTTTGTACTAAAATATTTTGTTTATCCAATACTGTAATATGATAAAGCAGAATATTTAACCTGCTTAAGGGAACTGTAGACAATTTCAATTTCAAATTTTGGTTTTCTCTGATTTCCTGCGTGTCAAGCAAAAGCTTCCTCGGGACATCTGAATTTGAAAAATCTTTGAGATCTAAATGAACTTCAGCCAGTTGAACATTATCAACAAATTTATTCAGATGGTTGCATTCTGACTTATTCTTTTCCGATGCAGGGATATTTATTGGAGACAAATAGCTTTGAGTCAATTTTCTAGAGCAAGTTACATCAGACTCTATGTTTTCATCAGTGACATTTCTAGTTCCACCTGAAACTAATGTTAGTTCTCCTCTTTCCGAACAAATTTCAGACTGGGGTTCTGAAGTACTTTCAGGTGCATTTCTGGCAACGCAGTTGACAGGTACATCATGAATGACTTGATGACTACTCTTTGCCACTACTTCTTCAGACAAGCAACCTTTTTCCTCTTCATTTGTAGTTGGTGTTGAAGTTATTGCTTCATGTGATGTACCATCCGCTTCTTCCGACACTAGCTCACCACAATCTCCCTGAAAATTCTCAACTGTAGAACTAGTCTCGTTTCCTGAAGCTGAAAGTCTCTTGGCTATACTATTATCGATTGCAGTATTTTCTTCAGCTATGTGGATATTAGAAGCTTCACACTCAACTCTAGAAGAAGAAACTGCCTTGGAATCTTGCTGTTGTATACAAGTCTTTTCTCCATTTTGTAAGCTTTTATCAACATCAAAGCTATCCAATCTTATTGCAGACATAAGTAAAAATGAGAAGTTGTAAGTTAGGGTTCAATCGCATGGCTGTCTAAAATTCAAAAGATAGTTCTTGAGTAATAAGAAACGTTTCTCTAATTGTGTTCTCTACTTACTCTTTAAAATCGAAAGAGAAATTTAAGTTGTCTATATCTTTTTTAATATTTCCAAGGGATGATCCTTCTTTACCGCTACTCCTGGCCTTTTCAATATTTTTCTTCTCGTTTCCTGATGCTGGAAGTCTCTTGGCTATACTATTATCAATTGCAGTGTTTTCTTCAGCTCTGTGAATATTAGAAGCTTCACACTCAACTCTAGAAGAAGAAACTGCCTTGGAATCTTGCTGTTGTATACAAGTCTTTTCTCCATTTTGTAAACTTTTATCAACATCAAAGCTATCCAATCTTATTCCAGACATGAGTAAAAATGAGAAGTTGTAAGTTAGGTTTCAATCGCACGGCTGTCTAAAATTCAAAAGACAGTTCTTGAGTAATAAGAAACTTTTCTCTAATTGTGTTCTCCACTTACTCTTTAAAATCAAAAGAGAAATTTAAGTTGTCTATATCTTTTTGAATATTTCCATTGGATGATCCTTCTTTACCGCTACTCCTAGCCTTTTCAATCTTTTTGGGTGGGGATGAAAAGTCGAGATCTGGCATGTCAATCTTGAACGATGATAACTTTTCAAAACTTCCATCCAGATTGAAATCATCATCCCTGGAAGAAAAGAAATAATATTTTTCAATGACGTGTACCATCCATCAATTATTTCCTGCCATAGAGTTTGAGATCCCACATCGCTGGATTTTTTAATGCATGAACATGAAAATGACATTGTGGCAAGACAACTATCCATAAATGAGACTGATAAGGCTTGGAAGATGATTGAAGGTGATCTATCCAAAATACTTCAAATTTCTAGTTTGCGATACTTACAAAGTTCCGAAATCAAAAGCCTTAATCTTCCCTTTCGAGGCCGTACTAAAACTGAAGTCCACCATGTCATCCTCTGTCACTGATATTGATTTCCAGGACTTCATAAATTCGTTGTCGATGTCCTCATCTGTGTCAAGGAGAGTAGAGGTTCCATTACCTTTTTTTTAGGACCTTACAATCAGAAATTCAGCCATGTTTACATTAATTGCAGTTTGAACACGACATCTGAAAATAGATAGATAAACTTGCTTCACACTTCATCCTATGCCTACAATACTAACGTGACATTCAAAGGTATCCTTTCTCTTATTTATAACAATTCAGAAGTCATAGTTTCTAACTTTGCAAACTGCTAACAAAAAGGATTATGGCAAGACAGCAAATTAAAAATTAAGTTATGTATCTATCTTTTCTTGGTAAGGTAATACAAACAAAGTACTAAGCTATGTTCCTTCTATATATGAAAGCTAAAAGTGCATACCAAGAAGAGAATCCTTTTTTCTAAGAACAGTAGCTGAAGATGCTCCTTTCCTTGATTCTGCCATCCGCTTATGCTGGACTCGTTGAGACCCCTAGAGACAGTGATCAGACAAGATGATGTTTCCATAGAGAATAAACTATTTGAAGATGGTGTTCCCACTAAGCATTCACCTAAATTTCTCAATATTTTCTATTCTTATCAAGAAATAAAAAAGTAAACTCTACGGCTAAATCATGGTAAACGATTGAATAATTTAAATTTTTTGCCTGATTGGCTAGATTGTAGATTCGACTAATATACAAAGGAAACAGAATGCTAAATTAAACAAATTTATTCTTTGGAAACATAGTGAAAATCTTAAAAAATGAACAAGCTGCAGAGCTGCTAACCTGTAATTAAGGATTAAACACACACAAAATACAAAATAGCCCTCGATAATTCTTCTGATGGGGAACCACAAACTCCAGCGATTAGTCTACACCAAATTGCTTGAGAACGTGTTCCAGAGAGAACTTGTCTAAAGTTGAAACGAAAGCATCAACTGAGATCTCTATGAATGATGTTCTAGAACAAGATGAGTTATAATGCAAACAAGATTGTGCCATGTACGACAAGCACCTACACTGAAACGCATTAAAAGATGATAAACTGTCAAATTCCAACGAACTATCAAATGAACCAATCAGCGAAAATTATTGACTAAAAAAAAATTCAAGCACAGAAAGAAAGCAAATTATTCCGACAAATACAAAATGCAAAGAATGCAGAAACAAAGATCTCCAAAGGATGACAGATGAACTTCAAAAGAAATTAACGGACACTAATCATACAGAATCAAACGACAACAGATTCAGCGGAGAACAGCTTTACTTCGTTCTTTCCTTTTTCCACTGCACATTGAACGGTAATGAGAAGATCCAAAAAAATATTGATAGAAGAAGCAAAATGAGCGATGAGGTTTTCACAAACAACAATATCTTCGAGTTAGATAGAATATCAGAGAGATAGAGATAGAGGGAGACCTGGAATTTCAGCGATAGAATAGTGATGCGAATAATGCCTGTGTTTCGTCGGCAGTGGCTGAGACCAGAGAAGGCTTTCGTCGAGAACGGAACATGGAGAGCTTTATTCAAATGTCTCTATTTATTTGTAATTTTTTGTGTCCATGGCGCGCAAGGATCATCGACGCATCGGTTACATTGACTGACCGCGCAACCCAACCCATTACACAAGTTCGTTGATTTCAACTTCTCTTTTTCTTTTTTCAGTTGCAAATATGACAGTGTTAATAATAAACTATAGCAATTTTGGCACAATCTGAAATTATTTGATTGGGGGGATTTGAAAAAATGGGTGTTTTTTAAAAGAAAATTGATAAAAAGAGTGTTTTAAAAGTATTTGGATAAAATGGGTGGATTTTTTTGTTTTATAAGAATGCTTCTCTTACATTATTTTCTTTTTTTTTTTCTAATTTTTTCTCTCTCCTGTCAACGTAAAAGAAGAAAAAGAAATGGTCAGTGTCCCATCTCATTTAATTTATTATCTTTAATTATTATCATTATTATTTTTATTATTATTATTCTTAATAATAATAATATTTTTTTATTATTATTGTTGCTATTATATTATTATTATTATTGCTATTATATTATTATTATTGTTGCTATTATATTATTATTATTATATTTATTATATTATTATATTTATTATATTATTATTATTATATTATTATATTTATTATATTATTATTATATTTATATTATTATTATTATTATTTATTACATTTATATTTTTTTAATTATTATTCTTATTATTATTTTTATTTTGAACTGGTAAAATGTTGCGACCTTTGTTCTTAAGCTTACAATATTAAAAGTTTAAAATAACAAAATCCTCATAAAAATAATTGTTTTGTAAAATTATTTTCATAAAATAAAAAAAAATCATTTACTTTTTATTCTTCAACTACACACATATACACACACAATTGGTTTATTATTGATTTATATCCTACCCTTAAATTTATCTTTTCATCTCCTATTACCTTTATTTTTAATAACAAATAATTTATAATTTTCATGAATTTAAAATTATTAAAAAAAATTTGTAACAAAAATGAATATTCAAAAATTGAATCGGTACAATATCAAAAGTTATAAAGTTTAAAAAAAAACCATCAAAATATTGAAAAGATAGTTAATTTTATTAAAAGCGGAATAAATTAAACAATAAAGTTATCATTTACCTCTTACTTAAATATATTGTTTCACTGATTTTTATAATTAGATAATAATAATAATAATATTTAAAAAGAATAATTTATAGAAATGAAGCCCACCACAAAGAAATCCACCTTTTACTCAAATACTTTTTAAAACATCCATTTTTTCTAATTTTTTTTAAAATACCCCTTTTTTTCCAATGGAATTAAATTTTATTAAGTGGAACAAGAAATCACACGTATCAAAATAAAATTACATAAGTAATTACATAAATGTTTTTTTTTTTTTTGTGAAAAATATAAAATGTTAGGTTAAGAGTTTATTAGAGAAGCAGTATGCTCCACGTCGCGCCCATTGGCATTCACCTCTCAGCAAAAAGCAACTTACCCCTGGCCCTAACCCCCACCAACCACGCTACCGGGTTTCGTTGCGAAAGTGAAAACGCACTACAAAATCAATAGAGATCGGATGCACCTTCAGCAACCATAACTCGAACAATACAGCCATGCGAGTCACAGTATCAGCAACCACTCCGGTTCTTCCTTCTCGGCCCGCCTTCGCTCACAACCATGTCCTCTCTCTTTCTCCTCTCGACACAGATCCCAATCTCCGTGTCAATTTTCGATACCTTCGGGCCTATGTTTCCACCAACGCCCCCCAATCTCCTTCCCTCGATCCCTTCGACGTCATTGCCACCGCCCTCTCCTGCGCCCTTCTCCATTACTATCCCCTCGCCGGAACTCTTCGTCGTCACAGCCACCGTCTAGAGCTGTTCTGTGCACACGGTCAAGGCGTCCCTCTCATTCGCGCCACTGTGGACTGTGAACTCGCGTCTGTTGATTACCTCGATAACCCGGATGAAACTTTTGTGGAACAGTTGGTGCCCGATCCGGACGAGAATGAGGGGCTGAATCACCCTTGTATTCTACAAGTTACGCTCTTCGAATGTGGTGGGTTCACTCTTGGAGCTTCCATTCATCATTCTGTGTGCGACGGACTTGGAGCAACTCAGTTTTTCAATGCTGTGGCTGAATTGGCTCGTGGAGCGAGGACGGTCTCGATCGAGCCAGTCTGGGATAGGGCAAATTTGCTGGGCCCGAGGAATCTTCCCCGAATTGAGGCACCAATCGGGGAGTTTTTGAGTTTAGAACATGGAAATTTACCCTACAGTCAAGAAGTTGGAGAGATGGTGAGAGAGTGCTTCCCTGTTTCTGACGATCAATTGGAGAAGTGTAAAAGCATTTTGTTCAAACAGTCTGGTTCTCGATTCACCGCCTTTGAAGCCTTGGGTGCATATATATGGCGGGCCAAGTGAGTTGAATTTTAGTATTTCTGTTAATTTGATATCCCTGGTGTCTGATCTTTGACTGTTTTTACTTTTTGTTTGGGATTTCTTTCCATTTTTCAGAGTAAAAGCCTCGGCAATTGCAGGGAGTGAGAAAGTGAAATTCGTGTATTCAACGAACATCCGTAAACAACTAAAACCGCCGTTGCCGGTGGGTTACTGGGGGAACGGTTGTGTTCCAATTTACGTTACAGTCACTGCGGAGGAGCTCAGAGAGCAGCCCATTTGGGAGACGGCGATGAAGATCCAGAAGAGCAAAATCAATATAAACGATGGGTATGTTCGGTCGTTCGTGGACTTCCAAGAGATTCATCGTGAGGATGGAATCACGGCGGGGAAAGAGGTGAGTGCGTTCACAGACTGGAGACATTTGGGGCATTCGACGGTGGATTTTGGCTGGGGAGGTCCGGTCACGGTGTTGCCGGTTTCTTGTTTCCTTCTCGGAAGCGTAGAGCCTTGCTTTTTCTTGCCTCATTCTTGTGCAACTTCAAGTGAGGCTGGTTTTAAGGTCTCCGTCACTTTGAGAAAAACCGCGATGCCTTCTTTTAGGGAGGAGATGAAGAAATTCG
Organism: Cucumis hystrix; assembly: GCA_025688845.1. NCBI lineage: Eukaryota > Viridiplantae > Streptophyta > Magnoliopsida > Cucurbitales > Cucurbitaceae > Cucumis > Cucumis hystrix. Next base: position 1,638,778 of record CM046884.1, read on the forward strand.
GTGCTGATCATTTCGGGGTTGTTGACCTAAATTCGCAACACTAAATTAACGGAATTTATAAATATAAAAAAATTTCAGAATAATTTTTTTTTTTGATTTACTTTTCTCGATTGAAAAATAATCATATTGAATAAACTTCCAAATATATCAAAAATATGTAATTACTTAATAGACTTAGTTATATTTACAATACAGAATTATACATTTATTATTAGAGAAATTGCATCAAATGATAAAAATATTTAGAAAAAAATAGTTCATAACACCAATATGACAAAATTAGTGATATCATACGTCTATACGATAATCATAAGACTAACAGATGATAATTTTTAGACTATTAGAGGATCTTCATTTTTTAATTTGCTACTTTTGCAAATTTAGAAAATGTCACTATTGTCATAATTTTTTTTGTTATTTTTACAAAAATCCATTATTATTATTTCTGGAATTGTTAACTATTATAATCGTCCAAAATTTTAAAAAAATTTACTTTTAAGAGTTCAACTTTTAAGTGATTTCGAAATGGTCACGTTACTTTTTCTATTACCAAAATTATTTTTGACGATATTAGGTGATAGGTAATTTTTGTTAAAAAATCACTTAAAAAATTATGGTCTAATTGGAACAAGATGCTTTAGTTAATTTGTTTTCTCTAAAATTAGTTTTGAAGCTTTCATATAATCTTGGGTAACTTTTGAAAAATTTGAAATTGTTTTAAAAAATGCAAAATATTAAGGATATCTGTTTCTTCAAATTGCAAATTCTAGTCTCTATAGTTTTAAAAATAAAAATTTGATTGTTAATACATATGAACTAAGATCTAACTTTCACTATAAGACTAAAAATATACTATTTGATCTAGTTTTATCTAATTCACTCTTATGAGCATTGGTATGAAGAAATTTCTAGTAATATAGTTTTAATTTATTGTTACTATTAAAAATTGTTTACGAGCCAGGTAATAAATATTTAATAAGTTAATAAACGAAATTGGTAGTATGGGCTAGAGTGGCACTAAAAATTTCGGTAATTGTATAGTATGAGTAGGCTTGGAAGTTAGACGAGAAAGCAAAAGGCAAGGCAGAAGTTTGTATTGAAATCTATCCTCTCTTATCCGCAACCTAACAAACCAATACAAACCATTTATTAAAGTTGGGAACGAATCACTAAAGGATTCCCACCCATAGCAGCACAGAAACCCAGCCATGGCGTTCGCTCTCGGAGGATCTTCCTCAACTGCGATCTTGGCCTCTCGATCCATCTCTTCTCCCTCCCCTAGGCACTTCCTACCTCTCCTCTCTCTAACCCCAGGTACATTTCCTTACAAATTATTCAATCTCTTCTTTCTTTACTCTTCCGTTTCTTGCTTATTGCCGTCTTTTAATTCCTCTTTTATGTCTCCGGTTTCATTTTTAATTTCTTTTACTCGTCTCTATTTGCTGTTCTCATGGAGATGTAAAGCATTTGGTAATTTTGCAGCTCATGGTAATGGGAAGAAATCTATTGGATGTATTAGGATTCAGGGGAAGAAGGGAAGGCCTCAGGTCCAATGCAATGTTGCGACTGAAATAAACACCGCTGAGCAGGTTTGTTATTCCCCACCTGGAATTTAGTCTGTTTCTGTGTATACAAGCTGCACTCATGAAGCTCTTTAAAACTTAAAATTGCTGTTCGGGCTCCAGTTCCAGTAATCTAAATGTATACTGCATTGTGAAAGCTAACTGAAGAAATTTGATATCTTTACCGGTCAATGAACTAAATGGATCTTGATTTAAACGATTCTTTTACAGTTTCTTTAAGAGTGAATAAGAAAGGGGAAAATTCTACCAGTGAAAAAATGACGTAGAAAATTGTTGGATTGTTTGTTTCAAGGTCATACGAGTGAATAATAATATATTAGTAATTTTTCAGGCAGTGAATATCTCAAAAGAGAGTCAGAGGCCAGTTTATCCTTTTGCTGCCATAGTAGGGCAGGATGAGATGAAATTATGTCTTCTACTGAACGTTATTGACCCAAAAATTGGAGGTGTCATGATCATGGGTGATAGAGGAACAGGAAAATCAACCACAGTTAGGTCCTTGGTTGATTTGCTCCCTGAAATCAGGGTTGTGTTTGGAGATCCCTACAATTCTGACCCTGAGGATCCTGAATCAATGGGTATTGAAGTGAGGGAAAGTCTGGGGAAAGGAGAGCAACTATCAGTGGTGATGACCAAAATTAATATGGTTGATCTGCCATTGGGTGCTACTGAAGACAGGGTTTGTGGGACTATTGACATTGAAAAAGCACTTACTGAAGGTGTGAAGGCATTCGAGCCAGGACTTCTAGCTAAAGCTAACAGAGGTATTCTCTATGTGGATGAAGTAAATCTTTTGGATGATCATTTAGTTGATGTCCTACTGGATTCGGCTGCCTCTGGTTGGAACACAGTTGAGAGAGAGGGCATTTCCATTTCCCATCCTGCTCGATTCATTTTGATTGGTTCGGGAAATCCAGAAGAAGGGGAGCTTAGGCCACAGTTACTCGATCGGTTTGGAATGCATGCACAAGTTGGTACTGTAAGGGATGCAGAATTGAGAGTGAAGATTGTCGAGGAGAGGGCCCGGTTCGACCAGAATCCTAAGGAATTCCGTGAATCTTACAAGGCAGAGCAAGAAAAGTTACAGCAACAAATTTCGTCAGCTAGGAGTTCCCTTTCTTCGGTTCAGATAGATCAGGATCTGAAGGTGAAAATCTCCCGGGTTTGTGCCGAGTTGAATGTCGATGGATTGAGAGGAGACATAGTGACAAATAGAGCTGCAAAGGCTCTTGCAGCTCTAAAGGGAAGGGATAAAGTTGCTGCTGAGGACATAGCTACCGTCATTCCCAACTGCTTGAGACATCGTCTTAGAAAGGATCCATTGGAGTCTATTGATTCCGGTTTACTTGTCATTGAGAAATTTTATGAGGTATTTAGCTGAGAAAGGTGAAATAAATAGCCTTCTCTTTGCAACTCTTTTTGTTAGTTGTAACAAAGTGACACCAGTGTGCTTTTTTCATGTTTCCCCTTCCGTTTATATGAGCAAAATTTACAGATTTCCAATGCACAGGTAATTTAATACTTAATTATATGGAGTGAAATTTATGATATCTACTTTGCTGTAAAACAAGGTCCAGTTATTTCCCCTTAGAACTTCATGCATCCGATAATTCATTTGAGTATCTCCATTTCAATCCAACAGTAAAATGAATGTTGTCTACAAGAAAAGCTCAAGTTGAAGAATATATTTACATTGAAGGAACATCAAGATTAGCAGTGAAGTTTTTGCAGCACAAGCAATCGGTTTTTCATTTTCAATAATTTGTCTTTGCTACTAGTCAAATTAGCCACTTTGATCAACATCACTATTGAACTTTGGAACCATAGACGGTAAAGTAATGTTATCATCTAGAAGAACGAATGAGTTCTGAACCCACGTACACCTGCCAGCCCTGTTAACGGACAGCTGCTTAAGCTCTCCATGCCGTGAATCGTGTTCTGCAATTTCAATATCAGATGCCTTAAAAGTTATGGAGAGTTCTGCACCAAGCATAGAGCAAAAACGGGAGAGAGAGATACCATTGAAGTCGTTATACCAGCAGCTGCAGCAAGTTTGTTCCTAGCATTCACTCTCAAAGATATTTTCCTCAGCACATGATACCGGTGGCTTCCTCTACTCTGGAATTTGATTTTTGGCTCCAGATGAGTGCAATAATCTTTGGAACCATAATAACACAGGGCTGTAATGTAGTCTACACCCCCAACAACAATCTCAACTCTAAGGCATAATAGTATCTTTAGCTACAACTCTTGGAACCTTGAAGATAGGGTTTTGCTCCAGAAAAGGTGGTGAGCTTTGAAGTACTATTGATGCAGCCCTTATCAAAATCCCAGCAGTTAAACCCCATATCACAAATTTCTTATTCTCAGTCTCATAATCAAAGAAATGAACAAGGTATTTGCATCCCATCCACTCTCTTTCCTCCGATCTCCGATTTTCATCCTGCATCAGATGTTTAAGGGAACATTTACATCGAGAATTCAATAAGGGTTCAAGAACAATTATAGAAGATAGTTGTATTTTTAATTATCTACCAAATGAAGATAATAACCTTAAGAAACATATCAAGTGGAGCATCAAATACTTCATCCACTTCAGCAGGATTCGGCCTGGGATTGAATGCATTTCTTTCATTCATAATGCCGATAACAGGAACCACTCTTAGGAGATGCTGCAAAGAAAAAAAGAAGGTACATGTACTGAGCTGATCATCACAATCCCTAGTGTAAGTATATGCTTCTTGCTGCAGTCAAAACTAATAAAATTCCGAAGGTTAGCCTCTGGTTTCTAACGAAGCTTATAAACTCAGAGATGACACAATGCTGGTGAATCCTGGACAAGGTTACCCGATAGTTCTTCCACTGAAAGAAGTGAGATTTCTTAAAGAAACTTTGGTTTCTTCGAGTCCCAAAGGAACAGAAGAATAATTACTATTGGTGTTTCTATATAGGCCAAGTGTAGTTACCTAATCACAGAAAGCATTGGAAACGTCTTCGAGTCTTCATAACTCCAATCATCAGAAAACTCCATTGTACCAGCAAATAAACCTTCTGACATTCCCTAAATCCTCATTTTTTATTTAACAATAGTTATTTATAGTTGGGATTAGCAGAAGTTTACCTAGAAATCTGCACTCAGGTAGAGAGAATTTTCACAAAACTCTTGGAAACAGAATCGTTGCATTAGAGTACCAAAATTTGAAGCTTTTACTTAATTTGATCTTAAATATAAACCAATTGTTTCCTATGATTTAAGAATAGAGTCTGTTTTGCACCACACCAGAAGGGTGCCTCAATGATCAATCGAATACTCATCAGTTATCGAAAGTACAGAAATTTTGTGGGAGAGGTAGAGTAAATACCTTAGACAAGAATGGTTCGAGAACAGTAACAACATTTACAAGCGAAGGATCCAAGCCAATCTCCTCCTTTGCTTCTCTCGTCGCAGTCGCCCCATCGTCTTCATCTCCTTCCTCTGCTTTTCCTCCAGGCAATGCAACTTCGCCTGCAAACAAATTCCCCCCAAATTATAGGTTAACGACTAATAAAAGGAAAATTGCAATATGGTTCGGGTTGACTTGATATGTAGTCAATAGATATATGAATCCTTTTCCATTTTCGGGAAAAAAAATCAAAGTAAATTCTAATTTCCTTATTCTTAGATCAATCGAAATCAAAAGGGGTAACCAAAACTGCACTGACCCGAGTGAGTAGACAGCCTCGAGGATCGTTTGGTGAGAATGACCCGCAGATCGCCATCATTCCCTTCAAAAAGGCAAATCAACACAGCCGCTCTCTTGGGTCTGAACCTTTCTGGGTCTCGAGGAATTGGAGTGGTTGATTCAGGAAAACCCACTTGAGAAACAACCTTTCCATTGCTCTCCTCACTGCTTGGCTCCTCTATGTCGACCAACAATGGAGGCGGCTTGTAAAGGCGGAGTTGCTGAGCCAAAGCGACTAATCTTCTTGAGCACCCAGAAGAGTCCGCAGAAGAATCCATGAGTTTTGAGACACGAGTAGTGCACAACAATGGTTTCGATAGCCTTCTTAATATTGAAATCATGAATTTAAAGCCCTTCAAATTTCTTCACGAATAAATCATCAAATAAATGAGACAGTCCGTTACCGACAACAATTGGTGGGTTTTTGGCCTTCTCTAGCTTTAGGCATTGGTTTGTATGAGGAGTTTGATTATGGCCTCTGCGATTGGTAGAAAGAACGTGGAAACTCAAAAGCTTTCCTTTTTCTTCTCTCTCTCGAAAAAAAGTTTATAAATGGCTATTAAAATGGCTATTTCCACTGTTTACGTGACACGTTAAAATACCTAACATGAACCATGAATATTCAAAAGGTAACTCTGAGAATTGGCTCACTATCCACTTATTGCATCTTCACGAACATGGATCGGAAAGGAGAACAGGTGTTGTAACAGATCACAACTTTACACGGAGGAATCTAAACGTGACTAGATTACCATACAAAAGTTTCTTTGTTTTCATTATGGTTGTTTAGATACAGGAAAAGAAAGTAAGATTTGAAACCATTTATGGAGGTCATATAGCAATCTCAAGCTACCAAATAATGTCAAAATCATCAACACTGTTCGTATCATATACATTATAACTTAGGTAATACTTTCTTTTTCTTTCAAATATACATAACAAGAAAAAGGAAAGGACATAAGAAATAATGACATGGGGATCAGTCTGCAAAACAATAATACATTACCTCACACCACTCAATGAATGAACATCATCAGAAATTACATACAGAAAACAAATGGCTTCTACATTTTTTATTTTCTTCTCTGGCTTTCTTTGATAAAATATGAACACGTTTTGCATTCTATAAATGGCATCGATTAGGGTGTTGTTTCTTCTTTCTTGGTGTTCCCTTCGTCATTTTTAACGCTTTCTTTGACGCCTTTTTCTTGTGCAGCCAGTTTCTCGGTTTTCTCTGTTGCTGGATAAGACAACCTCCGAGCCTTTGCAGATGATTTCCCATTCGGGGAAGGAGGTTTCAGTGGACCTCGTGCTTTAGGGGATGGTGAGTTTCTCTTACTGACTTTGCTTGATTGTCTGATTGTAGATTTCTTTGGACTAACAAACTGAGATGGTACACGGCTTTCCCATGGACGAGCAGCTATCCATCGTTCCTTCCAGCTCCAACCCCAATCAGCTTTACCAAGTTCATCTTTACCCAACCCATACATCTCATTAGAGTTTGCTCTCCACTAAAAATTTTAGGGCATTATGAAATGAACCCTTTGTTAGATTGCATAAATGGAGATTATGGTCACTGTGATGTACCAAATGAAACGGTTTAAGGGATTACCATACCTGATGTGAGAATGCATATGCCATAGCACGCTCGCGCTTAACAGCTGCTTCTTCTCTATCATGTATCCTTGAAAGAATCCCGTCCATGGAGTCTGCACCCCCACACCACTCCACCTGCAATCCATTCAAACTACTGCTTAATAGGACCAATATGACCTCTTTGTGCAGGAAAAATGGAAAAGGTAACTAATTGCAATTTTCAAACATCATTTTGGCAAGCAATTAAAGAGTCGTTTATTCTTAAAATGTCATTTTGGCAAGCAATTTTGTAGTCCCAAGCTTTTCTCAACTTCAATTGGCGCACAGTTCTCCACACCAATTAGCCTCTCCTCACATTTGCTCTCAATCGATGGTCATCTGGGGAAATAGGGGAGGAAAGTCTGTGGTTACAGCTTATTTGAATTTCTTTTGGCATATATGGCTTGAACAAGCTTTCTGTAACTATAAGCTTAGTTTTCCTTGTGCCATTTCAAAGACCTTTTCCTGGTCTTACCCAGCTAGAGAGTGACAGCGAGAGTAATCATTAAGCCACGTGAAAAAGAAAATGATCAAGAAAAGCCTTAGTTGAATGGTTAACTGCAGGATACAAAAAACAAGAACTGTATATCGATAGTAAAATCAAGTAGATGTGAGAACTTAAAACACAGAGGAGAAAAGGCAGACTGACCTCTATATCATGAAGCTTAGCTTCAAGTTTTCGTTGATTTTCTAATCTTTTTTGTCTCTGTCGTCCTTCTGTCACCATACAAAGTCGACGAGCCCTAATTTGAGCCTGTATTTGGCTCCATGAATGAAGATAAGCTAATGTAGATGTAGCATGCTTTCTAACGGAATGACCTTGAGTCAAATTCTGCAGTCTAAAGGCCCCTTTCAAGAGACGTAAATTTTTCCTGGCCTAAAATATATAAAATTATAAAAAGCATTAACAGCTATGTGAACACACAAGATAATAAAATCCTGCCCGCAGCCTACTATGCTTATTTATAACACATAATAGGCAATTTTGTTTTCTTATTACAAGATCCGAGGAAGCAAAACTTTATCTCTATACGGACATGGAGAGACTTTATCTGCCTCTGATCCTATGACTTCCATATCCAGGTGGTGTTTACACTCACCCTTTGGTTACATAAAATCCCAAACCAGCATATATTTTCAAAAAGAAAAAAGAAAAAAGAAAGGCTTACGCATCTCCATTACATAATCATTGAGTGATAACAAAATATAATTTTAAGAATCAGTTTTTATGTTATTTGCTCAATCAAGTTTCCAATTACAACCATGTGTTAAAAGCTATTTGGGACTTTCTGACGTTGACATAATGCCTTGACCAGCCACAAAGCTGGAGCTAGTCAAATATTGTCTCGTTGGGAGGAAGTGAGGCAAATCCTTCGTTCTCAAAACCATTACCTACTAAAGCTCGAAGTTCTGTTTGAGGTTATAATTGAATTATTTTCAAGTTGGCCTCTTTCTATAGATTAACAAGTTCCCCATTTCATGAGATAAATAAACAAGTTCTCTCACACATTCAACAATATCTAAAGGTGGAAATTCAAACCTCCAACTTTTTGACCGAGATTATAATATCTTAACATTTGAGTTACGCTCAAGTTGACTTATCTCGCTCTCTCTCTTTCTCACATGGTAAGATTACTACATTTACAAATTCCTCATTTCTTGAGATACACAAACAGCCAGGGTTCTAAATGTTTGCATGTGCCAACAATCCTGGTTATGAAATCTAGAAATGATAAACACCATTTTAAAAAGCATATGGGTAATAAACAAACGAAGCATGTGAGATTAATAAACCCATCTTGTAGTATATATTTTAGATGGGAAGAAGGCTAAGTAGACATAGTAACTCACACGATATGCTCGGTATGCCGTCTGAATCCGAACTGCAGCTACATCTTCAATCGGCATCGCAAGAGACTTACTGTTTCCATTAGCACCATCATTTTTAAACCTTGGGGAATCTTTTTGAAAATCATCCAATTTCTCCTGACATGATGATTTCCATAAAAAAAAAAAAAAACTACTAAGACAGTAGTATATTAACAGTTGAACACGAATCTGTAAAAATTCAGTTTGTTTTCGAGCAGCTAGCAGGACTGGGAAACCAGCTATCAAAAGGGGGAAACGGCTTGTATGACTATTCAACAGCTCTTTGTTCAACCAAAGGAAATAACCCTAACTGGTACTATGAAATCGCTAGGAAAGACTAACTCCTGCAAAAAAATAATGAATCCCAACTAGTTGTTTTTTTTCTCCGCAAAAATGTTTATCATATTCTAATGACTAATGACAATTGAGTTCTACCCAAGTTTTCTTCCTCCAAGTGATCCCTTAAAAGTATCAATTTAACCTTTGAGGTTAGCAAAATCATACAGATGAAAAGATCGAGCTAGGGCAAGCTTAAAGAAGGCCGGTCCTAACTATAACAGAATGCCCAACCCTTATAGAACATGGAAGACATGTACACGAGAGTGAAAGAATGAGAACTAATGAATTGAAGTTTGAAACTTCTCCATTTCCTTTCCCTTCTTTTCCATACTGAAGGGTCAAGAATCATAATTTGAACAAAGAAAAATGAATTAAAACAGCCACAATCTAAGCACAAGAAATGGCAGTCATACCTTAGTTTGTTTCGAACTGCTGGTTTTCACTTTTTTTAAGCGAATTACTGCCTTAAACCAACGTCCAGAACCCATCTTTGCAAACGAAGTGCTTGTATCCTAAACAAGCTAGAAAGAGCTCTACGTTAATCAAATGTCACTAATATCATCAGTAAGCAAGCGTTGACTAAGCCTTGTCTGCTTCAATAATATTCCATTATTAAGTCTCCCCTTAAGAACTTCATATTTGATCAGAGAATCGCTTAAAACAAATTTTAACTGCAGATCCCACAGTAAACGCAGAATTGAACTTGAAACAAACCAATCACGAAAGAAACAAAGATAGGATGTTACCAATTGAACATTTGCCTACCAAACAAACCACGCATTTCAAAACCATCAATCTCGGATCAATGCAACTAGTTTTTCAACCAGTCGCTCAAGATCACGCGATTCATTAACAAGCAACACAGATATTCTGTTCCTCCGAGTCTCCAAAGAACAGCGAAAACCAGATTATTTCTACTATCACAGTCATCACCACAGAAGATATGGGAAATCCCAAAAAGAATCACAAAACATAGTCAATATGTACCACAACAAGCACTAGAACTTATAAAATCCCCCATCAGTAAGCTTCTAAGACTTCCAGATCTACCATTTGTTACCAAATACAAAATCCCATATCTCAAATGTCAACATAGAAATGTAAGTGATATTAAAAGAGAAAAAACGGAGGGTGAAGAACAGATATACCAGAGAAAAGGAAAAGGCTGGAGAAGAAATCAATGAAGAGACAGTTCTAAACTTCTAAAGCATAGCCATTCCAATTTGGAAAGAGAAGGCAGTCGACAATTGGTCCAGCTTTGTGAAGTCGTAGTAGTAAAGATGAAGGCAAATCCTGAGAGAATAAAAGTGGTTGTTGCAATGTGGATTGGCCATGGCCCATCACCAGCCTTTTTTCTCCCAAAAAATTCCCAATGAAAATAATTTTAAAGAGAAAAAAAAAAAAAAAAAAAAACCCTTAAAATATTCTTCCCGCCCTCAATCAGAGGCTCAACCAACGCGCAACAGCTCATGAGAAGGAAGATCGTACGGTCACCATTAAAGGGTTGGTGGGTTTCTTTACAGCGACGTGGGAACGAACTCTCCGATCGAGAAATGGGTCGGCTTTCATCTCCCTCGGCGGAGGAACATTTCAGGTGTAATCTGTGGATTATTGAGAGAGAAGCACCATAGAATGATTGAACTAAGCAAAACGTTACAAAATTGGTATTTCACCGGCACTCCTTTGCGACATCTGTACATTACGCAAATCTTGTCGGCCGTCATATTTTTTTTCTTTTTTTCTTTTTTCTCTTTTTTCTCTTTTCTAAGCAATCAATCATTCACAATTTTTATTTTTATTCTTCTTATTATTATTATTATTTAAAAATAATGAAAAATTATTATGTAGTAATAAATGAATGGAGTCGTAAATTTCTTTATCTTTGATTTCTTTGCTTCCGTTTAGAACACGAAGTTTGATGTCAAGTTTTTCTTCTTTTTTGTATTTAATGAAGCTATGAATTTTTAAAAATATAAAACGTATTTAATCAATGTAAAAAAACTTAAACTCATTGATGAAGAAAATTTTCAATATGATTCACATCATTTCACAATCATATGAATGAGAAACCACTTTAGATAAACCAAGAATTTTGTCACAGCTGCCAAAGTCTTCATCTTTCTTTAATTTTGGAGTTATTATTTAGTGTTTCTTATTTAAGCTCCCAGCTTCCAACGATGTTTAAAAGTCAAGCATTAACTTGGGGCTCCCCATTTTGTTTTAAACAAAACGAAAACGAAAGTGGGGATTCAAATCCAAAGTCACTATTCATTCATCTTCCCCAATCAAAAACCCATTTATTTATATATGAATGGAATTTTAAGCATTATTGTAACTTTAATTTAGTTAGATTATAATTTTTCAATAATTATTTTGAATTATGCGAATATAGTTTAATTTTATAAAGAATGAGAATTAAATTGTTATAAAGAAAATCTAGGGAAAAACATAAATGAAAACTAATAAAAATAAAATGGGGAAGCGACCATGGAAATTATTGGTCACATTTCCACCAATTTGTGATGGACCTATTTTTTCAAAGTATGAGACTAAAGTGTAGGCCAATTGTGATCAAATGAAAATTACAAATTGATTGATATTAATAAAAAAACGGACCCCATAACGTTTGAAACCAAACCATTCATTTTGACACTCATTCATAAAGAACCTTCCCTTTTTTTTTTTTTAATTTCAACATGTTTCGCTTTCATACATATTATATTACATGAAGAATTGTTATTTATAGAAAAACAAATATTACTATTAATTTTTTAAAAAATACTATCCATATATTCTTTAGTCCAAAAAAAAAGATCCCAACAAAAAATGTTGAGTCAAATTAGAGAAAGGGTAGGAAGTTTGTAGTACCGTACTGCCTCAATTTTCCGACGTGTCGATACTATTAAACATACTTTCCGCCCCTCAATTTTGAATTTTATTTAAAGTGCACATCATGCATTCTTTGTTATTTGAACTTAATTATGACATTATACAATACATTAAAAGTAAAAAACAAATATCCACCATCTAATTTTTTACTTTTTTTTAATCCATTCACATTTAAAATTGAATCGTCTGTCATTTTTACTAATTTAGTAATAAATTTAGCTATTTAATTAAGGTTCTAATAAGCCTTTCGTCCGATCGTTATAGTTTATAAGCTCTTTCTTAACTTCTCATTAATTTTCTTGCACAAGATTTACTTATATAGCAAATAAATTAAAAGAATTCATAACTCAATGATATGATACTATTCTATTTTATTTTTCTTTTGACCTTTTCTCAAATAATTTACATTAATTCTGATTGAAATGTGAACGTCACGCCTTAAATTTCAATATGAGTACTTATTTTGAATTTTAGTATGAGACTTAAGAGATTATAGAATTTTTTTTAAAATTATTGATTCTATTAGGATGATTTGTACTATTTTTATTTATAATTTTAAATACATTTTGTTATTTTTTCTTTTTCTTTTTCTTCTTCTTAATTTAAATAAAGTCAATAGTGAAAACAACTCTCAACAAATTTTCCAAATCTCTAATTATTTATACATATATATTTTTCATGTGCAATTAAAACCAAAACGCTCTTACACCTCTCCGATTCATTCAATCATGGGCTCCGACGATGAAGATCATCATCATCTCCGGAAGTTCGGAACCCGCCACAAGATTATGGTCTCTGCTATTTTCAGTCTATTCATCGTCGTTATTGTCATTCTTTTCCTCCATTTTTACCTCCGATATCTCCAAAGGCGCAGAAGACAGTCCAGATTAATCAGTCTCGAACAGCAGATTTCACGAGCCGAACGCCAAATTCACACCGCATCGGCTACGGCGGCGGTGCCGCCTAAGGCGGGGCTAGACCCTGTCCTTATAGCCAGAGTTCTGCCTGAATCAATCTTCATGCAAGCTGATCATCGGGGCGAAGTCGTAGAGTGCTCGATTTGCTTGAGCAACATTGAAGAGAAAGCCACCGTTAGGATTCTCCCAAATTGCAAGCATGTATTCCATGTGGAATGTATCGATATGTGGCTTTTTTCAAATACAACCTGCCCTGTCTGCCGGACGGCGGTGGAGCCAATAGTTATAGCGGCTACAGAGCACGGGGAGGTTCCGACGGCTCCGCCGTTGGTGGAGGAGCAATCGGGGTCTAGGTTTAGTTCGTTTAGAAGGACACTGAGCAGAGAGCGGTCTCAGACGGTTCATGCGACGGCTCCGCCGTTGACGGAAGAGCAACAGAGCTCTCGACTGAGCTCTTTTAGAAGAATGATGAGTAGAGACAGAGAGAGATCGTTTAGGGTTCACAGTTGTGGAGAAGCATCGGTTCGATCTGGAGACTTAGAGAGGCAATGATTTTAATTTTTCTATCTCCTTTTCTTCAATTGCTTTATAATTTATCTGCTGTTTGTACATATAAATTTGATCAAAAATCATTAGTGGCTCTGTTTTTTGTTTTTGGTTATTTCAATATGGTTTTGGAGATTTAAATAATTATATAACATAGGTTTGATCATTACAAAAACATGTTATCTATATTCTTAGAATTCTCAACCATTGGTTTATACTCATTTCATGTGGATTCACATATCCAATTTTGACACTATAATAATTTTTACGCTATTTGATAAGATTATATTTGCATTTTGAAGTAGGGAAAATGGTGTCTAAATAGTTTGGTTGGTGTATCAGTTGTGAAGATTAGTTAAAGAAATATAATTATGTATAAAAGAGTATGAGTATGTAAAGAGGTTATGAGGTGAAATCGAAATCAAATAATTTCTAGAGGAAGTTAATTTAAATGTGGAGGTTGAAGATTTTTCAAAGCCGTGTAAGAAGTTAATTAAATTACGTACTTTATTGAATTACATATCTGGTGGTTATGAAAAGGGTTTGAATCTGTGTTATTATTCTGAGTTTGATTTTAATAATAAGAGTTTGGTCAAAACTGACGTATGAATATATTTCACCTGCTCAATATTTGAATCCAGTTTCATTTTCTTTCTTTTAATTATTGTTCTTTGTGTTCTTAGTGTGGTTGGTAATTTTCTTGTTCATGAACCAACCAACCAGACTAGGAGAAGATGTAGACATTAAATGGTAAAAAATTGGTAAAGAAAATCCCCAATACTACTCCTACTAATAATAACATCCTTTAATTTTTACTCTTGCTACTTATAATTAATATATAGTAATGATAATTTTTTTTTAAAAATGCCAAACTTGTTGAATAAAATAATCAGATAATATTTTAGCATGTGGAACTCATGATGTTGAGCCTATCTCACTTTAATGTTTATTTTAACACAGAATATAAAAGCAAGACTACTTACTTTTTATTATTGAGTTGTGTAATTATAACATTTATGGTACCTCCTTTTTTAACACTTGGAAGTGCAACTTTGATGCATGAGATTTTGAGGTTTTTCCTTAAGACGTGTGTTTCTCTTTACGAAAGTTACCAATTTTCTTTAGACTTAAACCCACTTCCTCAATGGAACAAACCCTCAACCCAATGTTTACAATAAGAGAAGATGTACCACAACACACGTGTTTATAACCATAGGCCTGATGCCTTGCCCAAGTTTAACGTGAAAAATATCCCTTTTTTATCTTTTAAATGGAAAGCATGGTTCGTTAACTTTTGTTGAGTGTTTTTTTCTTCATTTATTCGAATTACCATTGATATAAAGGAGTCTTAATCTGCGGGAGGAAAAGAGATGAGAGAAGGAAGAGGCAATAGAATAGAATCTAAATAGAGGAAAATAAATATTTGAATATAACCATAAACATCCTAATGTTAAAGTGAGTTGTCATTAGAATACATTGAAAAAAGTCAGCAAATATAGTAATAACAGTAACATCCACATTTAAAGAGTGTCTAATTACTCATCTCGCTGTTTCTGTCACTAAATCGGGAAGGAATGATGACCCAAAGCCTGAAACCAAATCTAATGTTTTTCTTTTACAATCTCCTAATAAGACTTCATTCTCGTTAGCATTTTACACCATGAATCTGCAATCACTTCAGAATTACGAACTCAATATCAAAACTTCTTCAGCAGATGAACTTGTTTCTTCCACCCATGCCCTCCTCTTCTATTATCTATTTCTTCTCCACGTGAATCTCCAATGGTTTCCATCTTTTCAGTTATGAAAATAAAACTTTAACGGAAACCTCTTCCTCTTCCTCTTCCCCGTCCACCCCAACCTCTTCCTCGCCCACCTCTCATCCCTCCTCCACGTCCACCATAAGATAACCCTTCCAATGCCCTATTAACAAGCTGATTTTGTAAACCACCAGATCCACGACCTTTCTTTGATGGCATGTTGTTCGATCCATTAGCTGCAACAGCAGGCCGTTTTCCCCTGTAAAGAGTTACGTTTTATTTTTGTAAGCCAGACATCGCTCTTTTTTCTTTTTTAATGAAACACTATCGAAAATAAAACAAATATAGGAAGCTTTTCATCCAAAGGTCACTCAAGTCAAGACTTTTTTAAAACATACATTGAGGACCAAATAGTTAAAATCTACTCATCCAAGGAACAGATTTTCTAGAGAAGGAAAGACAATAACTGACCGAAGGGCCTAAATTACTAGTTTAACTTACCCAGCTGCAGAAGTGGTAATGGGCACTTGAGTTTTTGTTACTTCCTTCCAAGATAGGTTGATGCTGTTATCCCCAATAAATGTGGGTGCCTTTGCGTGCAAGGGCTGAAAATTAAAAATAAAGATTAACTAAGGTGAATGAAATATTGAAATGACTACAACAATGTTACGAAGCTTGCTACATCCTCACCTTTCCCATCGCTAAAATATTGTTGCAGGTCCGCAAGCCAGTTTTGGCATTTTGCTGTTGGGTTTTCTACAAAATTAAAAACGGACAGTGATCACATGCTAGCAAAGCTACGTGAAAGACCGTAGGTTTAATGAGAGGAGAACTCACAATGTTACTTTTTGCTTCATCTGACTTGGCTGCTGCCATCGCCTTGTTGTGTTCATCCATCCCTTGAGTTAACTTCTTAATAGTAGCTCTAGTTAAATCCTCGACATTAGTTAACCTGTTGGGTCAGAAATTTTATCAGCCATCAATCCAGATGGAAAGAATAGATTGCGTGGGGGGAAGATTCAGCAAGGCTTTCAAGAGGAAAAAGACAAAAAATTGAAAATGAGACATCTACTGACGGACCACTCAATGAAAAAACAATCAGATCAATAACTGAAACCAAAAGAGAAAAGAGGATTAAAATGATTATTTCCAGTTTCAGATAACTTAAAAAACAATATTCATGAGATTCTGCATGGATGAGATGTGGCTCATAATGGCATAATCGACTCAACCCATAACTAAAAAAAGATAAATAAAAGAGTCCATCGCTGGAGTTGCAAATTCATTTGAAAAGCTACTAATTTTTAGAACATCACAATCTAGAAAGGCTTACTAGAGGGATGAGTTTTCCATGAATGGAGAAAGTAGAATTGCACAAAGGGAGAAAAAGAGATGGTTACAAGAAAAAGAAATTGATGGAGAATAAAGAGATAAAAAGAAAATTTTGAAGGTTAGACACTAACTAGATTAGATTAGTCCCTTCGAGGACCAATAATAATATTTATCACAGTGATCCGTCTCATAAACAAGAAGAGAAAGGATATCTTCAATTTTATTTTTCTGGAGTAAAAAAACGAAATTTAACCAAAAATTACAAACTACTTAAAGAAAGAGTACCTTTCCGTAAAATCCTTGTAATTATCCGAGAAGTCCTCACCCAATCTATCTGAAGGCTGGCCAGTAACAATCTTGTAACCGCATAAGCTATTTGTGGCATTGGGGACCTATAGTGTGAATATTGCATATGTGATAAGAATGTCACACCAATGACTCGCATAAAATTCTACCACTATAATTGGTTACTAGTACAAGGACAAAGATTACTGCTTTTCTACTACAAAAACAGAATAGCTAACCTTGTGAGCCAAATGATGAAACGTGTATAGTAGGCACTCAACATAAGTAAAGTTCATCTCTTCTCCTGTCTTTCTCCCAGGCATATACTTCTGTGAATAATAGGGAGCAAAGCTTTTAAGCAAAATAAGCAAGATATTTGTTTAACTGATGACAAGAATATAGAAATTAATAGTCCAAGATTCTTCCAAATAGCATAAACTAACTCTTGCAGACAGACAGACCTCATAAATATATTTAGAAGAGTGTTTAAAAATTTCAAAAACCTGACCAGACCAACCGTGATACGGGTTGGGTTGGGTTTGGTTAGTAAATCTTCGGTGCCGGTCAACTTACATGCTTTGTTGTTTTTTTCTCTGGGTTTCTAGTTTGAGGTCTTGAATCTAATGCGAAGTTGAATAGTAATGTGGACCTGATACAGTAATGATTGTGATTCTTGATGGGTTCATGGTCCAAATCCTGCCCCTTTTTGCTAATTTTTTCTTTCGAGGATTTTGGATGCTTATTATTTACTTTTTTATTTTATATTAGGATTTTAGAGTCTTCATTCCTATTTTGTTCTATGGGCCAATTTTCAAGTTTTGGTTTCTCATCTTAGTGGGATTTGTTGTCGCTTTTCTTAGGGTTCATTCATTCTTCAACATTGGATCATGACCATGGGTGATTGCTAAAATTATCAGTCTTGCATCTGAGTGGCATTTGATGGATGATATGAGCTAAAGATATTGCTAGTGCAATTCGTGAGAGAGATTGTGAGGATGTGGGTGAACAAAACATTTTTCTTGTGAAGGCCTGAGGATCCGATGGTTGGGTTACCCTCACTAATTGGATTGGTCGGGTTGGGGAATTGATCACTCAAAAATTTAAGGTTGATCCAAAATATACCCCGAACCCAACTCAATCCGTGTACACCCCTTTATATAGGATAAGAGGCAAGTCAACGGTAAAATCTAGTGGACGAAAAGAACTTGAACAACTTGAGGATTGCATAAGTGCTCCCGGTAGCCACAATGTATAACAGGATAATACTAGAAAATTTTGTTTGCCAAACATTGATATCTTATAAATATAGAACTTGGAACATGGAACCTCACAAAAGACCAAACATGGAACTTTCACTTACTCATAAAGCAAAACACTCTTTGGGTCTTTTTCTATAGAGATATGCTTTCCCAAACATTGATATCTATCCTCTCCACACATGCCCAGATCTCCTACACAAACATTATTTAAAAATTAAAACAGATGGGAGTGTGGAGTTACCTTCAATAGCTGAACAACCGAAGGAAGGAATTGACGTGAATCTTGAGGCGTGGTATATGGTGAAAATTCTGCAAGGGCTTTAAGTAAATCCAGCTTGCGTTCCTCAGGCAGCTGAAAAGCAGAAAGGAAAAGGAACTAAGACATTAAGGCCTGTTTCACAATAATTTTATTTTTAGCTCTCTGTTTTTGAAATTTATGGTTGTTTCCTCCCAATGTCTTTATTGTGATTTTATTTTTCACATATCTTAAAGAGACATTTCAATTCCGTGTCAAATTCTAAGGAAAAAACGATTTCTTAAAAGCTATTTTTTTATTTTTCAAAACTAGTGTTTGGCTTTCAAAAACATGAATGCAAAGTAAATATGTAGTGTTTATAAGCTCAATTTTCAAAAACCAAACAGTATTCAGCGAGGGCTTAAATTTTTGGCCTAGGGTATTGACACAAATTCTAGGCATCAACTTCAGAGCAAGGATTAGATTGCATTGTGAAGATTTCTTATACATCAGAACAAATTGTTCTACTTTTCATTTAAAAATAGATAATTCAAAAAATAAATAGGAAATACATTTTATGCATATTCTTAAATTCCTTGGTGCCTTTGTTAAAAAATAAAATCCTTAGCCCCCTAGGAAATCAGCATCCATAATTCTCCTCACAAGGATAACAACGGAAAAGTTATATTTCAAAGACTATTTCCTCAGTAATTTATCCCTCGTGTATTTTCTTTTATCTCTAAACCAACAACCATGTTAAAAAGTCTCATGCAGTAAAATAATAAAGACGGCAGCTTCACATATACCAAATGCCCAGGGGAATTCAATAATAATAATTAGAAGAAAAAAAACCAGGGTAATAAATACACACACACACTACATGTCATCTCACTTCCCTTAAAGAGTACGACATTTTTTGGGGAGAAAAGAAAGGTTTATGTGGAACACAAGGGATTAAAATGTTAGTTAGGAAACTCTTTCATGCTGGCCAAAGAAAATCACGTAACAATGTGAAACGTATGCATGCATGTTGCCATGATCAATATCAACAGGAAAAGGTCGAGTTTTAAACAAGAAATATAAATGTCATGTCAGCCTGTTTAACGTTTTTGACATGGTCACCGAATTCAAAGATTATGTACAGATGCAAACATAATGAGAAAGAACAACAAGTTCTTATCTCAGCTTCAGTCAGACCCTAGAGTAACAGAGTAAGGTGACCACGGAACTAATATCCACTTTTTTGACATTGACATGCATTTTTTTTAAATTACGAGCAGCCTAACCAACATATTCACACCTCAAGACAACCAACTAAACCTACAACATCTAGCTACATTTTGTTGCCAAAGAAACTCATAGGATTTTAAATCTGAGGAAGGTGACCACAGAACTAATTTCTTTTAAGCCCATTTATCTTTAAGACTTTACTAGCTATAATGCACTGTGGTTATCATTTGCTAATTAAGAAACTCATTCCAAATTTAGTAACATGAGGAAGGAGCCTTAAAATACAATGTGATTGCCTAATAGATCAGGGCTGAAACTTAGATCATTTATCTAACTATAAAGAACCTTTGGTTTAGTTTTCAAGAAAAAAAAAATAGAGAAATTATTATTACCTTCTCAAAAACTGGAATAACATGTTTGTTTAAGTAGCTGAGGAACTTGCAACTTGAGGCACCTCTCTGTGTATGGGCATGGAATGTAAGCAGTCTCACAAAAATATTTGAAACGTGGTAAAATTATTACTCACTTATATACAAGGTAAAATGTACGTACCACAACAAAAGGGATAGCCATAAAAAGACATGATATCAACCTGTCAATATGATCTGCATCTGAAACCTGCATAAAAACCTCATTCAATGGAATGTAACTAATAGAAACAATAGTAGAAATGACAGGCAGCTTGATAAGGGTCTATCACAAAAAGCTGAAATAATAGTAGAAATGAAAAAGGAATGGAGGAAATTATGTTGGCAATCAATATCAAAAAGAAAAAATTTGATACGAACTCAGTGACGTGATAGTGCAAGATAATAATTTAACTCAGACAAAGAGATATCACAAATACTCTAGCATGTCCAAAGCATTCACAAGATAGACGTCGTGTTTCTCTTCCTCTTCCTATATTCCATTTTTCATATAGAACTTTAGTTCTCATTTCAGGCCTAAAAGCAACTAATCTAATTAATAGTGCTGTGCAGCAGACTTATAGTTGTGAAACTTTTACACTACTCTCAATCTGTCATAAAGCTATTCAATAGACAGCTAAGTACTGAAGAATCCCACCCTCAACTGGCTAATGAAGAATCACACTGTTTTTCAAGTTTCAAAAGAAAATACTGTTCAAACTAAACTATTTCACCTCCACTTTGGTATCTAAGCCATCTGTTTTTCAATCTGAACAAAATAAAGCCAAACATCACTTTATACATATAGTGTGTGACTGTATGTTGTAGTCTAGGCACAATTCCTCTCAACATGAAAATTCCTACCAGAGTGTTCAAACATAAGATGGAAAACATAAATACTGTCCTCAAATAGAGTAATTACATAACAAAGGAATCAATATAAACAAAAAATTAATAATAAAATAAACCAATGTAGTAAGCAATCATGAGAGCTAAAAGGATTTCACTATAAAGTGATACATGATTGAAATGTAATGAAATAGAACACATAAATGTATATCTATTTGCACTACTATAAGTTATGTTAGGAAATATCATTTGCAAATATGAAAATATTATCATAATTAATAAGCAACAGATACTCACATTAAACTGAGCATCTAAATCAGCTTGCCCTTCAATGATTCCAATAAGCTCTTTCAATCGCTCTGGTGGAGCTTTCTCTCCAAATATACTCAAGCTTTTCAAGAAGTCCATAAACATTCTAAATTCGGCTCCAGTCACATCTTCCAAACTCTGAAATAAGCTGAATAACATTACTTGCTCATCTTCTACTAGAGCAATAAAATTAAGCCTGAGTTGTATAACTCAGAATAGATTAATAGCCAAAGGGGGAAAAAGTTTTAGATAGATTAAGATGTAAATATTTTCATAAAATTACCTTTTTTATCAAATCTGTTATGTGTCTTTCCATTTCCTCTTGGGGCTTCAAGATTTCAGATTTGATGGGAAAAACCTACAGATATAAACGGAAGAACAAGATCCACAACCACCTACTGGTAAGTCGTACCAACAAATAACAAATATTAACTGCCAAGGACATTGCTCGTATCTCCCTCTCACCTTCTCTCTGATAAAGCTTAAGACCTTCTCACGAATAACTTCATCTGTAGTTGGTTCATCAACGCTTCCAATGTGCTTAAACAAGGCTGACAATGAAGCTGCAACATCACACAGATGATGAGGCTGTTAAAAATTAGTAACAGAAACGTTCCTTATTTCAATAGGGGGAGCTTCACAAAACTCCAATCCAAAAAGGAAACAGAAATGCAAAGGACCTCATTAATTTCCTTTTTTAGTTCAAGGGGGTGGGCATTCAAAACTAACATTGAATATAATATAATGACATAACTAGTTGAGTTACGTTCAAGTTTAAACTGTATACGTATCTACATGTACTCTAGGAAAACAATGGACATCATATCGTAATATTTAGAATCTACCTTTAACATCCTGCCTCAAGAGAGCCATTAGAGCTTTATGAACAGCATCACGCTCCACAAATTCCTCTGAAGCATTGCAGATAATTAAAATCAGTTTTTTAATTAAATAAGAGTATAGGAATCTGTAACATCTTTTAGAAAGTGAACAATAATTAACCCGATGCTAGAATTTGAACAAGAATGTCAACAATTTTGCCAATATTTTCAGGCGTATCCTTGCAGAAAAGAGGAAGTCCTCGAATTGCCTGAACTCGTATCTGCATAGTCATAACTCATATATAAACAGAAGAAACATTACAAATAAAACGTAGAAAAAACAACTAAAAAATGTATAAAAAAATTAATTCCGATGAGAGCGAATAAGTGCCCTAGAAACGCCCGATTACCAATCAACCAGGCAATTATAGAAATTATATGCTACTACATCCCATCTTTCTATAACCTCCTTCTTTTACAAAGTCAGTCAGCTATACAGGATAAGTAAGCGGATTGTAAAGTCCGAAATATACGAACCGCAAGCTCTTCTTCTTCAATCAGATCAATATGGGCGTCGATTGCAGGACCAGAAAGGCTGGGGAAGAACTTGAAGAACCTAGGAATGAGTTGAGCTGCCAATTGCTTGGCTTTCGTACTCGTTTTAGCTGCGTCTATTATCCCTTGATAATCTTTTACATTCTAAAACAACAACCAACAAAGTTAATCCCAAAATCAAAACCCGCGACCACATAAAGAAAATATGTAAAAGAAGGAGAAGGATAGAGGGGAGAGTGAAAATGAGGAGGAAACCTGAGACTTGTCCTCCGCCTCATTGAGACGTTCGCCGAACTCATAGAGCTTCTCGATGTGCTGGGCATCTTCGGAAGGCTCAGTCATTGGTGCTAATTTGGGAATTGAAAGTGCAATTGGAGAAGAATGAAAAATGACAGCAAGAGGAATAGGGAGAAAGTGTAAAGTTGCAGAAACGGGGAACTGAAAATACGAGGAGAAGCCTGTGGAAGAAGAAGAAGAAGAAAAAGAAGAAAAAGAAGTAGCGAGGGAGCTTCGAAGGGGTAGTGAAAGAGTTCGACTCAGGGTTTTGAAGGGTTGAGAACTAAGGCAGTGAAAGGGGCTGTCAGTTTTTTTTAAGATCGCGTCCAAAACATATTGATCTCCTTCATACCTGCGTCCTGCGGTTTTCGAAACGACGGCGTCTTATCCAAACGCACCGTTTCACGTTCAAGTAATCAACCGCGGTTTGGGTCTTTCTCCAGAAATAACGATCGCATTAATTAAAAAAATATATCTTTATTTTGCTCTCTTCCCTCTCACTTTTTATTTTAAGAATCCCTTTTTTTTAGACAATTTTAAGAATTCCTTTTGCTATTTAATTATACATTTTATTTGTATTATGGAAAGAAAGAACGTGGTAAAACAAATTGTATGGCAGTAATTTTCTTTTTCTCATCTATCATCTTTATCATCTTTCTTATATTCCGTTATACTTGGATTGAGCAATTATATTACTTCCCTAATATACGTTCTATTACCATTTTCACCTTCCAATGTTGAAAGATGTAACAATTATTCTAAATAGAAAATATGGTAAGATTTTAGATTCTACAAATAATGATATAAACTTTTGAGATCTATGATAGATCTGAATTTTGCTATATTTTATTAACATTTTAATTTACTTTTAACATATTTAAAAATGTCCAATACAACAAGAAGATAACAAACAATAGCCAAAATTAAATTGGAAAGAGAGATTTTCACTCTATCATTTCTAGTTCCCTTCTTCGAGTAAATGAAATAGTTTCTTCATTGATTTTAATATTCAATGCGCTCCCTTCCAAGTTCACAAGTATTTGATACGTCTCAAAATACAAAGATTTTTACATACCAAAAATTTTTGGATCTCCATAACATTCTCTTATGAGAGATGAAGAAAATTAAATAATTCATAACTCATGAATTGAATTTAAAAGAAAACAGGAATCTCGGATTCCAATTTTCATAAACAGACAAGTTTTGGGCATTCAAATTTATAACTCTGTAGTTCTCAAAAACCACATTCATATATCAAAATTAATATTAAACCATCCTGAATTAATAACCAACAACCCACTTTTCAATCCATAAGTGAAAAGAAATGTCAACCCAGGATCCAAAAGAAACTCCGTTCCCATTATTTGGGATGGGCATAAATCAATATTTCTGTCGACTGAAGGATTTGATACGAACATACCAAGATTGAACGATTTGATTATTCTCTCTACAGATGAAAACAGCCTATTCAAAGTTACAAGGAACTACATATAATAGCCCTATAAACGCTTGTCATGTTGTGCTAAATTTCTTATTATTACCTCTTAGAGGGCACCATTGCCTGCTGCGTTCCGCAGAAATCATAAAATGGGCATATCCAGTGCTTGTAAGACATCCTTGAACTCAAAATCACGTGTTTGTCTGTTGAACCGTTCAACCAGCTTGTACCGAACATCGTTCAGATAGAATGATTGGGTGGTCTCTAAAAGCCATTCTGCCTCCTCATCAGTGAGCTTACTTGTAAACACAATATCGCCTCGAATAAGCACCAAATCCTTGCTCTCTGCAAATTCTTTGTAATAGGACACAGTGAAGTAGGGAGCTGCTTGAGTTCCTCTTGCCTTGTAATCTTCAAGGCCAGTGAAAATGATATGCGGCGTTTGTACTGCAAAATGAATTACAAATATAACTTAGTTAAGAGTTTAGATTGAACTATAAGCATCACTGGCAGGATTGAATTATTATATTTCATTTCCCACAATCCAACATATACTTAAGATCTCGTTCTACAATAATTTTCCAGCACAACCACCGTTTTGAGTAAGCAAGAATTCAAACTATTAAACTAAAAGCCACAAATCGAGCAAAGATAAGAAAAAACAATTGTTTCATCCAGATGTAAGACCGTGTCCCATGGGAACCCAAAGTTCATCATTGTGGAAGAAAGCTGATTTCTAGATGGATTGAACGTAATTCACAAATCAGGCTTCTGGGTTGAAAGGTCGGTTTATCTTTTCTTTCTAGAGGTGTCTTATTTACCTTAGATTTTCTTTTTCCATCCAGATTTTCCTTTCCAACAATACAATAAAAGCAACAACTTGCAAATGTATGTCAAGCATAAGGAGAAACGTAAAATGTTAGTAGGCAATGAAGTTGAAGGTTATTTTAAGGAAAATCTGGGTAGAAAGGGAGCAAGGAATCTTAGAGAACTGGCGGATGTCTGGAAGGAGGCTCCTAACTATTATAGTTCCAACGCACAGACTCTCAACAATCTTTTGGACTTGTATGTATTGTTGGCATTTGTGGACCTTCTTTGTCGCTTTGGTTTGTTTATAGCCGATTAATTATTCTTAGGGTTCATATATAATATTCACTTACCATAACATAACTTAAGCTTTTGGGTTGAATTGCGACTTAACATGTTTGATGTTTTAATGCAGGAGTTAATAATTTTGCAAACCTGCAGTCATTTGCTCCTTAATTAATATTGAAGTCCACTGTTAAACCTTCAACAAAATTTCGAACCAGTAAGTGAGCAAGCATGTTAGAATGTTGATATGATAGTAGATTTATCATCATACAATAGCTTAATCAAAAGGAGAAAAAGTAAATGGCCCCAGACAATCAATACCTCACATCTGCATTGCAAAAGCATGGTTTTACCTGATGCATCGACCATAGATATAGTGACAGCATCAATACTCAAAATGTTCTAAAAAATTCTAGTCTTCATTAACAGCTCGAGAGATTTGTTCTCATTTACTAAAAAGTTTAAATTTTATC
The DNA here is from genome assembly GCA_025688845.1 of Cucumis hystrix. Classification (NCBI taxonomy): domain Eukaryota; kingdom Viridiplantae; phylum Streptophyta; class Magnoliopsida; order Cucurbitales; family Cucurbitaceae; genus Cucumis; species Cucumis hystrix. Next base: position 1,664,599 of record CM046884.1, read on the forward strand.
AAGTTTGTGTACCAACTACCACCTGTATTAAGACTAGTCTATAACGAACCAAATGATGGAAGATTCATAAAAGAGTTATTCTAATTTTATAAATATTTAGTTGTTCTTAGAGTCTAGTTCTAATTTCTAATAAATAAAGAGAGAGGGAGAAAACAAAATACACATCAACGGCATCATATTATACACCTTTCAGATAAGGAACCTTTTTTCCCTTTTATATAAACGGATAATTAAAAGCCACGAGTTAAAGACCAAACCTTGAACAAACATGGTAGTATAGCCACTTCCACGCCACAAAGGAATAACAAAGTATCGGCTGCAAGAACGTACTAAACTTAGAACAGCAAAATACTGGAAATGACTCGAGGAATGATTCACAAAATGTTTGATGATTACCAATCTGCTGCTCGTTGTTCCAATAAATGATATAGTTTAGCTTTCATCGATATCCCAATATGGCCTCTTCCCAAATGATACTGGTAGAACAGAAGCCGAAAAAGAATGTGAGAATAACTGCACATATTGGTGAAAAGGACAGCCAAATCATCCACGGTTTCTCAAGTCACCAATATTAATAACATTTAACCAAAGTTTGAGTTGGGAAATACGCCGAACTGAGCTAAATAAATCCTCTGTTAAAGAACTTTTAAAATAAATAAAAAACCATTGAAGAAGACTTTTCGAAACCATTGTCCTTGTCTTAATAAATGGATTATCCATCCAAAGTGACTATGAGGCACACTTCTGCTTCTGGGCTCTCAAAGCTACATTTGCCTCTCGGTGCTAAATTTTGGAGATTTTGCAAAGACTTTGAAAATGTGGAGTATAAAAATTTATTTCATCGGAATATGAACAGCAAGTGACTAAAAGTTTAAATTCAAAACATTGACTCGTGACTACAAACTGCAAAGGTTCCGCCGATTTTAAATTCAAACATTGCTCCGGAGTACCCACATGCATGAAACCTATCTATTCTCGCACATTAATCTCTTCTAACAAATTAGCCGATCCTAGAGACTACACAGTTCGACTTTAAAGTATTTTAGAATTTTAGAAACAGAAACGACTATTGGCGCTAAAATTAAACAATTACAAAAGAAAAGAAGAAATGTTACATCATCCCAGATGGAAGCGAGGTCCTCCGGTGACCGATCTTTCGCCCTCTCCATATCAATGATCGAATTCAACGGCTTTGGTTGCAATGGGTTGAACCCAGTAGCGAATTTTGAAGTCCGAAAGAAACCAAGCGAAGACCATTTGAGGAAATCACTAGGATTAGTTTCCTTTTGCAGTTTCCCAAGACTCAGATTAGCAAAACAAGAACGAGAAGATTGCCGAACCACTGGTGAAGAACTGGCGATAACAGTTTTCACAGAACCAGCAATGGTCCTCAATGTCCGTAACGAAGAGCTTCGCATCGCAGAAAAGGGAGGTTCAACAATCAATTGAGGGAACAATTTTTCGATCGCATCGCCCGTTCACACTTTCACCTACGATAAAGAAGAACGACGATAGCAAACAAGTCCTTGCTGTGAAAACCCAGATAACTGTTCCGAGCTTATGCCATGTAAACTCTAGGTCGAAACTGAAACTAGCAAATATGTGGAGTAGACACCTGAGAAATTCTATCAAACAGTTTGTGTGCTGTTCGAACACCAACACCGCTTTGACATCATCGTCACTAGGCTGGCGAGAAAGAGCGGCCCGTCGACAATCGGGCGGAAAAGGGCTGCCTGAAAACTTAATCCGGCGAACGCTTATTTGAGTACCAAACCCGAAACGCGCCCGGGTCAAATATTGGGCTGGACCGAATCCGCCATTGGCATACGGTTAGGGTTAGCCCAGGTCACTAACCCTAGCCCATGGCCTCATCATATTCCGTATATTTACATCATTTGAATAATTGTTAAATTTTGAAGTACTTGGTTGTGAAACATTAGGTTAAGAGTGAATTTACCTAACATGAGTGGATAGCTCCACTTAACATTTTAATGTATTATCAACTATAAAATGGATGATTCAAACATTTCAATCCCTGTTTTATTGAAAACAAGTTAAATTATATATATATTGATGGTTGTTCAAAGCAAGGCTCAAAGTCCACGAGTAGGCTTAAACTCAAATAAAATTGAGAAGCAGCCTAAAAAAATATACATGTTTCAAAAAAAAAATTGGATAGTTAACCGACTAGCTAAGCGGATAAATATATATCAACTAGAAAATATAATTGTGTTGCACTTGATCGAGCACTATACAGTGTCTAATGTCGTAAATTATCATGAGATTACTAGAGTTACATGTGACTTCAAATGAGCGTCAAAGGAAAGTCACTATGAATGACTCCATTTTCAATAACCTCAAAAAGGAAGAATAAGTATTTCCAAACGAGAGTTATAATCTTATTGTTGCATGTTTAGCTAAGAATGCCATAAACTACTATGAACTCGCTAAAGTTTCGTGTAATCAAATATAGTGTCAAAGGAAATACATTATACATAGTCTCATGTGAGGACTTCAAGAGATAATCTCAAAATGAGAACTTGAATTTTACCGTGATATAGAGTCCGAAACAACGACAAACCAAAATTAAATTAGAGAATGTATACAATTGAAATAAGGAAAATACCACTACAAAGCCCTAATCTCAATAATCTTGACTTAGTGTTGTATGTGTTTACAAACATTTATGATATACAGCAACAATATCAACCAACAAAACTCCTAATTGGAGACTTAAGAGTCAGTCACATCTTAAACAGGAACCATGAAGCAAATGTAATATAATCATCCATCTACCTCTATGGACTTCACAAATTGGCACACAAGCCTAGAAAATGTATGATTATACGAATTTATTACTATTTGGCTTTAGTTTTATTGGAGAAGTTGAGAGTCCCACATTAAAAAAACCAAAGAGACTCGTACTCCATATAAGATAGACAGGTTACTCCTCTCATTACCAATTGGTTTTGAGATGGAACCTCATACTATCAAATTTAACATGGTATAGTAAAACCCAAGTTTTCTGCATGACTAGACTAAAATGATCATAGTGTAGAAGGTTGGTTGAAAGTAGTACATATAATATAATTTATGTTCATATAAATACATAAAATAGATTTTCTTCATAATTAAAATAAATAATGATGTTATTGGTTTCAATAGTGAAAGCGTAGGTGATAAATTGAATCTCGATTGTAATTTTCACTTATCATTACCATAATTGATCTTTAATTAATTAATCATATACATTTTCAATTTGATAAAAACGTTTAAATGAGGAAAAAAGAAAGAAAGAAAAAGGTAGGATTGGAAAATTTTGTGGAACTCATGTAATACTATTTCTTTTTTTGTTCACATTATATGTTGATTTTCATAAATGTTACTCAATTTTGTATTAATATCAATATATATACACTTTTTAAGTACACGATAATGGTGGTCATCAAACGAGATATATATATATATATATATGTAAGATGCAAAAACATGAATAACAAAATTATAACACAAATTTGACTAAAGAAAACAAAAAATTAATATATGCCAATCAGGTTTACTTTCGTTATCTTTTTAAAAGCATATGATTGTGACACTCGATATATAAATATTTCCCATAAAGTAGAGGTGATGGAGTGATGGGTGTGGCGTAAGTTTGAGTGGTTATTTTAATGGCGGTGTTATGAAGATAAGAAAAATAGGGGGAGGGGGGCAGCCTCAATAAATGGAGCCTCAACTGCTTTTCCACATCCACTCTTCACCTAAAAATTAATGCACCATCTGCCACAAATGAGCCAGAAAATTTGGCCCAAAATTCAATCAAACACGAAATTAAGCACATGCCATTGCCCCTACTCATTTTGGACCAACCTACCAATTAACTTAAAAGAGACCATACCATCTTCAAAAACACAATTCCTTTCTTAAATTCCCCTTCAACCAATCTCTACCTAAAAATACCAAAACTCAATATCTCATGTCATCTTCCCAAATATTAGCTTGTTCCCATTGCGCTCCATTCCCTATTTAAACCACACCTAACTCAAGTCTCTCACTTCCACAAAAACCACTGACCTACTACTGCTAATTCGAAGATGGCGATGAGGCTGGAGAAGCTTTTGTTGCTGATTACTCTTACGGGGTTGAGTTTTTGTCCGTCATTGATGGAGGGGAAGAAGGAAAATAATAATGATTTTATTGGAGAGGTTAATGTGAAGCAACTAAGGAAATTGGCATGGAAGTATAATGTGACAAGTTTATTAGTGTTTGGAGATTCAAGTGTTGATCCTGGTAATAACAATTTTCTTTCCACAACAATGAAGAGCAATTTCCCTCCTTATGGCAAGGACTTCTTTAACGCCCGTCCTACTGGCAGATTCTGTGACGGAAGACTTGCCACTGACTTTATTGGTAAATTTAGTACATGCATGTTTATATTAACGTTCTAAATGTTTATATGGAAAAAAAAATGTCTATAAACACTTTGAAAGTCGATGTTAATTAATTCAATCTTTGCTTCTTCTGTGTGTGTATTTTTCTAGTTCAACATTAATTTTGATATAACGTGTGGTGTTAAATTGAACAGCCGAGGCGTTGGGATTTGGAGAGACAGTGCCAGCATTTCTTGATAGAACATTGAAGCCAATAGAGCTTTTGCATGGCGTTAGCTTTGCTTCTGCATCTTCAGGCTTCGATGAACTCACCGCCAACTACTCAGTAAAATAACAAAAATTAAAACACTATTGTTTTTTTTTCACTGTAAAACATTTTTTCAATTCACAAGTAATCTGTATTTATTGTGTGTGTATCGTTACAGAACGTACTGTCACTTCCAAAGCAATTGGAGTATTTGATGCATTATAAGCTTCATTTAAAACGACAAGTCGGGGGTGAGAAAGCAGAGAAGATAATAAGAAACGCCATTGTTGTGATCAGTATGGGAACAAATGACTTTCTAGAAAACTACTTCTTGGAACCACTCCGGCCAAAGCAATTTAGCTTGGATCAATACCAGAATTTCTTGATCTCTTCCATGTACCGTAATGTTCAGGTGATCACTCCTTTGCCCCTTCCTAATTTTGTTTCAAAATCTAAATACAACTTAAATTAATTAGTTTATTAAGGTTAAGGACTTAGATATATATGTGCATATTATGCAAATTGTAAATTAAGAACCTGTAAGATAGGTTTTAAATTAAATTTTAAATACAGTCTTGACACAAAAGAATGAAAAGTTTGAAGATTTATAGTATAAACTTTCTAAAAAGTACATCTCGTTTGATATTATTTCTTGTTTTTTTTTTAAACTAACCTAATAAGTACTTATATTTATGTGTTTCTTATCTTAAATTACATAATTAAAATATAAATACATTTTAAAAACTGAAGTGAAAATTTGAAAACAAAAAATTGGTACACTCTTTAGTTAATGATTTTAGTTTTCTACTTTTTGAAGATTTTATTTATTCTATCCTACTTTTTCAAATTCTGTATTCTTAATCAATTTGATTTCTAATTTTTTTTAAAAAAAATTACTCTGTTAAATTTTCATAACTTGGTTAGGTTTTCAAAATGTAGTTGAGAAAGTGTATAACAAAAACTTAAAAACCTATAAGTTAAAGTATAATGTGTATATGATTACACAATCAAATGAAGCCATAGTTTTGAAAGACTTAGATAAAGCTTTTGAACTGTTTTAAATTTTTTTTTAGATAACATAAAAAATAAAAACGAAATAAGTATAAAACCAACTTTAATGTGCATGGTGGCTTCGCTCGTGGAGTTCGAAAATAATGAGGACATCAAGATCCTCTGCGAGGGATTTCAAGTATATAGAACTAATTAGTATATAGATTTAAATGTAACACTGACATAATCGTATATGTTGGGGCTGGGTTTTAGGTGATGCATAGGTTGGGAGTAAGAAGGTTAGTAGTTGTGGGAGTACCGCCATTGGGATGCATGCCAGTTGTGAGAACAATAACCAATCAGAATACGACATGTTCCAAAGTCTTCAACCAAGCTGCCTACACATTCAATGCAAAGATGAAGCTGAAACTGGCAGGCATTAAGGCCAGCTTGGGTATGCTCACCAGCTTTGTCGATGCTTATGCCATCGTCCAAGCCGCTGTCCAAAACCCCACCGCCTACGGTACCACTCTCAATTTTTCTCTATCCCACCTCGCATAACATAACACAACCAAACTCATTATCTATAGTACATGTTATAATACATGAGCATGAAATAAAATAATTTTTAATGACATTTTTAAAAAAGACTAAATTACTAAGTGACAATTTAACATATGGGGCAGAAAAAGGCTGCACAATAAATGACTGCAAACTAGCTGAACTCAAGTTTGAATATGTTATCTAATATTTTGAATATGGTTCAAGTATGGAGACTTGTCTTTACGCAAACTAATTATATATGTTATAATATATCGAATCTATGATCCAGTACTCTAGATGATTTAATTCGTTATTTATGCGTTTGACCCTAGATTTATATAAATTTGTTTGAAATCGCTGGTTTATAATAATGTTGTTTGGTGGGGATATATAGGTTTAAGAGAGACAGCAAAGGGGTGTTGCGGGACGGGATTGGTTGAGTATGGGGAGACATGCAAGGGCTCACCCACCTGCTCCGACCCTGAAAACTATGTGTTTTGGGATGCTGTTCATCCTTCCGAAAAGATGTACAAAATCTTAGCCGCCCAAGCCATTCAATCCGTTCAACAGAACATTTTATCCTAGTTAACTTTCCTTCTTTTTTCTTTTACAGATTTGCTTTTTTATTTTCTTTGAATACAAATTAATTATCGACGGTAAACATTTTATTCACATCTATCTTATAATTTTCATTTTAATTAACTATATGACAGAGAGGAATGAGTTATTGAAATATGATTTAATCTATGGCATTATATTATATAATTTAATTCTTCTCTCTTCCTTGTTTTTTTCCTCAAAATAACAGCACGCTTACATAGCATAATAATAGACGTCAGTGTATTGTTTAATCGTAGCATTGAAGCTGTATCAGTAGTTTATAACATATTGTTTACAATGATTCGAAAACGTCACAAATTGAATCATTATAAGTGGATATGATAATGAACTATAAAATTAATAAAGATTCAAATTAAATTCATAAATAATAACAAGAGTATGAGTTCTTTGATAGATACATTTGGTATACCGATGTATCTATCAATTGTATAACTAACTCAGTTAAATTACCACATATTTTCGACTGATATATAATATAAAACATATGAGTTAACCAATACATCAAAAGTATAAAACTACTGGATATATTATTGAGGTCCAACTCATGCAAAATAAAATAAAAACAAAAACAAAAATAGGAACTATAAAAATAAAAAACCAATTTTTTTTAATGTTATAATTGTAAATTTAAAAAAAAAAAAAACGATGGTAAATCTACAACTAAACTGATGCGACAATTAATGCGTCAAGTTCGATTTTGTGGTTATCGAAATGAAGGGTAGGAATGCTTTTAATATTTCACACCATTCTATCATTTTAATACATAGAAAATATCCGACAATAACCTTTATTGGAACCATTTCAAAATTTAAGAGTTCAGAATTTTAAAATATCGTCTACTTTTCATGGGTATTTTTGTACAATCTACAAAGTGAGTGTATCATGTATATTTATATATATAATTAGGGTTTGTTATATTAGATTACAGCATCGACGATTGGACGGGTAGCGAGGAATAAATTGTAATAGGCCTTCTGGGTTGGATGAATGGAATCCCAAAAAACGTATTTAGAAGCATCAGGACACGTCTCTGTTTTGGTATTGCATAAGAACCCAGCTTCAACGTATCCACTCCCGCAGCAGCCATTTCCAACATCTTCAAACCCTATCCCACGTCAAACATTTTTATCATATTTACTACATTCCCAAGTTCCCCTCTATAGTATGTATCTACCATAGATATTTATCACCCTAGTATTAGACACCGATATTTTTTACTTGAATCTGTTGCAATTTATTATGGATGAAAAAAGTAAAAGAGACACAATTGAATTATATCCCAGAGATGTTCAGGTTTCAATCATCGTATATATTCAAGAATCAATTGTACGAAAGAAAGTAATGGTAGATAGGGTTGATTATTGGCTCACCGTATTTGTGAAAGCCGGCGATCATGTCGGAAAGTGGGCCATAAGAGTCAACGTAGTAAAATTTAGCACCGGATTCGGCTAACTTTGACTGCATAGACTGCAACTCTTTTTGAAGGATTTGATTGAAGGTTCTTGCCGCGGAGGAATAAACCTCCACGCAACCCCGTCGTCGGACCAACGTGTCGTCGGAATTCAAAGTGATGACCGCCGGCAAGCACCCCATTGGCGGCAGCCCAACCACCGCAATTTTCCTACCACCTTCCGCCCATAACCCCTATAAATATTCCAGTCCCCGAAAGCCCATACCCTCAGTTATTTCTACATATTTATATATATATATTGTTTAATGAAAAGCTGCCATGGCCGACAACACACAGGTCTTTAATTTCTTTTGTAAAAAGTAGCAAATTTTGACAAATATTTCAAAAATTTCAGATTATATCATACACATTAATTGAAATTGAAAGTAATAAAAGTCTATCATTTTAATTTATTTTGCTATTTAAAAAATGTCTTTTTTTTTACTATTATTTGGAAAGAACGGGTCTAGAAATGTAAGGGATTGGATTATTAGAATAGGGAAAGTAAATATTTAATGGTTGTGGTTTGGTTTTTTTCTATTTTGTTTTGAAATCAATCTGACATTTTAAAGTTCTATTAAATATAGTATACTTTGGATTTTTTTTCCTAAATAATCCCTATCAATTTTTAGCATTACTGCTTATTAATTAATGTAGAAAATATAATTTGTAAGTATTTAGTGAAAATGAAAGTATAAAATTTTGAAAATTAAAAATTGGATAAAGGGCAAGTCTTTGTAAAATGGTAACATTTAGTAACTTATAGTTAGATAAACTTAAACCAAACTCAAAACTTAATAAAACTATAGCATTTTGAAATTGAATGAATAGAAATTATATCCAAATCTAGGAATCAAAATGTATTTTTCCTTAAAAAAATAGTTTAACAATAATATATATTGACACATATACTTTTTTTGGAGTTCAAATTGTACTAAAAAAATGTGTGATTAGACGTTAGCGACGGCTAATACTTTATGTATTTGCAGTTATCTTTGTGTTTTCCTTCTTAGCTTTCACTATATATTCTAAAAAAATAACAAAATTTGCTATATAGCAAATTATGATTAGAAATTTTGGTGGATACATAAAGAATAAATGTTGTATGAAATGCACTAAATATTTTTTTTTATTGTACCACACAAACAGGATAGTCTAAACAAATATGGTTAGTTATATGGTTGGTTCATCCAAATGCACAAAATAGAATGACTTGTGATAATTAGGTGTATGAAAATGGTAGGTAAAAGTTTTCATTCTAAAAGGGTAGGTTTTATATTCCAAATCAAACACAATCTCTCAAATGGGACGAAACAAAACGGGCTTATCTTGTTGTTGCAAGCGGGGGTGATGAATTATGAACATAGATGCCCACTCTACTTTAATTTTTCCCCACCTTTAGATACACTTTTTATTTGTTTTTGTTGCAAATGCATGTGATGTATTTTCAGTACATTAATATTTTGGTGAGGTCCTACTTATTTATTAAAATTTTGGGTTATATAATCTTGGAAATGTAAAGGAGAAATTAAATGTTTAGGGTAAATTAAAAAAGGGAAAATGGTGAGGTTAAAAAGAGAGAAATAAATTAACCTGAAGGAAGTGGATGAGAAGTTGAAGAATGAAGTGCTGGTAAGAAGAAACAGTGTAAGTTTTGCGTCGAAATGGAAGAAGAAAATAGTTGACAACAAAGTCATTTGTTCCTGCACTGATTACATATACTGCCTTCTTCATGTGTGCTTCCGTTCTGTTTTTCCCAATCCCTGACTCTACCCGTTTCTTGTATTCTTTCAATAATTCCAATTGAGAGCTCATTGAAATTACATTCTGCCAAAAGAAAAAAAAAAAAACAACGAGGTTTACTATATATTCCCCTTAGAATTAATTAACAAGTAATATTTTTGTTTTTTAATAGTCTAATTATCACGTGACTATATTTCATTGGTTACAACTTATGATGCATAGGGAATGGATATGCATCTAGCATAGTGCAAACCCAAGTTTTTGAAAACAATCAATTTCAATTAATTACACAGTGAAAAAGAGACTTAAAAATATCAGTAAAAAGTATTAATTTTGACAGGTGATGAATTATGATTGAGTCGAAAATAGGTGCAGTAAGTATTTTTCAAATTGAATTCCCTCTTAATTTTGAGAAAGATGTTTGTTCCAAATTATAGCTCCATTGCATTTTCATTATAATAACCCAAAAGTGAACTTATTCTTTTTATTTATCTGTAGAATATTATATATTATAGTAGAAAATTGAAAAAAAGAGGCTGGTGAAAGAAGAAATTACGGTAATGGTAGAAGTTAGTGGGTCGAATCCAGAACCAGCGGAAGCAAAACTGACACCACTCAATAGCTCCTTCATCTCAAGATTTGGATCTAAATATGGAGGAACGTACTCCTTGATGCCCGCATATGAAGCTGCCCAAACAAAACAATAACACATCACAGAATTAATTAAAATTAAAACAATCTTTGTCATTTTGTCCTTACCTTTTACCTTATTTTTATATGATAACTACTTCTATTTTTTTAAAATTAGAAAAAAGCATTACCTTCAATAATCATTTGGTTTTTAGTTTTTAAAATTTGGCTTTTCTTTTTGAATGAAAAAGTAGAAAAGAAGTGAAGAAATTTGGATACATTTTAAAATGTGGTAGAATTAAAATTACCAATATAGTCAGTGGTGAGGCGGCCGTTGGTGAACCTTCCGGTGGGTTGGTGGTTGAGAAAATCCCTTCCATAAGGAGGAAAGTTGCTCCGAAACAGAGTAGGAATGTAGTTGTTATTACCAGGGTCAACCGTGGAGTCTCCAAAAACTAAAATAGTATTGGACGATGACGACGAGGAATGTTGATCATGCTTCGTCGACAAGGGGCGACCATGGGAAAGGAAGAACAGTAGAACTATTACGACGAAAAATAAACCCAGAAGGTTAAGTGTCTTAGATGACAACGACGACGACATATTTACGTGTGTGGGAAGGTGATCAGGAATTATATTGGAAATAACAAAAGAGAGAGTAATGAATATTGAGCTGTGTGTTAGATTTTAATGTTAACAGTGATGGTTTGGTTTGATAATTTATAGTACCTCAGTTACTCATCGTCAGAATCTGCTGTTTTTTTTTATCCCAATTAATTGGAATGGTACTAATTGATTATTGATAATATGATCATCCTTAGAGCTGTCTTGGGGTGGACATGGCTTTACTTTCTTCTGTTCTTCACAAATAATTATTAGGCTCTCTCTCTCTAACAGAAGAAGAAGAAAAAAAACTAATTATTTGGCCGGATTTTCTTCTTCTTTTTTAACTTCAATTAGTGGAAGTAAGTAAAGAATTTTAATTGATATTATTTTTAGGATAAATTACAAAACTCTCAGTCCAAGTATGCATGATTGATAGCTGTGTACTAATTGGGCAGAAAATGGATTCACAAATGGAAAAAATTGAGTCCTCAAGCAGTTACAAATTGTTACGATTTCTATGACTACAAAAATTTGAATGTAGTTTTTGCATTATTTATTTATTTTTGGGTCAAAATCACATCAAATGATAGAAATTTAGAACTCTATATGGGACGTTACATCTTATTTAAAATTTTCTCATGTACAAATTTTGCGAATGAAACATTTTTTTTATCCACTCTCTCACCTATGTTTTAAAAATTAATTTTTTTTTTTTTATTAATTTTTTTAAATCTGACCAAGAATTCAAGCATTTCTTCCCAATATAAAAATCATAGTAAGAATTTTATGAAAAAGTGAAAAATAAACACTAAAAGATAAGGTATGGTTACAAAACTGAACATAAATATTCATAGAAAGTTGTACAAATTTTCATGCAAGAATTTTTTTTTTTTTTTTTTTTTGAGAAACCATAAAATTAAACAAAATTTATTATCTAAAGATTTGTCGTATATCTATATTTCTCTAATTTTGTTTCCAATTTAAAAAAGTAAAAGTTTTTTTAGATTGGAGGTGGAAAGTTCATATAGGTCACATTTACACGTTTTATTACCATTTATAAATATACATTTCAAATTCTAGAGTTTTCCTTCCAACTCTTATAATGTCCCAAACGCACCACCTCACCGCAAGTTTGTGAATCGGGTTGGTTGAGGATTGAATTCTCTACACCTATATACATCTTTCTAAAATCTCCCTTAATACTTTTTCCACTATTAAATGCTAAATTATAATATTTTGTTCTCTTAAAATACTATATTATTAATTATTGTATTCCCATGCTTCTATTTTTAAATTAATAAAAAAAAAGTTTGGTTCAATCAATACAACACCCAATATAAAAAAATATATATCTCATGGGTAACCACACAGACCATGGGATAGAGCTTCTCTGAGTCCCTAACCTAAGCTTAGGTCCTCCAATACCAAAATTTAAAAGGTGTAATTTTTAATAAAGTCATACTCTCTCTATATTATACAGTTTATATAACACCATTCTAAAAATACAAAAAATTATAAATTTGTATTGTATTGAACCCCCACATGGTAGCGATCCAACTAAAGATTTTGATTCCAGTGGGGACTGCTATGATCATGGTAGCAGCGGTGAAGTAGGCACGGGTATCAACATCTAAGTCCACAGTAAACATATGATGAGCCCAAACAAGAAATCCAAGAACACCTATATTGATCATGGCATAAACCATGCCTAGATACCCAAAAACCGGTTTTTCCGAAAAAGTAGAAACGATATGACTTATGATACCGGATCCAGGCAGAATTAGGATGTGAACTTCATGGTGCTTCTCTCTTCTACTAATATAAGCAATAGAAGAAAGGTGGACTATATCATCAACTTATTTATTCCATTTGTCTAGGAAAGCTAGCCATGCTTTATGGTTCAGACTCTCAGGGTGAAATGCTTTGAGATCGTAAAGACTGTAATATTCCTCAATAAGGAAGAATCGTCGTGATTTATAACTTCGGAAAGTACTTGATTGAAACCGTAATAAGTTTTTGTTAGTTAAATAGATTTTACTATATTTACAAAATTTAAAATGATTGCCATGAATTCTAATCTTTTGAATCCAAATTGCTATATATATAACTTTTAATAGTTATAATACATACTTGAATTCATAATAAACTTTAAATGTTTCCTTTATAAAAATAAATAATAATAATAATAAATAAAGAGATATAAATATTTCTCACTGCTTTTGATTCAAAATACACATTCTAGACTTTAAACAAGTTAGTTGACAATCATAATTAAGAATGAATGGAGCATTGCAAGTCATATTCATGAATTGAATTGGACATTAATGGCATATCGTATCCATACTTTGCTGGGTAACATTGTATAGTTTCATTACCCTCCTAAAGAAATAAAAAATAGCACGGACACGTTCCACCACATGCAACTTTTTTTAGAACAACTATATGTGAGGGTTGAACACATAATATCAGGCTCGTTTTTCAAGTTAAACTTATAAACACAGTTATCACTTAGTGTTAGTTTCTAATTTTTGTTGCATACATGTTAGGAGGGAACCAAATTTAAAAACCAAAAACGTTTCTTTTTTTTTTTTTTTTGAAGAATTCACAATAAAAATCAAATTATTATTATTAAAAAAAAAAAGCTTTATAGCCTAAAATATATACCTTACTCAATTAAAGTTGCCTTCAAACTCAACTTTTTAAGGTATTTCTAAGAAAAATTACAAATATAACAATTAAATTTAAAATAGTTAAGTATATAGTAACATTTTAGAAAATTTGTAAATGTAATAAAATTTGTTAAAATCTATCAATAATATAACACAAAAGTCTATCGCTAATAAACTCATAACTATCAGCAATAGGATATAAGTTTATCATCGATAATTTTACTATATTTTTTATTTTTTTTAAATGTTGTTGTATAGTTAATTATTAGGGATAGTTGTAAATTTAGCAATTACATTTAAAATACTTAAGTATATAGCAACATTTTAAAAAATTTGCAAATATAGCAAAAATTTATCAAATTCTATAAATGATAGAAGTCTATCACTGATAGACAATGTTACAAATATTGGTCTATCATTGATAGAACATATACGAGTCTATCAACAATAGTTTTGCTATATTTGAAAATTTTTAAACCGTTGCTATATTCTTAATTATTATTTATAAAATGGTCATCATTTACAATTACCTAATTATATTGCTCTGATTACAATTACCCTTATAATTCCCCTAAAATATTTAGATTGGGCCGTAAGAAGCATTTAAAGCAATGGTGTTGAAGCCCAAATAGGCCCACAATTTCCTTTAAAATTGATTTTTTTTAAAAAATAATGTGTTTTTCAAAAGTAATGACAAAATTAGGGTGTTTGTCAAAGAAATGTCAAAAATAGGTGAGTGAAATCGTGTACCCGGTACACGACTTCAATAAAGCTCAATGGCGTCGTGGATCGGGCCCACGTTTTCTGAGTGGAGTCGTGTACCGGGTACACGACTCCGGTACAGCTGGTCAGTTTTGTCGCGTAGGGAAGAAGTCGTGTACCGGGTACACGACTTCCGTACAGTCAACAGTCAACAGTCAACTATAGGGTTCACGTGAAAGCTAGGGTTCACGAGCGCTACCACATGTCACTCATGCAGGAAGTCGTGTACGGGGTACACGACTTCTCCTCCAATTTCTAATCTTTCCTCTTCCTCTCTCGTTCTCCCTCATTTTCTTAGTCAAAAACTTTCAATCTTTAGGATTTATACACACTTCCATCCTAAACCACTTCCATTCTTCACATCAAAAAGTTGTTATTTCTCTCCATTTTCCTTCCAATTTATTTGTTCTTCCTCTCTATCTTTTGTTTCGATTTTCCGCTTAATTTTTCTCTCCGGTTTAATTTTTTCTTCATAAGGTATATTTATTTAAAAATCGTAGTCCGGGTACACGATTTTGTTGTTAAAATTACTTAATTCGTTATTTGATTTTATTATTATATTGGTAAAATAATTTAATTTATATTGCAGGCTCCTTAAATCCTCCATTGTTTCTTTCGATATTTTCTTATTTTCTCACAAGGTATGTTTATTGTAAAAATAATTTTATTTAGGTTTGTTATTTCATTTTCTTATTTTATTGAAAAAATTATATAAATTTAGTTATATTGTGTGAATTTAGATTTATTATTTGGAATTAGAAGAATTATTATGAAAAAAAATGATAATAGAATTAATAATATGTAGAATATAAATTAATGAACCACCATCTAACTTATTTAATGCATGCATACTAATAATAAAATAATAACAACAACAATAATAATACCATCTAATGATGTGTTTTATCTTTGATTTTTCGTTTTAGCACTTGTCATGCCAAATTTTGAAAACCAACAAAAAATAAGAATAATCAAAATTTTGTTATTATTTTTTTTAATTTGTTTAGAACTCAATTTTTAATTAAAAAAGTTGAATGACAAGAAATTGATATGAAATAAAATAAATTACCAAAAACTTGGACATTTGAACAAAAACTAAAATCTTACCGTTTTTTATTTTCATTAGTTTTTCACAAATGTTGTTATTCTAAAAATAGTTAGTCTTTTAAAATCTAATAATTTTTTATTTTTTTTTAAGGAAGTCGTGTACTGGGTACACGACTTCAATCATTCAGTCACCTTCCACCTGCGTCAAACTGGTCTATACGTGGGTCAAACTGGTCAATTGTGCTGATGTGTATGGAATGAAAGTCGTGTACTGTACCGGGTACACGACTTCCTTAAATTTCCAAAACTCACCTATTCTTGACAATAGTTTGCCAAAACACTTTATTCTTATCATTTTTTATCAAACAACCCTATTTTTGTCAATATTTTTAGAAAACACGTTATTTTTTAAAATAATCCTTTAAAATTAAACGCGGCCTCGAATGGAATGTGTGTATGGGTTCAGTTCACCAAAACGCAATTGTGAAAGTCAACCCATTCGTCCACAAGAAGAAGTGTTCTAATTTGTTGTGCAAATTACATAACTTCTCTTCATTTCTTTAATCGTGCATTGAATTCACAACTCAACATTCCATTTCTTTATTCTATGTTCTTCTTCTTCTTCTTCTTTTGATGCCTTCACCTCCAAGAAATTTGTTTCACAACGCACCCAATTTCACGTTTTCATTAATGTCAAAAGTTACCAACATTTCTCTTTTTATAATAAGCAGAAGCAGAGTATCGGAGTTTGAACCATCCACCTCTATGCATAATATTTATTTACAATATTTCACTTATTTTATTTCTGTGAATGTTTACTTCTTAAATGTAAGATACGAAAATGAAATCCAAAGTGCATAAGAACACAATAATACAGATACTTCGAAATTGTATTCAATGTAATAGTAATGTTATTAGTGAGATCTACGGATGTTAATACACAAAGTTGGAAAGACAGAGCTGTGATATATATACAATATATAGGTTTCATGTTCTTCAACAGGAGCATCAAAGCAGCTGATTACATTACTTGTAACACAACAACAGATTGTGATGCGCAGCAATTTTGTGTTGTGTAATTGAAAATTATAAGGAACACGTCTTCCAAATTTTAAATTCTGTGGAAAAGGAATGTCTGAGTCTGAAAGGGGTTTTTCCTTTTCATGTTTTGTTTTAGAAACTGTACCTTCGAGTTTCAGAATCCCAATGATAATGTCAACTCGCTTATTCCTTTGTTACGAAATGGCAAACAAGAGTGTATGTTAATTTTAAAAAACAAACACCTTCCTATTTCAAATGCTCCTCTTTTTCAAAGCTACACAAAGCATTTAAATTCACTTCCAAATTCAGCTACCTAAAGGGAAAGGTCAAAACCAAATCTCTACACCGACTCTTGTTTAAACTTGAGCAACTATTTTTTTTTTCTTTCTAGATGGATTGAAGTATTCAATTATGAGAATCTTCAATCATACACTGTATCCAGCTTATTTTTCTGGGTTGCTTCTCTGTTTTATGATGAGCTGAATCTTGAGTTCCAGAAGGGATTTTTCAATTGTATAATGAGATGGTACAAGAAATTCAAATGGATAAAACCTAATTCAATGATTAGATGTAAACCACAGAAGTCAAATGGAGGAGCTTTAGAATAATCAAGAACCCCAGATTACTTCTCCATTAATTTAGGTGATTAGTGGATTGAAGGGCAAGTTTCCTTTTGTGTTTGTGATGGAATGGAGTGAGATTGCACATATGCTGAGCTGTATCAGTTTCACATGGATTAGGCTATTTTATTTATATATATAGCTCAATTACCAATGGCTTTATCTTCTTCTCTTACTTCATTAATTCATGTGGGAATTAATGGCTATCCAACAGGATCAATTTGAAGCAATCTTAGAGAATGTTTGGGCAAATTATATTGGTGAAAAGGGATTGGATGGGAGTGGAGCAACAAAAAGTGTTTCGGGATTAAACAAAACTTGGACAGAGCTACCAAGTCTTTGTTATAGAGATGGATCCATGGAGATTCTTGAAAGGCTACCAAGTCTTGGAAGATGGGTATCCATGGGAGCTGAAGCATGGGAGGAGCTTCTTGATGGGATTGTTCCTGTTAATAATACAGAGCAATCTGTTCATGAGGATTTGAAGAACACCCCAACTAGACATTCTGGTTTCGACGTTAATACAAGACGGGCGGAAAAGGTAGTACCGACAAAACACTACCGTGGTGTGAGGAGACGACCATGGGGGAAATATGCAGCGGAAATTCGAGATTCGTCGAGGAAAGGTGCTCGAGTTTGGCTTGGGACATTCAACACAGCAGAAGAAGCTGCACTGGCTTATGACAAAGCTGCACTGAGAATTAGAGGTCCAAAGGCACATCTCAATTTCCCTATTGAGACTGTTACTGAGGCTATGGGAATCCAGTTGTCAACAAGGAATGATCATTTGAATAATCTCATGCCTTCTTCTTTTCAAGGGCATGAGTCTAGCAGCCATGGAGATTCGTCAATCACGGGTAAACGATCAACACGGGAATGGGAAGACAATTTCGATTTCAACATCATGGAGTTTGAACAGCCAATGTTGAAGAGAAAGACCAGCAACAATAACATGTTCTATAACGATTTCGACGTGTTCGAGTTTCAAGATTTGGGGAGTGGTTATTTAGATAACTTGTTGTCTTCTTTATGATATATGATATTGTCCAAAAACTCCAACATATGGGATTGGTAACGGCAAGGTTTTGTCATTAAAGAAACCAGCAGAGAAGGAAACAAAAGAAACAAAATCCCTCAGAAAACATATATCAATTTGTGATTCATTATTGTTGTTATGACAACCATCATTCACTTTTAATCTAATATGGTTGATTGAATTCATTCTTCCCAAACCAAAACACCATAAATTCCAATCTAATTTGTGTCTACTTGTGTTCTATTTCCCAAAGCATAATTAACAATCAAAACGTCAAATATATATACACATAAAGAGAGAGAGAGAAAAGAAAAACAAACAATAATGGATGGCAATTAGCAAGTAACACAACAAATTTTAGCCAATTCTATTCAGGGGCTTTGCAATCTGATTCTGATCTTGAAGTCGCCAAAGAAATGGTGGTAGAGCTACTACCACAAGGTTCAACGTTAGGCTTCCTCTTCGACGGTGGGGAAGTGGTAGTCGTCTTCGCCGCCGCCGCCACCACCTCCGGGGGAAAATTGAGAAGGGCTTTAGAGCCTCTCATTGTGAAAGCGGCAGTGTCATAAGCCAAAGCAGCCTCCTCGGCGGTGGCGAAGGTGCCAAGCCAGACGCGAGCACCGTGTCGGGTGGAGTCACGTATCTCGGCGGCGTATTTGCCCCAGGGGCGCCGGCGGACCCCTCTGTAATGCTTCTTGGCAATGGTTCGAGCGGGGGGATTGAGGCGGTGTGAGACGTTGGCGTTGGCGTTGGCGTTGGCGTTGGCGTTGGGTTGGTCGTCGGCGGCGGGAAGGGTAGAGTGGGAAGACATGGGGGAGTTTAGAACTTGGTAAATGACCATATCCTCAGAATCGTTCTCATTAAAAGGCAAATCGGACTGAGCGTTGGAGCCTAAAACCATGGCTTTTTGGAGGCTATTTGATTTCAAGCCTAAAACACATAAACACACAAAACACAATTTGGGTTCAAAATTAAAGCCCACTTGCCTTTCTTCGGCCTTTGTTTTACCAATTTTATTCCTGTTTCTTTTCACAACAATTCCAACCTCAATCCATCTTCAGTTTACCTTTCCAAATTGGCTGCTTTTTCTACTTAATTCACTCCCTTTTTTGCCCTTAATCTTTCATCTTTCATTCAATTATGACACTCTCTTAAACTCCTAATCAATAGAAATTAGATGTAAATTTTTTTATTGGAAACCATATAAAAACAAAAACAAAATATTTTATATTACAAAATAAAGATATTAGCCTTGTTTAAAAAATTGATTTAAACTATAACTAAATTAATGAAAACCTAAAATATATGTTAATTGTTTTGAATTTGGACGTGGGGCAATTTCGGAAATTCACACGAAATAGTTTGACGACCGGAACGAGGAGTGGCAAGAGAACACGTCTCTTCAGCCAGCGATTACGTCTACAACGATTTTTCTTTTTCTTGTTCTTTTCTTCTCTCTTTAATTTATATCTTCCACTATATATTATGTATATAGTTTTTTGAGAAAAAAATATATTTTACAGGATATGATTTATGAAATAATAAGGTGTGTTCACACGAGATTTCAAGATAAATATAACTTGTGGAATTGAACTTTATATATTGATGAATGTTGTGAACAATGTGTATTATATTCTAACGGAAATAATTTCTCCAAAATTAAGTACTAAAGTTTTGAAATTAGAGGGAAATTCTAATTAATATTTAGATTAATTAAGTTTAAAATTATTCAGTCATTCCATCCGTTTGACTCATTCGACAATTTCGAACCGCTCTTTAGTATTAATTAAGAAATGAAAAATTAAATAAAGTAAAGTAAATCAACCACACGAGTAACAACCCTAAACTTTCATTAACAAAGAAAATGTATATGGATTTTGTCCTAAGACCATTATTGCATGTGCTTTGACCTAATTCAAACCTCACTACTTTTCTAATATACAATGACAAAAAGTATATGGTTCAAAATATTATTGCAAATTCAAATATACAATCACAAAAAAGTATTGTTTGAAATATTACAAATTAGCATAAATCTCATTTTACGTTAGGGTTGTGATCCTAACCAAAATTCAAAGTTTATGAATTGACCTAAGTCTAAGGAAAACCGAGATTCTATAAAGTAATATGGAAAGATGTGATTCTCAAAAGAAAAATGTCAGAATCTCAAATTCTAGATAATAAGTATATACCAATCGAAAAATAATTGAATTGTACTCGGATTGATACCCTATAATTTTGAAGTTGCAAACTACCTTCACACCATTACACGTAACCTCAAACGAATGTTAGAACAAAGGCATAATAAACAACCTTATTCAATAACCCTAAGGAAAGAGAGTAAATAATACCATAAGAGATACCATAATCTTACCTATCGTTTGTGTGTTAAGTTGAAATATATGCACTCAATGTATTATACCTTAAGCATTCGTTGTGGTAGACTTGTTAGTCTACTAGTGTATAAAGAATTTTCATGTAGGTTAACTTTAAAATAGAGAATAGACTAAAATAAGGGGTTGATCAGGAATACATAAGAGGCTCAACAATCAAAAATCAAAGACATTAAGAAAAACCTAAGATCAAAATTTTAAATTGTTCGATCAAAAAATAAATCTATATGAACTTAAATTAGTACAACTAATGGGATTATATTAATTATTTCGATGATGAAAAGGGATGAAAGTAAGAATTGTTAGAATAATAAAAGAAGATGGTAAAACATGGTAGGCTTGATGGTGTAACAAAACAACAAAAATGGTGTTTTGGGGGATTGGTGAAAATGATTAATAAAGAAAGCAAAGAACTTGTAGATTATTTTATTTTATTTGAAGGAAAAAGAAAAGGAGGAGATGGCTTTAGGGAAGTGGAACAATAAATGTAAATAGATGCAAAAAGTGAGTGTCCTTTTGGCAATACTAATTCTAAAGCATATGATATATGCATTATTATGATTCACTACAAAATTAAAATTAAGGGACATCGACACAGGGCTTAGATAGCTGTTCATCATTTCATTCAACACAATCAATGATTAAGAATCATAACTCAAAAAAAAAAAAAAAAAGTGTCTAAAAAAGGGATAGTAGTATTATTATGAAAAACAGTAATGAACATGTTTAATAATTAATCAATCACCATTTTTATTTCTCTTAACTGATTGATTTTGTAGTTGTAACCTGTAATTGTTGTTAATTGACAACTAAATGGCCTAATTTGTTATGACCACTTTGGCTTGAAACGTTTCAACTGAAAAAAGAAGTATGATTTCTGGTCTATTTAATTTAAATGGAATGGTGGAGTTCACTTATTTTATTTAACTTTAGGTGCTTTCTTAAATTGGTTTTTTGAGTGTCCTTGAAAGGAAGGGAAATAGACTTATGGATCTTTGAAAAATTGAAAAGTAAAGTTGAAAGCTAAAATTAATTAAGCAATGTTAATTATTTGTGGTTAAAACGTGGAGGGAGGAGGCCGTTGTGAAAAACGAGTTCTACAACAAATGCAACTCTCTCCTTTTTCTCAAGAAAAATGTTTTAATGAATTGATTCATTACTAACTTCTTTTAATTATTCTTTCTACTACTTCAACTATTTACACTTCAATGATGATCTTGTATATTTTTCACATCTTATAATACATACCCAAATAATTAAATGGAAAACAATAACCTCCCTATTTTCTTTACCAAAAACTCTATTGAAGAACATGAATTTGATCAATAGATGATATGATATAGTAATCAAAAGTGTTTACTTTTATTCCAAGGGCCAATGTAAACCAATTGAATAACAATTGTAAATTGCATATATAAACATGCACAAAGTGATCTAATTTCTTTACAGTCGAATGAATTTAACTTATTGAGATTGCATCAATTTCGATTATAAATTAATAAATAAATAGAGACTTAATCTAAATCAAATCAAACTGACTTAAGTGAAATGAGGGTGTGTAACTTTGTGTTACACTGAGACTACAAAACAAAGTTACAAACACCCATGGTTGTAGCACCACTTTCAATTTTCAAACTTGGTAAAAATGTCATATTGAGGAAGCCAAATGGACCTTCCTTAGAGAGAAAAAAAAGTGGGTGGAAGAGCCTAAAAGACCAAACCTCCAAAACCCAGATTGATGAACTTCACCTAACTCTTTAACACCCAATTCCCAAAATCCCAATCTATACCCTTTAACTAATCTCTATAATCCCTTTCACTCCAACATCTACTTTCTGAAGTTTTGATGTTGATTTTTTCATTTTTTGTTTAATCAATTAATCACTAAATCCTTCTCTAATACATTACCCAAATCCCACTTAATTAACCACCTCCACTCCACCCTTCACCTAACAGCAACTTTCTCATTCCCCAAATTCCATCTCATCTTCCTTCCACTTCAAGAAAAAGAAAACCCTCAAATATCAAAACAAAACTAAACTAAACAAAAAGCCTTCTTCCCTCTTTTGCAATCATCATTTCCCTTCCTTTCTGTTCCAAGTGGTTGGATTTTGGAATTTGTTTGTTCCAACTTACAAAACCTCCAACCCCACATTTTACTCTCTGCTTTTTGTCTTCTTCCATTCTTCTACAAATTTGTATCTTGTTTTAAACCCTATCTTCTTACTCACCAACAACAACCATTACGAAAACAGAAACACAGAGGACCCCTTCCTAAGTTATGAGCACAGCCAGGTTTATCAAATGTGTCACGGTCGGCGACGGCGCCGTTGGGAAGACTTGTATGCTCATTTCTTACACTAGCAACACTTTTCCCACGGTACCCATTTCACAATTTCCCTAATTTCAATTGAATTCACAACTTTTTTTCTTTCTGGGTGTCGATTTTTTTCATTTGGTTTTTCGTTGTATTGTGATAGGATTATGTTCCGACTGTGTTTGATAACTTCAGTGCCAATGTAGTAGTCGATGGCAGCACTGTCAATCTTGGCTTATGGGACACTGCTGGTAATTCAATTAATCAAATAGTAAATACGGTTTTCTTTTTTGAAATTCTTCGGCGTTTTTTAAGAACTTGGTTGTGGAAATACAGGACAGGAAGATTACAACAGATTGAGGCCTCTGAGTTACAGAGGAGCTGATGTTTTTTTATTGGCATTTTCTCTTATAAGCAAAGCTAGTTATGAGAACATCTTCAAGAAGGTAATTTGAGTTCTTCCTGGCATATTATTAAATATTATGTCGTGAATGTCACGGTAATGATTCTTGTTTTTATTTTCTTTGCAGTGGCTTCCTGAACTTAAACATTATGCTCCAAATGTACCAATTGTTCTGGTTGGAACTAAGCTTGGTAATTAAAGAAGTGATCTTTTTTTAAACTTCATGGCACTAAAAGACCAAAGTTTGAGTTTTATGAACAATTTTAACGAACTAAATTAAAAGATATTGAAATTGTTGTAGATCTACGAGAGGACAGAGAGTATTTGATTGATCATCCAGGAGCAACACCCATAACAGCAGCTCAGGTAACGAAATTAAACTAAAGAAAAGAGTTGATAAAAAAAAAGGTAGATTTATGTATGTTGTTGGGTTGGATTGAACTGAAGGTTTTTTTATCTTTAGGGGGAGGAACTGAGGAAGATGATTGGGGCGATTACATACATAGAATGCAGCTCCAAAACCCAAAAGGTACAGCATTTTTCCATAATATTAGAAGTATATGAAGTGGGTTTAGTTATTCTGTTGTGACCAAATAATATTATTGACTGTTAATTTTCATTGGCAGTCTTTCCTCTCTCCACATCTATAAATACCATTGGTATATTAGAGAGTAATCTATTTAATTCTTCAGTTTAATATGGTATCATTCACCTTTGAATAACATAATTTTCTAAAGTGTTTGTGGTGTTTTTTCTTTGGGTGCAGAATGTTAAAAATGTGTTTGATGCGGCAATAAAGGTAGCGTTGAGGCCTACGAGACCAAAGAAAAAGGCTCGCAAGCAAAGGACAACTTGCGCTCTACTTTGAAACTTCACAACTCATCTCTAATCACTTTTAATGGAAAAATTATTCCCTATGGTTAAATAATTTCTACACTGAAATCACACATGTATTAAATGACCATATTCAATAATTTTTCTATTTCTTTATTATATATATATTCCCATTTGTAAGAATTGTGGAGGTATTTTCTCTCAATCTCAAAACTCTTCATGTGAGACAAACTTATTAGAAGGTTTTGTTTTGATTGAATTGTATTCTTTTTGTGGAGTTTAATACTTGTGCCTAAACACATCTTCCCCTCTCTTATCAACTCTACTTTTGCACTTTCCTAAGTTTTTCATTTAGCAACTATTTCTGATTTTCCACTCACGATTAATCATAATTTCATGAGGTTTAAGCATGAATTTTTACTATCAAACTTATCATCCATCTCTCCAACACCATATTTATTTTTAAAAAATTATTTTTGTGTGGAGGATCACCTAATTATTACTAATCTAATTTAAATGAAAAACAAGAATTTGAGTTCATTGTTAGTGATGAGCCCAAATCGATTGGGCCGCATCATGGCCCAGCGAACTATTTGAACCGTGGATTGGACTAATGGGTGGTAGCCCACTATACAGATGCCAAAATAAGGAAGAAATTAACTACAACAATAGTTGATGGTAGGCGTAAAACACAAAACCAAAACAACGAACCTTGATTTTGTTCACTATTTTATAAAATCGATTGGTTTGATCGGATTAGATTTCGGTTGGTTCAAAAAATACGAACCGATTACAACTCCTAGTTGATTGAAAAGGTAAGTTGTAAAAAATGCTACTTTAATTGCAATTTATGACTTAGTTTAATACATGTATCTTAGACCAACGTCCTAAAAATTTGAATTAATCAATTATTTATTGGTTTTAATTTTTTAATTTAAGAATTTAGGCTGCATTTCTTACTATAATATATAGTTTTGACACTAATTAATTTATTTAAAGAGAACTTGTTTATATTGACTTTTTTTATAAACATTGTTTATACTTATAAACCTTTTAATTAAATATTTAAGAAGTTAGGGCACACATTTTTTTTTACGTACGAAGCTGTACTAATTTAGTTTAGAGAATGGTATTTCCAACCGTCATTTTGAAGAATCTATAGCATATCTCTATTGATATATTTAAAAAATTTCATTAATCCCAATACAAAAACATGAATTCTTTCATGTTTGAAGAAGCTTGGTTTTCGTATTTATATTGACCACTGCCTTTTCAATTTTCCCTTCTAATTGATTAATAATTTAATGGTTTATTAGAATTAATAGAAAAAACAATAAATAAATAAATAAAAAGAGATATAATTAATTAAAACGTATTTAAGAAGATCGTTACCCTTTAACTTCCCAAGGTGATGCCCCCTTGATTCGCGCGGATACATATATGGTTATCAATTCAATATTGTTTTGAGTTTCTTTTTTCTTTTTAATACTTTACATATTATAGTAAGAAAAAAAAAGTCTTCGGGAGGTAGTTGATTATTAATTAAACACACGTTTTTGTTTTTTATAATTTAATTATGTTTTCTTTTTAGTTCATACATTACAATACAATACAATACAATTATTCTTTTTCAAATATATATATAAGATGGTATGTGCCATGTTGTATGTTTTTATTCCTTGGGACAAATTTTTAGTCATTACTAATTGGTAATTCATTTTGAATATGTTTTGTCGAGTGGACAACAAAACTATAAGAGAGAATGACGAAATGTATATACATTGCATACATGGTTGGGAACAAAATCTAACATTCATCTTTAATTTTATTTGACACATTTAATTACTAATGTGTGTGTACTCATACAAGACATCTTCTGAGTTGTGAATATTAAAAAATGAAAAGAAGAAAGCCCAATAAATAATATAAATAATGCAATCAAAATTTCAACCAAAAAGAATAATTTTCATAAATAATATACATGACTTTATGTTAAGTATAAAATATTGAACCATACTATTGAATAAGAGAATCAGTGTTACAAAATGAATATAATTCAATTAACTTAAAACTAGATTTTATTATTGATTTTGTTACAAGATTAAAAATTTAATCTTAACAAGAGTTTAACTTCACGACGTATATATACAGGGAACCAAGAAGGTCCATGGTTCAAAACTCAGTCACCTCAACTTCTACTAGAAAAAATATACATTTGAAATTCAATTACCCTTACTAATGTAAAAAAGATTGCAACTTATGGTACTATATTCAATGAACACCGTTCAAATAACACCATCTAAATATGGAAATCGTACTCCTTTCATTTTTCTATTTTTTTTTCCAGAACAATAGATGTTTCAAAGAAGTTAAATTGATGATGTGACAATGATAAAATAAACTTAATTCATAATATATACACCCATGTAAATCAAAATGTTATTTCATCAACAATAACTATAGCCTCATATTGAACATAAAACTGAATTTTAAATTTGGATTACAAATCCACACATCATAAAAAGTGAGACAAACTTTTAAATTAAAAAGATTGCTTTTAGCTGAGAAGTTTGAAGTGGAAGATGATAGATTTCTTTAGTACACGAGGATCAAAATGAAGAGATATTTTAGATAATTACTAACACATTTATACATCTGTTTTATCGAAATATACAGAAGAAAAAAATGACAAAAACTAACGTAATTTAAGATGTTTTATGTAATGGGTGTTGGACTTGGTTTCTCTCCCCAAAAATTCAGTGCCAGAAAAGAAAAAGAAGGGTACGTATAAGAGAGGAGTTGGTGTAGAAAACGGAGAAGATTAATTAGGCTAATATTACTATATATTATATAAGAAAAGAGAGAGAGAAGAAGAGTGAGTGCATGTGGATGTGGATGTGGAGTGAAGAAAAAAGGAATTAATAAAATGATATATAGGTAGAGAGGCATGTTATGTGTATTTACTGCATGCACGTTAGCATTTACTGACTTCTGTTGCCGCAAATTTAGCTTAGACACACACATCCACTTCTTCTTTCACCCCTTAATATTTTAACAATATTAATATTAACAATCACCCCCTCCCCTCCTTTTCTTTATATTTTAAACTTCAAAAACCCCTCCTCCCCCCAGCCATTTATTGTAATCATGTGCATGCAAACTCTCTCATCCCAAATCCCTTTTCTTTTTTTATATATCTATATATTATTCCCCTTCTTCCATTCTAATCTACCTAATCTTGCATGTACTTGAAGCAACTATTATAATTAAACCTCAAAAGGATTTCATACTGATAGTGTATAGTTTCCCATTTGGATTTTGAATTCACTTATTCCACTGTGATCTCTTGAATTTTCGAGTAGGGAATTTGAGTTTGAAACTTTTTTATCTTTAGATGTATACGGATGCTAGTTGTTGGTAAGACATAAGGCTTTGGTACTACGTACCTTTTGTGTATTTTATTTAATGATCAAAACAATTAGCATAATCTCACTTCCATTATAACATGAAAGATTAGATACAAATGAAGTATATAGAAAAGAAAAATACAAAGAAAGAAACGTACTAGTTAGGTAAATTACAGCTCATTAATTAAACACAAATCATAATTTATTAACAATGTATTTAAGTTTATAACAGAGAGAATGTTATAGAAAATACATAATGGGAGTTTATACAACGTACGTTCACAATGGTAAATACATAGTGAATATTTAAAAATTCTACAATTGGAAGAAGCTAAGCGTGGTTAAGAGATTTTGAATGTGTGTAATGGATGAATGGTTAGAATCACGTGAAGGAATGTAGGAGAGGGAGGAATTGATGGGAGAGTGAAGAGAGTTACTATATAAGGAGGAGGCAAATGAAGGGGAAGATATGAGAAGGAAAAGATGAAAGAAAGAAAGAAAAAAGGAAAAAACAATAACGTGTAGAAATGGGGTTAATAAAAGAAGAGTGGGTTTAGGGTTTTTTCATTGTACGGATTGAGAGAAAAAATTAAATGAAAAGTGGAAAGAGAGCAAAACAATTAGTACACTTTAAAGTCCACTTCCAGTTCCTAAAATTGTTTTGTCCTTAGTTTCTGCTAACCTACTCTTTGTCTGCCCCAAACTTAGACAAAAGAACAAACCCCCTTTTCATCAACACACTCTCTTTGGTCCCCAACTCATCACAAAATCCCCCATCTTCCCCATTCGTATGCATATATCATCTTATTCATTCTATATCTATACGACCAACCCCTTCAACTTAAGGGCTCATCTTGTGAAGAGGGAATAAATTTTGTAGGAGGGAATGTTTCTCTAACCTCAGTTGTATTGCATGTGTGTTTATATACATATAATGGTAATTAATTTTGTTTTCTTTTTCTTTTTGGTATAAATTTGATTTTATTAAGAATGTTAGGAGAAAGTTGAGGTTAGGAGGGAACTTATTTATTAACTTAGAATAGATTGGAATATGAGGATATTTGTTGGTTAGTAAAAGGGTGTGTAAAAGAATAATGGAGAGACGTTGGAGGTTTTTGGGATTAGGTAGAATTTGGAGTGTAGTTGTTATTTTGGGTGAATCTGGGATTCTTAAAAGGTTATGTTTGGGTTTTATATAACCTTTTTCTTCAATATTGTAATACAGTTTTAGTATATTTTTTTTCTTATTAGATTTTGAAAGATTAACGAATAATGAATGATTGACTATATATATATATATATATCAGCATGTTTAAATAAATTTCAGTCAAAATAAATACATATATCACTTTTTTTTAGAGCTCATATCACGATGTTAATTAAATGCAAATTGTCTAAGATAGGTATATTTAGTTGCATTGGGTATGTCATCACATCACATGATAGAGTGGAGCACAAAATCCTTCAAAAAATCCATAATTGAATAATTTCATGAAGAAGGAAAAGAAATGCAATTATTATTATACTTCTAATATTCATCATCAATAGTGAACTTGCAAGTCTAGAAACAGGTAGGAAAAGACTCAATAAAAGGACTAAAATATGAAATTCAAAATGCAAATTTTCCACCTCTGGTTTTAACCCATCAAACATTACAAGAAAAATGAAGAGTTAGAGCTAAAATTAATCGACATTTAACACACACTCTCACTTATAGATTTAAAGAGAAAATAACATTATTGTAGTGGTTTGATTAGCATATAAGATCTTTCAAAAGACCATATGCTTTTAATATCATCTTAATTAAATCACCAATTGTTGCGAAAGGTTAAACTCATAAATGAAAACAAATTTAATTTTATATCATCTAACAAAAGGTGTACATTTTAAATTATTCGATGAGTTGAGCCAAGGTTAACTTGCTCAAAATTACGATATGAGTCAAAAGATGGAGGGCGAGATATTTGGACCCCACTAATGATGAAATGCAGAGGCATATTGATAAATGAACAGTAACATATAAACATAGCATCTAAAAGGAGAGTGGAAGAGAAAAGGGATATAGGGGTAGGAGGATATGTTAACAAAGTGACACTTCAGAGAAGAAATTGGAGAGATTAATCATAAAGAAAAGAGATTCTGGTTTTGACAGAAGCATTTGGCATCAGAGTAAGTATATATACAGAATATAGGCAGCCAGGGCCCTCCCACTAGGCCCCCCTCACTCACTCACTCACTCACTCACTGTCAATGCCATTACATTGATTGATGGCTATATAAAACAAACCATTTCTCTATACAATACACATTTGACCAATGTCACTGTCTTCACATTTTGAACTCTAATCCCCTAACTAATTACCCCTTTTTTTAAAAAAACTTAACCACTAAAAATAGGGTTTTTTAATTAAATATTGTTTGCTCTTTCTCAATACTTCAACTAACCTTTAAAAAATATTTAGTTATACGAAGTGGTGGTGCTATAGGTCAAACTAATTAAAATATCTATATATATCTCTTTTATTTTTAGTATAATGCTAGAAAAACAATCAAATTGGCTATCCTTTATTAAAAAATTTCCAACACTTTTTTTCATACTTTTCCGCTATTAAAAAAACCTAAATCAATATTTTAAAGATGTTTTTTCCAATTTAACAAAAAATTCAGGTATTTGGTTAAGAATTATAAAAACCTAAATCAATAGTAAAAAGTGCTAGTAAGGAAAAAAAAACATATTTTTTCTAAAAGATAAAATGCCATTTTCTTTAACAAATTGTTACTAGAAATAAATATATCAATAAGTATGTCGATTACATTTGATAAAATAGCATCTTGGCTTATGTAGTGGTGAAGGTTAAATTTGAATCTTTAATATAATACTTTTTAAAACAATTTATTAAATAAATATAAAAGAGAGTCCAAAAAACAAAGAAGTCTAAAAGTTCACCCCGGGTTGGGTAACGATTTGGGTTCTTAGTTTTATGTTTTGAAAATATCTAATTTCCTCGGAAGTTATTTGGTGTATATTATAAATTATTCCACATTTAAATTATATTATTATTACCAAATATCAATATTATTATGATGGTGAGGTAATGAGATGGCAGCCACCGGCGGGATGAAGGTGAGGTTAGCATGTCGGAATTGCGCCGACATAAAGACTTCATTTGCATGGGAAGTTGAAAATTTTGCAAACAAACACACACACACACATGTGGAGATTAGAGTTTGGAGACACGAATTGATATCAAAATATCCCTCACTTTCCCCCCCGTTTTTTTTTTTTGCGTCACTCACCATTAACAAATAATATATATAAATAACTCTCATCATGCATCTTATTCCATTATTTCTATATATATTTCTAATCTTAATAAACTGTAATATATATTTGGCATTGCCTATATTATATGGGTCCAAAATGTTCCATTTACGCCTTTTCTTTTTGTTATAATTTGTGGAATAATGGTGTACTATTCTGGAAGAAAAGAAGTAAGATCAGAACCTAAATCATTAAGCAGTCGTATAGCCCATAACCTCTCTTTGCCTTCAACTAAAAGCCTTCATTTTTATATTGATTTTATATATATATATAAAATGTATGATTCTGTATAACTGGCACCGCCACTGTGTGTGTTGCGTGCAAGGCTTTGATAGTGAAAACTCTCTTTCAATTTTATGGTACGATTTTTACTACTCCTACTTACTCAACCCCCCCTATACTATACCCATTCCAACTATCTCATCTAATTTATCTAACCAAACCCCCTCTTTCCCTTTTATCTTCATCTTCTTTTTTCCTACAAAATTTTACTTCATTTTTATCTTTTACTTATTATTATTGGAGTTAATTAAAACTTCAACACTTAAGACATTTCAACTACATTCTCTCTTTTCTTGTTACTACACCTATTTGTGGGTTCAACAATCAATTATTCTCTCTTTACTTGTTACTACACCTATTTGTGGGTTCAACAATCAATTATTCTCTTTACTTGTTACTACACCTATTTGTGGGTTCAACAATCAATTAT